>CM026069.1:12947500-13502500 GCA_014839685.1 Anableps anableps
ATCAGTTTTGAAGTCTTGTCTCATGTTCTTAATTTATTTAGGTTTGGACTTTGATGGTCCCCTTTTAACACATGAATACACGTCGATCTAAACGATTGTAGCTCTGGCTATATGTTTAAGGTTGTCCTGCTGGACAATGTGGGAACCTGTCACGGTTTGTCCTATATTTAGCTTCGTCCATCTTCCCATCAGCTTTGACCAGTTTTCCTGTCCCTGGTAAATGTGAGATGTGTGAGTTGCACAAAGCTTGAGATCATGTTTTAAAACCTAAACCTGCTTTAAAATTCCTCACAACTTTATTTCAGACATGTTTGGTGTATTCCTTGGTCTTCAAAATTGTGTTTGTTCACTAATATGAAGTTTTCGTAGAACAGCTGTATTTATACCAAGATTAAATTACACACAGTTGGACTCTATTAATTAGATGACTTCTTACAGCACTTGACTGCACTAAATTTTATTTATGGGTGTCGGAGTAAAGGAGACTAAACACGTATGCACCCCACACTGTTTAGATTTGATTACTTTTTTTCAAAATAACATGTTTCTCATGCAAAAAAAAAAAAAACTTGAGTCATTTCCCTTCCACTTCACTGTTATTCTATACGTAAGGTTGGCCCGTCACGAAAAATCCAAATCAAATACGTTGAAATGAGTGCCTATGAAGTGAAAAAATGTAAAAACGTTCAACATGTATAACTTTTGCAAGGCATTATTACTACTATATCATTGTGCATTCAGTACATTTATTTTTAGGCAGTCCCACAACCACAAGGGCAAGAGACATTTTTTATTCCCCTTTACCCAGCTTTCTATCATCACAGCTGTCGTGTTCATCTTATTGCAAACCAGCAGCAGTCAGCACACGTCAAAATAGTATCAAAGTCGACCTCAACACAAAGACCACCATTTACATTTGGGTCCTTTTCTCAACAAATGCCGTCACTTTTTCTCTATCAAAATGTATGACGTGCTGGGTAAATTTGTCTCCACTTTGTGTTGCTTTGACAAGACAGAACTCCAACTTCATGGCCGACTGAGTTTGTGTGATTAAAGAGATGACAAGCAAAACCATCTGCTTGTCACATCCATCTGTCATCACCCAGCATTCGCCATCAGCCGCACATCAGTCAAAAACAACAGCAAGTCATAGAGAAGAAGAGGAGGTAGGGAGGCATACACCATGATGCCTCAGAGTGAAAAAGCTGGATAAACAGGGAAGTTCACAGCTGAAAGTTGGAGAGGCTGTAAGTGAAAGTAAATGAGGGGAAGAGGGTGCAAAGACAGAGTGCAGGGGTGACAGAGAAAACTACAAGACAAATGTGGGTTTTCTACATCTTTCCTCATCTCTGAACTGACTCGTTGATGCTTCTCTGCATGATCTTCGCACAGATGCCTGATAAAACAGTGTCCTCTCAGTTCCCACCACCCTGCAAAATTCACATCTTACCAAAGTGCCACCTCCTCTGCGTTTTCTCACTCAGTCCTTCACTTTTAAGACATGCGTACGTGGACACTTGGTTCATTGGTTAATTTGCCACAAATGTTCTCCTAATAAAGTCACTTTCAGATCGTTTGGGTAATTCTTTTGGAAAGTTTATCAGAAGTCTTTCGAAGTATGAAGTAGAAGTAGACCACAGCCAAATTTGTTTTACTGGGGAGAACCCTGCAGATCTGTTACCAAAGTGCGAAAATAGATTATTAAAAGCTGACTGTATGTGGGAGAAATTATCTTTTTAATGTGTTTAAAGTTATTAACAGGCGTTTGATACCCACGTGTCATTCAGTCTGTGCGTCAGGTAAATCTGTGATAGGGCAAGAAGTCCCTCATCAGGTTCATGTTCAGATCACATAACCACTGCCTACAAAACATTAGTCCCCAAACCAAAGGTCTAAGCACTGTGAATTTTCTTCAATCTCTTAATTACAGTTTAATCTGTACAAATATAAATTGTTTCAGTGAAAGTTTTGGAGGAAAATGTAAAATTTGTGTTTAAATCATTTTAAATTGACAGCTTCAATTTGCTTTCTGTTGTGGGATAATAAATCTACGTCTATTGCAATAAAGCTTTCTATGAGAAAAATGAATGGCAACATTTTATTTATTTAAGTTATTAGCAATAAGGGATTTAATATCAAATTACTTTAGGTGTGTTTCAACAGTGAGAAACACTCTGAAGGCTGAATGGGAGATAAGCTCCGGATGCAAACATAAAAGCAAGATTAGATTTTAGTTATAAAATCAACGCAATAAAATTACAATTATATGATTCAAGGCTACACTTTATAAGAATTGCCTCCAAGTTCAAATTTTAAAGGGATTTTGCTGATGCAGACTTCTGTGTGCTCCTGCTTTTAGAGCAATATGAGGGTGGAAAGAGAAAGGAGAACTGCAGCTGTGATTAAAACATGGTGCCTGGCCGGTAACCTGTGGTCAGTCCACAACAAAACTAAATTATATCAATTTTAATATCAGAGAAACTTTTAAAATTCAAAGATAATTAATAAATAAATCCTGGAAGAGGCTTCCAAAAGGAGTACTAACTACATATGTGCAGCAGTCAGTGCTTCATTTCTTAAAAATCTAGAATGAATGAATGAATGAATGGTAATGAGCAGCTTGGAGACAAAATTAGAGGCAGAGATTAGTGGATATATTGAATAGACTGCTGAATATGGAGCTGCCAAGTTAAGTCAAGTTTATTAGTTTACAGCACATTTCAGCAGCAAGGCAGTTCAAAGTGCTTCATATCATGAAAACATCAATCAAGTGTACAGCAAAATCATCAAAAACCTCAAAATCATCAGAAAAACATCAATGCATCAAAATCATAGCAATCATCAACCAAATATCTTCAAGCAAATATAGTTCAAAAATACTGATCAATAATCCACTTTATTTAAATGATTTACACTCAAACTTCCCAAATTAAGGCACATTCAGCACAATCATCTCCACCTTTTTCTCTCATTGTTTTATATATTGAGGAGTCTGGAGGAGGAGGAGGAGGAGGAGGAGGAGGAGGAGGAGGAGGCACCCCTGAGGCCTTTGACTTTCCGGAACCCAAAGGAAGCCAAAGAGGAGATAATGTGGAAGATCATATAAAATTCCCTGATTTGCAGAGGGTTGGAGTGACATGAGGGTGCCAGGGATGGGGTGAGAGGGAGGCAGATGAGCTGCTTTGGTGACCTCTAAAGTGAGCCACTGACCGAAGGAGAGGAAGGTTTAGTTCCATCAAAGTTTCCTAAATCCTTTCTCTGAACACAAATTAAATCCAAATCTTATTTGTGATGGCATCTTTACAATCCTCTGGGAGGCAGTGTTTGAAGCTAACTGTGCTGAAGTGACAGGGAACCACAGAATGCTTCACTGCTTTAATAGGGTAAATTTACTCATTTAGAAACAGGCAGCAGAAATATACCACCCTATATGGGTAATATAGATCTTAAGATTAGGAGTACTTTCAAATACTTTCCTCCTTTTTACATGAAACAATGAGCACTATTAGCCTTTCTTTCTAAGAAGTCAAAAGATCATACCTGTAGCCAAGGCGATACTAGTGTGACCTCTGCAGGATCACAAGACAAACTACTTTGGTCTGAAGTGACTAGATTTTAAAATTTAATGAAAATAAAATAGGGAACAAAAAAAACTACAAAGTTAACTACAAAGTGGTTGTTTCCTTTCGAACTAGGCAGAGATTAAATCATAACATTTCCAAACATCTCTTGAAATTTTGATGGCAACATGCATTGTTTCATTGCATGCAGACTTGCACTGCAAATGTTTGTTCCTCAGGCTATTTTTTTCCCTCAGTCATTTTTTCTTTCTCTTCTCTCTTTTTCTTTCACCTTTCGCCTCTACAATGTCCTCACATCATCAGATAAAAACACAGTCAGCAAGGGGGCCTTTGGGGGTTTGTGGGAAAACCAGCCCTCATCTTTCATCTCCCTCTTCCAGCCCCTGATCTCCCACTCAGTCGTCTCCTTCCCCCTTATCCCCTGTCTCCTTTTCACATCGTCCACCCTTTCTCTCTCTCCTCCAGCAACTTTCTCTCAATCTTTTTCTCTCTTCCTCCCAACTATCTCCAGGATTATCGATTTAGCGTACGCTGTGATTGAGTCTCACTGGGTGTTATGCGGGCCCTAAGGTGTCCTCTGAATGGAGAGCATCATGAGTTATGGACTAACTATAGTCACTCCACCACAACACCTGAATCACAGACAGAAGCTGTATCATCTACACCCCCCCATCCCCGTCTCTCTCTCTGACACAGACACACACTCAGAGAGAAGTGATTAAACATGGGGAACATGTGATCTCTGCTGAATAAAAGTAGATTGGATTGAAGTGCTGAAAAGGACATGGTAAGAATATCTGGAGTATTTTATGCCTCATTGAGACATGGCAGCAAGAACATGTAACAGATTCCTTGCTCCAGATTTCAGATCATACTGGCGGACAAAGCGCCATGTATGCAGAAGGTAGGGGTGAAGCTTATTTTATCAAACAATTGTGTCCTTCTGGATATGTTTCTAGGACGGAGCATCTATCCCTCAGGGATATTTTAGGGGAAGTTCAGATATGTCTGAATGGAAGTTATGTGGAATCGTTATTTAATGCTCAGTGTCTTACCAGCAGTAGACTGCAAAAGCAATCCACAGAATCAGGGAGAAAATTTACATTTAGGAATAAAACGAGATAAATTCATTGGGGCTTATTCCTCTTAAATGTGAATAATTTCCAACTCATATTCTATGGCTCCATTTAAAAATAATTGTGTAATAAAGCTGCATAACCTGATAAAAACATTTTGGGATTTTAGTTACTTTAGGCATCTGAAATCTTCTCTGGACTACAGTGATGTGAGAAAATTCTGATATCAAAATTTGTTCAATGATCTGAAACATTTTAAAAAGCCAAACACAAAATGTCTATAACAGGGCAAATGTTTTCTTTGCACCAGGACAGATGCCAATTCTAACTTTCATCTTATATGAAAACTTGTGACTGATTCTCCAATCTGAGATTTGCTCTGACTCCTGTCAACTGACATCCTAAAATTATTCTGCTAAAATATAAAAAAATATCTCTGTAAACTGTTTGCTATGAATCTCCTTTTATGTAGTAAAAAGAAGCACCTTGCCTGTATTATCTGCCAACACCAAATGAAATATTCAAATAATTTATGTAATGTTACAAACATGCTGTCATCGCAAGTGCTTCAGATTCTAACAGTCTTTGCATTAATCATTTAATTAATCAATCTAACCCTATATTTCAGAACTTCCACATTCCCCACCTGTTCCCAATCTCATAACAATGACTCATGTCTTTGTGGAGCTGAAGATGCATAGCAATGAAGCATTTTAGGTGTTGTGACATGTTACACTAAGATGCCACACAACTGGGCCCTACGTTTATATTCAGTGCAGTCCCATTTGTTGCCTTCATGCATAAAGGACCTCAAACCAAGGCAGGGAGAAAGTTGAGCTGCCATATGCTGACAGTCATATGAAGATAAACAGTCACAGTTCTTCTGGAAATATAACAAATGTTTACAAAAGCAGGGAAACTAAGTGGTTTAAAAAATGTACACAATTAAAGACATAAATATTTCACAAGAACAGGGAAATTTGTTCCCTCTTCCCAGTGCTGCAAGAACCAAATGTTGTCATTCTGTCCTTGCAATCTTGGTTCAGACGTTCTTGCAGCTTGTTCTTCACACATCATCTGAGTAGAACTTTCTAATTATGTGGTGTCCAATATTTATTAAATACAAATGCTGCAACAGGAGGGACCTATAAGACTTCTCAAGAGTTTTGCTCTTGAATAGTTGTGAAGTATGAAGTCAGTCCTGGCCAGAAAGAACATGGAACCCACAGCCCACAACTGACGCAAAAACATAACAATAATCTAACAAGCTCAAAGAAAAACTAGGACCTTAAAATGGAACAGATGTGACACAGGGATGAGAAAGGAAGACAGACAAAAGAACTGAGGCCACAAAATAAAACTGGAAGCAGTGACAACAAAACAAATCAACAAGAAACAAAAGTCAACAACACCGAGAGTATATCAGCTGAATACAAAGCAGAATAAAACCTGAGAAACAGAGACAATAAATTATTACAACACTTCAGAATACAACCATGATCTATTTGTGATAAACAGTTAAACTTTCATTAATAATTGCAGGAATGTCCCTGCAACATTAAATCATAGGGGATGAAATCTTACTGTTTCACTGACCCTGATCATCAGTTTTCTAGTGATGGTGGTCTAAAATGTGTTTTTTTTTTTCACTTTGGACCAAAGAAATACATCATCCACATATCCAAAAGAATGCCTGGACTACTGATTCATCTAACAAGAATGTGTTTGTCCACTGTGTGATGGCTCATGTTCGATGCCACGCTGCCCAGGGAAGCCAATCTCCCCTCTGCACAAGTTAAAATATCTGGGCATGTTCACTGTGGATGAACGTTGAGTCTTTAGACGGTGGTTTAGAAATTACAGCCAGCCAACTTGGCTTCAGATCTTTATTCCTGGATCCACTAAAATCTCTCCTAGTTTTTTGATCAGTTTGTTTAACCCTAACAGCAACTTTAAACATTTCTATCTCAATTTTCACCCCCCACTTGCTGACTAATTGCAGACAAACTGCCCATCTTTAATTGTGGCTAATCCCTCTGACCTGACAGCATGATAACAGGATTAAACACCAGTAGGATGGCACTTAATTTTGTTGCACATTTTACAACGGCAATATAAATTTTCTATTCTGATCTGTAACAAATACATCCATCTTCTAAATGTGCTTAACCCATTAAGAGTCACTGGAAAACTGCTACTCGTGGCCAGCAGCTAAAGGGCAAGAAGCCAGATACACCCTGAACAAGCTGCCAGTCCATCACAGAAATACAAAGCTTTCCATGCACCTTAGAGTGATTTAGAGAGAACAAAATTACCTAACATGCATGGTTTTGGACACAGAGAGGAAGCCAGTATACCCAGAAAGAACCCATGCATACCTGAGAACATACAAACTCCACACAGAAAGCCCTCTGCTGTGACTCCAACCCAGGACTGTCTTTCTGCAAGGCAGCTGTGCTACAAACTGCCCCACAATGCAGCCCACAATTGTAATAAATTATATTTAGAATAAAGTTTAACAAAAGCTTTGAATAGTATAATAAAGCTGTTTCAGAAAGCTAATATATCCAGGCCAAGTTGGGTTTCCTTGGCAGGAATTGGTAGAGTTCTCTGTAAAAAATGAAAGCCTAAAAAATACATAAAAAAAAAAAAAAAAAAAGAGTAAGAAATCAACAGGTAATTTTCTAAAATGTTCTAAATTTCAGTAATAATATGAACTGGCTGCTCTTGCTCCACTGAATTTAATAGCATTCATCTGAAATGGCGAGATTGATTTCAGAGGCCAGGTCGACCTGACTCCTCCATGTAATGCACCAAGCTCCTTGGTGAGCCTCATATATTATTGATGATAGGTTTGGGAACCTACAATCGGTCTGCATAATTGATTGAACAGCATTACTTTCAGCATCAGTAGGTCGCGTTAGTTTAGTGTTGTTTCTAAACGCGCGCTTGGGTTGTTATCCGTGCATTCAACACCAACTCCACACGCCTTCCTCCCGAGCACCATACCTGCCCCCAAAAGCAAACCGCTCATTGCAATTCGGGAATGCTATTAGGATTGGCCCCAGAGTCGGCCTCTGCTTAGCAAATAAATAATGGTAATGATGATGATCCCTCATCTTGTCACTGGGGCTCTCCCCAGGGGCCTGGCGGTGCAGGTGGAGGGAGCCTCTCTTGGCCTAATTGGTTCCAACCCCGCAGCCTTCTCTCCAGCCTCCTCTCCTTCTCCACCTCCCTCCCTCTCTGTGTGCCTCAGGACTCAATCTGTAAACTTGTCTTGTCACTTTATGCGTATGGTTGTCACCACCAACCTTCAATTTATTACTGCACAGGGATAAAATCACATGTATTAACCAGCACTTATGTATTTATGTGTCTTGTTCGCCTCTGATGGACAGACAGAATGGAAAACACCCACAGGCACAATTTAATGCTGCTGCCACTGTCTTCCCCTGTGGTAGGGCAGCTGGTTTTATATTAACACCCTGAACAGATTAATGGGCCCAGTCAGGAAACTGTTTCTGTCTGTATGACTGTCTGGTCCAAAACACTGACCCCTGACACCATTACCTACATCATTACATTTTTTTTTTTTTTTTTTTTTTAAATATCACCTTTTCTATCTCGGACGTTGTTTCAAATGTAGGAGAAGTGGAGATTAATGTTCATCCAAATCAGATTAGGTAATTGAATTGCAACGTCTCAGTGAAAAATGGAGGGAAATAAAAGGCGTGTTAAACATTTATTAAAAGAATCATGTTGCCTTTTTAATCCAATGCTTCAGAGGATCGGTTAGAAATTATGAAGTCAGACACATATTCACAAGAAAAAACAAAAAACCTACACAGAAGCCTGAAAGTAAAAACCTTCTAAAAATAAATCTCTAAAAGCTCGGTGAAAGGCCTGAAAAAACGAAAATGTTGCCCCTGACACCTGGAAAAAAAAGAGGTGACATTAGCATCGGTCCAGTGAAGAGGATTTGTGAAATATTTCTCTAAAAATCAATACCTTCTATGCTACAGTAGGCAAAGAGGATCTCTAATATAGTTTTATGTTATTATTTTTCCTCACGCATTGCAACATTTCTCAGCGGCTGGCGGAGAGAAGATGGATTTTCTCTTCGACTAGATGCTAAATGTGATTCTGAATGTGGCGGTTCAATGAGATGAGGCAGAGCCTGCGCTCTTAAAAAAGGGATGCATCTCTCTATGCACATCCACAGCCGCAGCTTGACGCCTCATAAAGTTGTACACATTTTTTAACACTTGTGTAATCCTTTTCTGATACAATTTGTAAATGGCACACTTATTGGTTTTGTGATGCTTGCTGTAACGCGAATCACAAATTTTAAAAAAGCAGGATATTTATTTAGTCTGCAAGTAAAATCTGAATTTTTAGCATTTAATTAACCTAAATTTTAGTTTAAGTGCTAAAAAATTCAGACGTCACTCAACACCTCAAACCTGCTTTAAAAGCTTTAATCCCCAAACATGATTCTTCCCCTCTCCAACACATTTTGTAAAGACTTATTCCTCTCTTTCAATTAAAACTATTTCATCTGTACCAAACACAGGCTCCCAGCAGTGTGTTAAGTTGGAATAGTGGCAGTTTGAGTAGGGTTTGCTTTCTTTCCAGTGCAACAGCGACCTCTGTTGGGTAAAATTAGAATTACATTTGTACGGAATAGAGACAACTATTTAAGTGTGTTTTAGTTTTATACATTTAAACTTTTTTCATTCTGATGAAGCCAAAAATCTAAGATAGAATCACCTTTAGTGACTTGATGTATGAGTTTTTCACTCTCACTTTGTGGGGAGAATATTCAAAATTTCATATCAGTTCTGTGTCTGGACTTCGGATTGTTAAGTCATTCTTATGACACAGTTTAATGTAAGCTTTAGCAGTGAGATAGATGGCCTAATATCTGGATCGAGATGATGGGGTGTCCAAACTCTTTTGCCAGGCAGGCCAAAATTGTCAAGTTTAAAGTACAACCAGGCCACAAAAAATAAACTATATTTTTATTAAAGAAGCAAAGACACATTTATCTGTTATTTTTTTATTATTAAATTTTCTACCTGCTTAGCAGTAAACTAATATTCCAATATTTTACCAAAATGAAAAAATCAGTTTGATTTTTGTAGAAAAAGGGTTTGTAAATCATAAAACTGAAACATAAAAAGGGTTTCTTACATTTATCTTATTAAAAACATGGAATACAGTTTTGTGAAATTTTTTTGACCATTTTTCATTTTCTTGACCTGGGAAGAAATTCCAAATGGGTTCTTGGTCTCAAGAACAGAACATGGGTCTCTCAGTTTAAAGAATATGTCTGCCAAGCCTGATTTTGAGTAAAACTCACTGGATGTGTGTGCACCAATGAAATTAATATGAAAGCAAAATATGTAGCAAACAATAAATGAGTAGTTTGTGTTTTTACTAACATTTTCCACCTTAAGAAAACTGTCTCTATTTAGTGTCTCCATTTACAAGTGTTTGTTCGAGCAGTTGCACAAAATCCTTCTAAGGCCTGCGAGCTGCACTCTGGACACCTACAACTGGACTGGATTTAATTGATTTGATTGTATATTTTTAAATATGAATGGATGTGTTTTGTATTGTAAAATGCCCTAAAAAGGACATTTGTGAATCGGTGTGATTTAAATAAACTAAACTGAACTGTACTGAATTAAAAACGTGAGGTTCAAAATGTTACTGAAGGTTATACATGAGCCTATGCTTCAATGTTTAAGTGCAATGAAATTTAGTTCTCAGTGCACTCCCAAGAAATATAAAAATTCTCCTGGACTGAGCAGATTTATTGCCACACTTCAAGCTGTCACCTCCTCAGTGCCCTTGGCCTTTCACCAGTCTGCTCACCTACACACAAAGATACCAAACCACCAACAGACACACACACCAACAAGCATTTTGGCAATCCTCCTTCATCCCTCCTGTCTGGAGTGGCAGGGTCACAGGAGGTTGGAGATGACAACACAGCTGCTGTGTTTTCTTCCTCTCAGTGATTTGGTCCAGAGCGGCATGAAGCGGACACCGTTTCCCGGTAGGAAGTGACCCGTGTCTGAGGGGGTGCTCTTCTCTCCAATCAGAAGACTGCTGAAGCCTGGCGGCACTACCTGCGCAGGTCTTGTTGCTCCTTTCCTCTGACAGACGACAGAAGAAGGAGGAGGCGCGGAGACTGGGTGGCTCATCGTCTGCATCTGTGCTCAGTTGTTGAGCATGCGAAGGAGAGGAAACCAAATGAAGAGGGAACAAATCTGCATCAGCGCTTACAGAAATATCCGAAGTGCATGAAATAAAGTGCGGATTATACAACAAACAATGATTAAGTGATCAGGTAGAGAGGTGAAGCGGAAAAGTCTGGAAGGTTTCTCCAACATACAAATGCCACAGCCAGCATTCCTGATCCTTGTGCCATCCCTTCACACAGCAAACCAGTCTAATTACACTGTACTGACAACAGCTACAGCAAAACACTGCATTCTTTTGAAGACCTGCAAATGCCCCTGTCTCATTTTTCTCCAGTTTGTTTGTGAAAAAATGAATACATACGTATTTTAGCTAACAAGGACACGGCTCAAGAATTGCCAAAATGTTCAGCGTTTCTTCTTATTTATTGTTTTGCTGCTTTTTCTTCTTGTTTGACACACTAAAGTCTCTAGTTATGTATGAGCAGCAGATCTGACCATATACTCACAATATACAACATATATAAGCTTTTGATCAACATGTGAAGGTTAAAATTTTATTCACATATTCAGGCTGGACAAGCCACGTTTTGCTCATTGAGCACTAGAGACAGGTCCAGCCTAATATGCGTTACTACAGAGTGTTTAACCATCTCTGGTTTTTAGCTCCTAGTTTGTTATCATCAGTCTCCCTTTGTTTGCAGATGTACTGTAGAAACACACACAACCTCAACAGTATTTGTATTCCCTAACTTCACTTGTTGCTCGATTCTCTGTGCCAGAAAATCACACCTGTGTCCTACTGTGTTTTGTGTTGTGGTCTTTTGCAGCATCTTTGGATTTGCTCAGTGAAAAAAGCAGTTTTGGGGTCAGTTATCTGACATGGATTATGACATTTAAGTTTGCAACGTCTCATGTTTCCTTTTATCTCAGACAAATATGAACAATACTTTCAAATGACCTGCAAATTACAGGAGATGCGCTTTTGTTAATTTAGCACATTAAGCATACAAGTTGCAAAAACCCAAGTTGTGCAGACTGAAATCTGATTAATCTGAGGTTCTAGCCTTGTGACTGTCACTTGGTTGGAAACATCTTCCTGAATGCTGAAATCTGTTTACTCAGGAAGCTTATTGCAGTACTGAAGTCAAAAGTTGTCTGACTTAAACTCGATAGAACACCTTTGTGGTAAATTACAGCAGAGGCTGCGAGCCAGGACTTTTTGGTCCAACATCAGGGTCTGACCTAACAAATGCATTTCTGGGAAAATGGTAGAAACACTCCTAAACCTAGTAGAAAGCTTTCCCAGAAGAGTTGAAGCTCTTATAGCAGCAAAGGGTGGGCAGGCTCTAGTAGGGTTTAACTCAGGTTCTTATTTGTTTCAAGACAGATTAGCAAATACTTTTGACAACATAGTGTATCTAATGAGAACTGAATAAGGCATAGGTTGAAGCATCATATTAATCAACACCCTGTGATTGATTTGATCATTTGAACAAGTGTTGTGCATCTTTTTTTTTGTTGTGAAACACATTTTAGAGGCTTTTACATAAATAAGCTGCAAAATACAACTATTGAGCAACTTTAAACACAAGGTTCTGCTATTAGTCATTTATTCAGTTATTAGTCATATTTTTCCTGAATTTGGATCTGCTATATTGAATAGCAAACTCAAATTTTTATTTGTGTTTTTAAAAAACACTGTGAATTATTGCTTTGAGCCAACTTAGTCAGTAACTCGAGGAAGTAGCATTGAACAGATGGAAAAAGTTAAGCAATACAGCTGTTTAATGGTCAAACTGTTTTCATCAGAAAAAAAAGTAAGTTACAAAAAGGTGTTGGGTTAAAGTTACAGAAGACAAAGACAATTTTCAACTAATTTAAACTGTTAAACTAAACCTTCCAATTAGAAAAAGTATCATGTCCAAAAAAAGCTACAAGCTAAATTCAGAAATTTTAAACAGTCACGAGTTTAGAAAAAAGATCAGTGAAAGAAAAGAACAAAACGAACTAGTAAACTATGCAAGCCTATTAAAAAAAATAAATTACATTTGACCTAGACTTACATACTATTCAGTAATACGTAACAGAGGTCAATTAATTCACTCTAAGAATAACTGCAAAAGCTCTAAGTGTAAATACCTGATCTTCTTGACTGATTGAAGGAGACGTCAGAGTGAAGTTTGCAGGAGTCCTCAGCAGGAAGCCGATCCTGAACAGGCAATCATAAAGCTGAGCCAGCCAGTCAGCAACCAGCACCTGCACAGAAACCTACAACTCCAATGTCACACGCAGATCATAAAAGGTGATTGGTCTTCACAGTTTTTATGGTACACTTCACTAACTTTGATACACAGGTCTGCTGTTAGCTTGAGCCAGTGGAAATGTAACTGCACCATGGTTTAACTTTGATTTTTATTTCAGTGTCTATTGCTGTTTCTTAATGCCATGAAAGGTTCTCTAATATTACTTAGGAATTCATAATAAACATCTTTTTTTTTTTTTTTTTTTTTTTTTTTTTTTCAAATGTGTGCAAGTAACAAATACTTATAATAATCGGATGGCGAAGCAATCCCAGGTCAGGAAACAGCTGGAAAAGTGTGGATCCCTTGGAGTCCTAAATGACTGTAGTGAAAGCTTCCTGGTGCAGATACAGCCAGCAGATGGGACTGTAAACACCAGAAAGCACAGGCTACACTCCTGAGGTTGTGTAGCCTGTACACTTCGGGCCTTCATATGTTAACTGGAGTTAATATGAGCAATACCCACCTCATGATGTTCTATTCAGGATGATTGCCACTACAAAGTGCATTATGTGAAATTGCCTCTGTCATAAACCCCAAAACTTAACAAAAACAGACATCACCTGTTCCAAAGGTTCAGCACAAGAGGGTCCTGAATGGAAGGGAGGTTCTTCTTTGCTTCAGCATTTTTCTGTGTGCATCGAGGAGGGATGATAATTTTTGTTGCAGCTTTGTTTCATGTTAGGGCTGGAATCAGTGTTATGAGAACCTACAACTCTTTTCAAAAGTGCAATTTGCTGATGTGATCAATGGTGTCGACATCGGTACAGTCCAGCAGCTATACCTCTGGTGTCATTACTTTATAACTGTAAAAAAGCATTTTATGGCGTCAGTACTGAAGGATTCACACAAACATTCAAATTCAAAATTTCATACTTTCAAGTATGTAAGTTTTAAAAACATTCTGGAGGCAAAAACAAAACTGTGAAAGACCTTTGTTGGATCTTTGAATGAGCAGGTATTCTCCTTCAGAAACCAACAATTTTAGGAAAACAAATCAGCATCTCCATAGAGCTTGTCAGCCAAGGGAAGCAGGACGTGGCCTAAAATTTCATGGGAGATGCCATGGGAGACTGTGGACTTGATAAAACAAAGTGGATCCACACCAATAGATACTATAGCTCCACCCGATTAATCACTGAATGCAGAACATTTAGACCATGCTTCTCCACTCTTATTCCAAACTTTAGGAGCTTGATTTCCAAATGAAAAGCAACCTTTTCTTTCATCTGAAAACAGGACTTGTTTTGTCCCTTTTCCTCCTCATCCCAGGTAAGACACTTCTGATGCCATCTATGGTTCAGGAGTGGCTTAACACAGGGACATGGTAGCCCATGTTCTGGATACACCTGAGTGTGGTAGCTCACAAAGCACCGACTCTAACAGCTTATTAATTGCCCAAAAACTTTTGAATGGGCTTTGCTTCACAACAGCAGTTATCCCTGCTGCTGGTGCATGCTAGTTACTTTTTCCTTCCACTCAACTTCCCAGTAATTATGCTTGGATACAGCAGTCTGTGAACATCTACCTCCAAATGAATGTCTTCAGGATATCTGTCAAGCAGCAGTGTTCACTATGAGTGTGTTGGTCTTAACATTTCTGAATAAAAACCTTTTTTTGGTCTTATGTAAAACTATTTTCTTAACCAAAATTTGGGGTTTTCATTCATTTTTAATGAAAATAAATGCTATATATCACTGTGTTATGAATCTACACAAGTTTCACTTTTTTAACTGAATTCTTGAAATAAACTCTTTTTGATGATATTCTAATTTATTGAGATCCACCTTTAATTAAATGCTAATAGCTTCAATTTCAAATGCTAATAGCTTCAAATTCAAATATACTTTATTTATCCCAAATTCAAACAAACCCCAGGACACCAAACATGTTTTCATAGATTTTTCAACTTTTATATTTTTAAAAACAAACAAAAATAACAGATTAAATAAAATTTACAGTAGACATATGCAATCATTGTGCACTTGAACTACTTCTTCTGATACGTTCTGCACGGCTGTCAACGAAAAACGCAAACACAATGGGGACGTCGGGGTGGAGCTCGAGGATTGGGCGGGGCAGTCATTGGGAGAGAGGAGGAGGGTTGAAGGAGTGAAGTAGAGGGCAGCAAAGAGGAGCAGGGATGAAGAAGGAAGGAGAAAAGGAGAAAAGGAAGGCCTAAACTTCGTCACGCGGGAACGAAAGAAAAATCACTGAATATATAGTTTTCTTTAATTCCTTACATCACTTATATAAATATATTGAACCCTCAAAAAAGGAAAACTTCTGAGAAAGAAAAAACAGCGCAATACAGAAACCCACAACAGCAGTAAGGCAAACAGAAAGCAAGAGAGTAGAGCGCAGTGACACTACGTGAGAGGAACAGATAAGCAGAGAAAGATAAGAGGAAGTAAGAAAAAATGGCAGCTGGGGAGAGCAGAAAGAGTGCGCAACTGTGCGTATGAAAATTTATAAATATGTGAAATTCTGAGACAATCGGGAGGTGGAGAAAGCGCTGGCAGAAACAGACGGGTGCGGGGGTGGGGGCGGGGAAGGAAAAGGTTTGACTGAGATCGACTGTCCAGTGTGTTTTTGTTATGTGCTACGTGACCCTGTTACCTGCACTTTGTGTGTCTGTCTGTGTCTTTTGGTTTGTGTGTCTGTGTGGCGTCACGCGTGTTCTTGTATCATGGCAGCACACATTCCACGGCAACAGTGAAACACATGCTCGCGTGTCTTGTGTGCTCTTCTGCTTTATAAATATAAAACAAAACCAATGAAAAAAAAAAAAAAAAAATCTGATTTGCAACCAAACACCAGCCACCTCATGATTCACACCTTCTTCCCTTTTATACATTTGACACATCATTTAACTCAAGTTTTTTTTGTTGTTTTTTACCATTTTGATTTTAAATTGTACACTAAGAGCAGTCCCACTCAGCTATCCTTTCTCTTCCACCAAGTGTCTCTTTGTCTCTTTCTGTCTTTCCTCGGCCTCTCTTCTCCTCTCACTGAGAGCTGGCTCTCTCCAGCACACGCAGGTCATAGTTCTTTTTGGCGGCCCTAAGTTTGAAGAGGCTGGCTCCGCTGTTGTTGAGTTTGAAGGAAGCACTCTGGGCAGCCATGGTGGTGGGGAACACTGCAACTACTGTGTAGAGATGCGCTGGATCGTGGCCATCTCCCTTCCCTCCCCCAGCTCCCATGCCGACCCCAGACATCGCGCTGGCTCCGACACAGGGTCCGCAGCCTCCGGCTACTCCTCGGCCTCCCTGGGGTTCTTTTAGCCACTGGATCTTAGCGCCACACATCGACAGCTGGTTGAAAAGCTTTTCAGCCTCAGGACGTGAAATCCCCTCCGGCAGGTCGGTTACCTCGAGTACTCGACTCACAACTGGACGAGAAAGAAGCAGAGAGACAGAACATTTAGATTTCAGTTTCAGAGCTACATGAATTACAAAAGGACTCCAAAACTTACTTTCTAATTTCAGTAAGTTAAATACAACAATTAAACTTTTTTCGCTCTGGAATGAGCCAAATGCTTTTACACCTCGATAACCTAGCCTAGCTTCAGAGCTTTCCTACAACGTTTGTTACACTTTCCCATGACAAGTGTGAATACGCTCCACAGATGTAATCGCTCTGTGGCCCGGAGCATCGTTGCACACAGATTTTCAACAACCACAGAGAGGGCATTAAGCGCCGTTTTAACTAAGCTTATACGTTTGTATGAAGGTATTTTGAGTTGTAGGACTTCTAAATTTCCAGCTCAAGATATCTAACGAGCTCACCTGTTAATCGATTTAGTGTGAAGGAAATATTTTACAAAAGACAAAACCTTTTGGATTCTCAACGGGCACACTGTTGCACTCAGACACAGGGCTTTAGGTTATTTTTTCTCTGCCATAATTTAAACTGCAGCAATAAATAGGAGCAATTAATATGTTGCCAAAGAGATCCTGATTAGTGGTGGGAATCAATGAAAAATTTTAATCGAGTTAATTGCAGGGTCTGTAATTAAGTGATCTCAGTTAATCGCATTTCAATCGAAAACCATATATTGACAAAATAAGCAATATTTTCAATTCAAAACCTTTTTGCTGCTAAATTACTAAATCAATAGACTTGAGCTTAACAACAATGATATTTATTGTTTTTAATCAGTTATTTAACCATTATATTGGTGCAAAGTGCTATTATATCCATTCAGCTTTCAAGTGTTTCAGGAACCTCTGATCATTCATGTTACTTCTTTGAAAAAAATACTTCTATGGACGCTGACATGAGAATTGGGGACATCTGAGCTTACTGCAACATGTTTTGCACTGAGATTGTATTTTAGGCTTGCATAGCTTTGGTGATAGGCCAACTCCTGTTTGCACAACTTGCACACAACAATAGCCCTTTCCAGCGTCCCCCCAGATTGTTGATTGAAGCAAAAATTAACCCCCATTAAGCCAAACGAAGCAGCTTTGTCGTCCATCGCTGCTGTTTGCAGATGATGCTTGTGTGTCAGAATTACGGACGTACCAGAAACACAATACAAAAGGTTCTGGCTTGGGGCTTTTGTATGTTAAAAAAAAAAAAAAAAAAAAAAAGATTAACTGCGTTAAAAAAATTTTATTGTGTTAAAATCCATGCAATTAATTAATCAAAATTAAGGCATTAATGTCTCAGCCTTAATGCTAATATCTCATCTCTGGTCAAACAAGGACAGGGTAACTGTTACTTTGTATGGGAAAAAAGGTTTTTCACAAAACATTTCAAGTTAAGATGAGACATCAGCTGAAGTCAGCTGGTTGTGGTTCCACTTCTGAGTTCTGCCCGATATATGAAGGGATAAGCAGGCTTTGAGGTTCTAGAATGTTAAGTAGTGATAAAGTACCATTTCTGAGATCAAACAAGATCATATTGTTCTGTTGTTTTAAGAAGAATATTACGTGCTGTCACACAGCGCTCAACGTCAGTTCCTCTCATGTGTCTCTTCATTCTGCAGCTTGATTTATGAATGCTAACATCATAGATGGTAAAATACCCCAGTGGTGATTTTTGAACAGTCAGAGGCAATTTGTCTTTGCTGCCATATCAAGAAACTGCTGGCAACATCACTACATGTGCAGTGATCTAAGGTCTGAGACATGCTTCAAGCATGCTGGAATAGCAGTCCTCTGTTTCAATAACACTTCTACATACCAGAGATTTTAAATAAGTCTTAGTCATGCAGTTTCAAACTTACCAACATCTGTGGTGCCAAGATCTGTTGATGCAGATTTGAGTGTTTGCTTCTTTCCTCGTGCTCCATGTTTGATTACTCCTTGACCCTAAACACAGCACCAGATCTTAGTGGGCTCAATAATGCATTGCAATGACGGTGTACAACAGCAGGTGGCAACATAAGCAACAAAATGAAAGCCTCAACCCTGTGGTATCCAAAGTCAGTGCTGGTATTCTGAATGTTTTAGATCTTTCCCTGGTTCATTACCAGAACTTAAGAACACCCTGAAAAGGTAATCCAAGTATTTAGGACTGAAGTTGGACACAACCTGAAAGCCTGATCAGTCTCTGTACATACATAACTAATATGATAGACCGCAGAGGCTGGTCTTTACTAACCTGGTGGGAGTTATAGGAGGACTGGCCATGCATGAGCGGTGGGGGACACAGGTTGTACTGAAGGGGCTGCCCCAACAAAGAGTATCGACCATCACCTGAAGAAAATAAAACACACGTCATAATCAAAACCATCGAATGTAAATACTTGACTTGAAATAGTTGTGATCATTGAAAATAGAAAAATTATCTTTACATTTCCAAAGCAGCTACTCAAATATTTTAGGAATAATTTTAAAGAAATCGTATAAAACACAAAACAAATTTAGTGAAGACAAAGTGAATTGTCCAATATGTTTTTTTTCTGTGATGATGTGGTGTACTGACAAGAATTTCAGACTGATGCAACACCAGGTTTTTATGTGTAATGGTGATTTCCAAACCCTGGATCTATTTGTCAGTAAAGAAAGTGTGGCTCAGAGTTTAATTAAATTTAGGTCAGAGGACAGACATGAGGTAAAGTCATGAAGTACGTTTGACCCCGTGGCATGATGCCAGTCATTTCAGCATGATAAGGTGAAGTGATATCACTACTGGTTTGGGGCCAAAAGCCACCTGGTCAAATTTACAAGGTATACTTGAAAAGAGAAAAGGCAATGTCATGGCAGGGGTTTACAAACACAGCTCAAACCCAGAGATAAATAATAACTTTTGTGTATCCAACCAGATTTTGATATAACATCTATTAAAGAATTATACTTTTGTTAAAGTGTGGAATTATTTGATAATTAACAAATATTTACTAATGCAGGTTTTTTTTTCTTGAGATAAGAATCTGTCTCTGAAAAATGAAACATAATGTGGCATGAAAGTTAGGATCCATAAACAGCACAAGCTTTATTTAACTCTCTATTTCAGGTGGGGCGAGAATTGCAGAATATCTGGCTGTGCAAAGTACATCACTGTTGGCTTTCAAAGATAAAAATATACTTTCTTTATTCTTGTTCTCTGGACATTTTGTCCAGGAACATCAGGATCTGGTTTGATGTGGCGTTATTCATTTGAACCTTTACATGTACCTTGAGCTGGTCCTCCTGGCCGTGGAAACTGTGAAATAATGGGTAGTGGTCCGAGGCCTGGACATACACTGTTGACACTGCCGGAGGGAGATGGGGTAGGGGACTGAGTGGGAGAGGCAAGGGGACTTGTCAGCTGAGTGCTGGCCTAAATATAGAAAAATAAAGATTAGGACAGTATTGTTAACCAAGTGGACTACAGTTTTAATTCAGAACCTACACAAAAGTAAAGCATTATTACAATTAAGCAGGAGAGGATGAAGAGGATAAAGGAATTTTAAAAAAGGCCAATGCAATGAAAAATAACATCATTACTCATCAAGAAGAGCTTCATGCTTTTGTTTACCTGTGGAGTGTTGTCAGGTTTGTAGAGGTCTGCTGGCTTGCTGGGCCTCTGCTCTATGCTGTAGTACTTGCATGGGTTCCACTGAACTAGAGGAGGATTCTGGGAAGGCTGTGGTCCGTTGGGAACACTGAGCTGCATGACCATCACCCCGGGCCCAGGAGGAGCCACTCCTGAGGGAGCACAGACAGCAAAGATAAAATCAGGACAAATGGATTATTTATGATTTATGAGACTGAGAGCAGCACTGTCCTGATCTGTGGCCCTGTGCTTCTCATGTGCAATCAAACAAAGATTTAATTCAGCACTCATATAGCTTCACAATACCCACTGAAAACAATGTTTTCTTTAACATGACATTAAAAGCAACTGTGAAATTTTAAATTCAACCTCTGCATTTATAACTCCAGATATTAGTATTGAAAAACAAGATAAGATCTATAATCAGACTTCATAACAGACTTAACACACATTACAACTTTATCAAATATTTTGGATCTGGATGTTACCATTAACTGATTGTTTTCATATTGTTTAGAAGATCTTAAATGCTACAGATAATCTATATTTGAGCAGAATCAACAATCTCACAAAAAAAGTTATTTTGGTAATGTTTCTCTGCAGGCTATAGTTTTTTTCCCCTCACACTAGAGCCAGAAGTAAATATAGACTCAGTTACATTACTAGGTACACCTGTTGAATTATTTGTTAGCACAAACAGCGAGATCAGCTGATGATGGCAGCACAATGCATTTTGGCATTTAAATGTGGTGAAAATGAGAAGCTAAAGTTCAAACTGAACATCAAACTGGAGAAGAAAGACTCTTTTAATTTTCCTTGAACGTGGCATTGTTGTTGGTGCCCAACAGGGTGCTCTGAGTATTTCTGAGAAACAGAGACTGGTCCAAAAAGAGGAAATTTACAGTGTGTTGCAGTTGTACAGACTAAAATGCCTTGAGATGATAGAGAGGCAACAGCAGCTGAAATAACCACTTGCTTCAACTGAAGTATGCAGAACACCATCTCAAAGTGCCACACGTGGCAGAAAACGGGCCACTCCTGTCAGCTAAGAACAGGGAACTGAGGCTATTTATACAGACTCACCAAAACTGCAAAATTCCAATTGGACTGAAAAAAAGATCTCTGGGTCTGATGAGTCTTGATTTGAGCTGAGACATTCAGAGAGCAGGATCAGAATTTGTGGATGGATGCATAGATTCATCATACCTTGTATCAACAGTTCAAGATGCTGCTGGTATTGTAATAGTGTAGGAAAGCTTTTCAACTGACTACTAACTGAGCATAATTTAAATACTAGAGCCCACGTGAATATTGTTGCTGACCACAGTCACCAGGTTTCAATCCAATGGAGAACGTTTGGGATGCATGATCCAAATCATGGATATGCAGTAGACGTATCATGAGAATATGGACGAGAATCTCTGAGGAATGTTTGACACCTCGTTGAATCTATGACACGAAAAACTAAGGCAGTTTTAAAGCCAAAAGGGATCAGAACTGGTGTACTAGGATGGTGTACCTAATAAAGTGGCCAATAAAAGTATATCATGAAGATAGAACCATGTAACTCGACAGACATTACCTCTCTAAAATGTGATTTACTGAAAGCCTTGACGTTTTACAGACGACCAAAAAAAAATTCGTAATACAAACTGTCAATACAACCACCCAGAATAACAATCAAATGCTAACATTAACTACATTTAGTCCTTAACAGGAGGATAAGCCACAGTTAACTTGTGACAAAATAAACATTCAAGATTGCGAAGTTAAAAATAAGAGAACAAAGGGTAGCTCGCAGATGACACAAACCGAACAGGGTTAAGGACAAAATGTTGCATGATAGCGTGACTATCATTGGGAACAACTTCAGGTTTGACCAGTAGAAGAAAAAAAAAAAAAAAAAAAAAAAACATGTTCAGTTTGCTGTCTTCAAACATTGCCTCTTTCAAGGACTTTTATTTACAGCTCCACGCCACAAACCTGAGTGAACTTTCCCCACAATACCTTTCACCCAGTTTTACAAAACACAGATGTCGATTTTATTATTGTTTGATGAGTGATTACTTTTGTTGTAATCTCCATCTGTTAAAGGTATAAACATCAAATCAGTCTGCTCAGATGACATGTACAGCCACGGTGCTCGCAAAAAAAAAAAAAAAACCCTAATAAAACAAATGAGGGGCTTTTTTATAAGTGTAAAATATTTAATTAATTGTTATGGTATTGTTTTGAATTCTTTGTTTAAATAATAGGTAAGAATATTGACATATAAACATTTAAATGCATTTTAAAAGTACTTACTGACAGGAGATCTTACCTGAATATTGCTGTTGCAATGGTTGAGGGTTGCAGGGAGATGGTGACTGTGTGATCTGAAACTGCTCTGAGCTGGGAGGCTGCAGGTAACCAACTGACGGGCTAAAGAACAAATAAGAATAAAAGGTAAAAGTTACTTTTAATAGTAAAAACAGAACATTTTAGTCTGCATCAATCATCTCAAAGAAGATAAAATGTTTCCCTGATTTTTCAAATATGTTAATTAATAATAATAAAGAAAGAAAATTCACAACACAAGAGGTCAAATGGCAAACATTTCAGCCACACCCTTGTACCTTGTGCTATTTTGCTGTGTGGGTGTGATAACACTGTAGTAGACAGGCATGGGACCCTGGACAGACTGGCTGACTGGCACCATGACCTGCTGCTGGTACTGTTGCTGCACCACCTGCTGATTTTCATTTGCCACTGGCACCTAATGCAACAAATGGAAATATTGAGAGGGAAAAAAATATAAATGGTTCTGGTTTACAAAGGTTAGAGTCAGATAAATGATTGTTTAGGAGTCAACTTCAGATTTCAATGTTTTCTTGTTGGAATATGCACAAAAAAAAAACCAAACAAACAAACAAACAAAAAAAACACACACACACAAACACACACACATCACATATTTGATCAAACTACAACCGATTCCTTAACTTTTCATTCAGTTGTAAATATTCTCACTACTGGAGCAGTTACAGTGAAGTAGAGGAAATTATTTTTTTTTTAACCTCATCAAGTTTAAACAATTTTGCAGTCTGCATTTGTGGATGTTTTCGAAAGAATGACATAAAACAGACGAATCAAAACAGCACAAACCTGATATGATGGCATCTGTGGGTATTGAACCATTATGCTTTGCATTTGGCCTCCAATACTTGTTCTTTGGGAATTGAGCAGACCAGGATTTGGAGGCTGCTGCACCCCCATCATGTTCTGATAGCTTGGCTGCTGGCTAGGCATCATGGTCTGAAGACCTGATGAGAACACAATACAAAAAAAGACAAACAGACAAAGGTTTTATAAAATATTAAATATAATTTCAAATGAAGTATTTCAAACGCAGAAAAACTATTTGTTTCATGCCAGCTTAAAGTAACTGATGCTCATTTGACCAACTTTGAAAAAGTAATTAATTATTTCAAAAGGTAAAAGTTTAAGGTTTATCAAAAGTATGAGTGTTCACAATTAAAACCCAAATGGCAGCTTTAGTTTGATGCAAGATCTTACTGACCTTAGCATCCATTTGCTATATTGACTGGCAGACTCACATTTCAACTCAAAGTCCATTTTAGTTGTCAACAATGTTGATCACGCACTATATTAACACACCCCACCTTTGCAAACCATAAATTTAAGAGTCCAAATGCTGCTGCAGGCAGTATTTTCCTTGAAAGATACAGAGCGTTATATTGATCTGTGCCAAATTTACTTGGCTGAATAATGCAGGGGAAAGGTTGTTTAAACCAAACCTTTCATCTGGCTGATTCAAAGCAGGTCTGAGTCAGCAAGTATATTCATTGTATATTTGAGTTTTAAGTACAAGACTAATTAAATAATACGTTAAATATCCTAAAAATATTTTAATATTTTCAGTCAAATGATAAAGCTACGCTTGTTTAGGGCGATGCACCATCAGCAATTTTGCTAAGCCAAGCTTGCATTTAAAGTGTGTGTGTGGTAGGGCATTTATACTTTTTTGAGCTTCATATCATGTAATGTTATTCCCTCATCAAACGAATCAGGGATGTCCTAGTATCTGCTCATCCAAAGCGCCGCCTATTTACCCAAAGCTTTATTTTGGAGCTTCAGTTCCCAGCTGAGCTCCCACTCCACAAAGAACCCCTTCCCTGAGCCTCCCCCACACAGCTCCACCAGACTAGCGGCAGCAGCAATTAGCAAAGACCTGGTGGAACTGTGCATCTGCTGAGCTTATGATACAAACTATATCACTCATAAGAATAGCTGTAAACAGCATCAATGGACAGAATGGAGAAGAATTGTTGTGATGACATACTGAAGGCAGAGTGTGAAAAAGGGTAGGAAGTTCTTAAATAGACAGAGACCAATTTCAAGGTGTCAGATATGGCTATGATGCAAAGTCTAATGTCTTAAGTTGTTTTTGATATATACAGCATTTTAATAACAACTGAAGGTAACAGTTACTCGATTGTGCTATAAAGTGACCCTATGTGCCTGGAAAATACATAATACCCCCCCCCCTTTAAAGGCTGACTAGCAGAAACTCCAGCTGGGACAATATCCATCACTGTCAAGGACAGGAAGAACAGAAAGAGGAACAGTAGAGACTGTTGTTAATATTGCAGTACATCAGAATGTACTGACCTGATTGCTGATTGGGCGGAGGCATTGGTTGTGTGCGTTGGGCTTGATAAGACACCTGGTGGGATATAGGTTGGGACACACGGTACTGCTGTCCTGAACTGGCATACTGACCAGGAGGGTAGTATGAGACCTGTATCTGAGAAAAGAAACAACCAAAAGATTGGAGAAAACTCGGTTAAGAACACAAGGCATTATATTAATCCCAGTTCTTATTTAACTGGTTAGTATTATTGTATCAATGGCTTCCTAAATTGTAGTGAAAACCTACAATTTTACGAGTATTATTTATATGTTATTAGGACTTTTAATTTTAACTTGACAAAACCTGAACCACAGAGTTGAGCAAGCACTATTCTGAAGCCCATGATCAATATTATAATTCTCATTAAACCTGGAATATTAGATTTCAGCCACAGGAGAGTCAGCAGAAATGAGCTTTGAGATGCATCCTCCTTAGAAGTTGCCATAGCAAAATATTTCATTGCTGCTTACCACATTCTGCAAAGGTGGAGGGATAAGAGCATAACAACTGGGATTGTGCTTCTAATGAATTCATAAAATACAAGATATGTTAAAGCAAACCAGCATTAAACTGTTTAATATTATAATAAATTCAGGATCACAGTCTTGTAACCTCAAACTGTAAGATGGCAGGCAGAGCCTAATAATATCTATTCTATTGTTGGCTGTAAATAGCAGATTGTCTGAATCAGTTATTAAAACAAGGTTGCGTATTTCTGAGATTTAAATAGGAAGGCAACATGGTGAAGTGGGTATGGTGATGTAATACATGAAAGGGCAGTCAGAAGGCATAACCTTACATCTACTGAAGAAAAGTGCTCATAACTGATAATCACTGATAATCAATAACCACCTGCAATTCTAAACTGATCGCCACTAGTAAATTACAGTCATTGTTATTCAAGTGCAACTTCCTGGGAAAACTTTCATACTATCCATAATGTCCTTTTTTGCCAATTGCATAAAGTAGTTTTAGAGCTACATTCTTCCCCTAAAAGTTTAAAGACAAATTTGAAACTTTGTGTGACTCCTATATTAAAAGGTCTCTTAAAACCAACATACCTGTTGAGGTGGAGGGGGCTGGATGTAGCCCTGCGGAGGTGGTGGAGCCTGTATGACAGTCTGGGATGGAAGTGGTGGTGGAGGAGGGGGGTGAGGGTGTCCAGTAGGGGGCTGGTAGCCAGATGGTGGTGGCAAAGGCTGGCCTGTCGTTGCCATGATGTAGCCAGGCTGAGGTGGGGGGTGCTGCGATAGCACGGTGGGAGGGGGCTGATACATGGGGGGAGGCTCAGGGTTCTCGCTGGAGCCCTGCCGACTCAGAGTCATCTGTGTGAACTGGGGTGCCAGCTCATCTCCCTGGAAAGAATGGGAATGATTGGAAAAGAGGGTTTCAGTTTATGCACACTGCTACATCGAGACATTCAGTTCAGTTGGATCTGCAGTACAGCACGTAATAAACAGACAAAGTGTTCATAAGACTCATATTGAAAACAATAGCTTAATAACATTTATGTCCAGAATGTGTTGTTCGAGGAAACCATCTTTTCTGAAAATACTCCCATCATCAAAACATTTGTGCACATGTTCTATACTAAATGGCAATTCTATGCAAAATTAACCAACAGAAAAATGCCCACATGGGAAAACTTTCATAGTGATAAAAGTTTTAGGCATGGGCAGTTATTCTCAGCTGGCTTGTTTTTAGTAGCATCTGGTTGTAATATACTGCTACCAACAAGGCAGCGGTAATCTACCAGTTTGTTTGCCAGCTGCCATGAAGCAGCAGAAGACAACCACAATATAGGGTCGAGCAGAAGTTCCAAAGCAGTCACCAAAAAAGAAAAAAAAAGCATGCAAATTAGAGACCACAGCCATCAAGATATTCTGTGTGAAAGCATAAAAAATAAAAAAAAATAAAACTCCACAATCCACTGTCATTTGGGAGAACATTCAGCTGAACCTTTATCCACAGATCAAAACCAATAACCTTGTTCCAGACAAAGGAATTGCATTATTTCTTTTTAAAAAGCCTTTGCCCAATAAATTATTGACCACTTTTGTTTAAAAATTTCATCTTTTTTGAGTAAAAAAGATGAAACATATGTAGCATGGAAAGAAAATCAAGGCGGTTTAGAGCTACAAAGCCTTAACTGCCACTAAATACCATCTACTGTTAATAAGAGCAAAAAAAAGCAGAATGTGTACATTTTGAGTAGACTCTCCCTTAATGTTCGATGATGTCAGCCTTGATATAATAGTGAAGTAATAGAAAAAATGAAGTTATAGGAGGCATCAGTACCATTGTGTACTGCTGGGGAGGAGAAACTGGCAGGAGAACCTGGGGGCAGGAAGGGCTGGAGTAGGAGACAGGCTGAGAGGGCTGCAGAGATGCCACCGGCTACACACACCAGAAAGAGAGAGCAAGTAAAGAGGCAGAGCATAAAAATGAGAAGAAAGGCAGTGAAAAGGGCAGCAGAGAAAGATGAAGAGAAGAGAAGCAAGAAAGAATTATGAAGACAGGAAAAATGAGGGTTAGAATACAATGGTGAAGATTTAATGAGCAGAAATTAGAGGAATGGAAACTGAAGCAGTTCCTTTAAATATGCAAATGCAACACAGCCTACATTTAAAATGAATTCCTTTAACTACTGCAGAGATTGAAACAAAGGAAATGTCTTTTATTAGCAATATGGTTGTATCTTGTTAAATCTAACATTAAACTGCATATAATCAAACTTCAGCTCTTGTCTCAGGATTACCCATCTTGTTAGACTCTCAAACACTACACTACACACATTTCATTAAAAGAATATTCCAATCTGGCAAGCTACAACTCCACATTAATTCTGCTTTTAATTTGTTTTCTAATTGTATGAGATGAGATTCTTACCTGAGCAATCATGTGGTTGCCCATTGGATGCTGTTGTGGGGTGGGTAGGAGAGCAGTTTGAGGCGGAGCCTGGGGCTGTGGCTGCTGTGGTGGCTGAGATGGGCAAGGTAGGAGGCTACGGCTGGACTGGGAAACTGAAGGTGGGGGACAAACATCAGGACTGACTAAGGCCAAGCCTGGGAAGGAACAAGGAGACAAAAAGAGAAAATTTGCAGTAGTTTATTTTCAACAATATGTCACCAAAAACTGACAATGACTTCAAAGTTAGAAGTCATAGATATGCTCAATTATAAACTAACCTGACACCAACGTAATATGTTTATTCAATATCCCCGAAAAAAAAAAAATCTAGATGTCAACTGTAGGACTTCTGCATCTTTTTCGAACACCTTATTTAAAATGTGAGATAAAACAAAGGAACAAAGATATCTAAGATCAAAAATGCATCAATTTATTGTTTCTTATGCAAGGAACAATTGTTTTTATACCCTATTAAGACCTGGCAATTTCCCTGACTGATTCACATACAAGTGGACAGCTTTAACTAACCTGAATGATCAGATCTTTTAAAAGCTTTACATGCAAATACACAGATAAATGACACAAGGGGTATGTCAACAACATCATTGGCAGGTCTAATAAGAACGATGTAAAATCCTAAATACAATTAAAGCTGCAAGCAGCCTTGTACAGCCCTCGCATCTCAGAGCTGCTCCAGCATGTGTTGCGCACCACCACCTCAATGCCTCGAGTGAGCCCAATGATAAATTGTCACCACTAGGCGGTGCAATGAGTCTCAATATCGCGTTTAATCAGACTCAGTGATTTTAACCAGTGACAATTATCCGCCATACACTATGGTTTGGTAACTATATTTTAGAATATAGTGACCAAAAGAATATATTCAGTACCAAAAGCAATGAAAAAAAAATTACACTCAAGATAACTCTCTCATACCATGCCCTCTAATTAACAGAAATCCTGACAAAATAATGCTTTTCTTTAAAACCACAACAACAAAATGAAGATCTTCACACTATTGCAAAGATATCTACATTTAATTGTTTAAAAATTAACCAACAGCATTGTTAGCTGTAAATATTGCTGTTTATAAAATGTGTTTCATTATTAACTGGAAGGCCTCCAGGTAATAAGTCAACCTGTCCTCAATGAATTTTATAGAATCTGTTTATTTATGTGCAAATCATAAGTAAAGAACCAGAAAATGCAGCAGCAATACAATGTTTTGGATGAAGCGATAACTAGCACAAGAAAATGGCTCTATTATGGGGTGTCGTAGAGGTCATGCTGCCTTGCTAGTGAGCTGCTTCATATCATAATTTTGAAGTTATAGAGTGCCTTGAAGTGTTCAAACCCAGTGGGTTTCTGCTTCTGTAACATGTTTTTCTGCCACACAGGATATAAATTCCTGTGTGAAAATGAGTCATAAGCTTCTCTTGGCATTTGTGGTGCTAAAAAAATTAGGCTCAATTTAATCTTCAAACACCTAGGCCCACAAATACAACATATATATACATATTTACTCATGTTTCTGGTAACTGATAAACAGACCAGGTCAGGCTTTATGTCAGTTACTTTCTGAAAGATTCAACAAGATTTGATAAATTGCCTTTAGGAGTCTGCATGGTTACTTTTTTCTGTGTAAGCTAAACTATTAGGTCAAGTTTATATTCATACTATTTTTGGCTAAGTTGATCACTGGACATTGTTCCACTCATTGTTCAAACTCTAAGAAGGTTGATTTTTCTTTACTCAGTCATGAGACTTTAATAACCATCTTTGGCTCCAAAAACATACAACACATTTCTAAGGAAGGTTACCTTGCAGTAAGTAAGAGCAGATACTAAGGTTGGGCGACTGGACGCATTTATCGACCATCGACGATAGGCTGAGCCATTAGCCGGTTGTTTTTTAAGAGCGATTATTAATTTTTTTTTTTTTTTTTTTTTGTCTGAGTTACTCTCTTGATGACGGTAATAACAATGCTTGATTGAAGCCAAAACACCCAACTCACACAAAAAATATCCCATTTTTAATGATGCACACAAACTCCTTCCAGCTGCAAACAAAGCTTTTATTTTCTGCAGAGCGCAACTAAGTGCAGCAGCGATTTATTTTCTCAAACTTAGAACAGAGGGGCCGTATCCTATGTTCAGAAAACACATCTATTTAAATAATAACTGCAATGGTGGGGTGGGCAAACAAACAGAGACTGGCTTTCCTCCCAGTTTAATCATGCTTACGATTACCACTGTGTTTTATGGATTTGAGTATGAAAAAACAAATGCAAAATTAAACAAAAACTAAAATAAAACGTCTCCAGTGAACAATGTGTGCTTCCATTAAAAATAATAATAATAATAATAATAATAATAATAATCTCTGAAGGAGTTTTAAATCTTTTTAAACAATTTGGTGGATTCAAAATAAATACATGATGGAAACATCCAACAACTATAATGCTTAAACATTTTTTGCAAGCTAGATTCAAATTTGGGAATGGAAAATCTGAGAGTTGTCCACAACCAAAAAGTGAAAATTGGAACTAGAGGGTAAAAAGGGTAACTAAGTAGAAAAAAATAACATTTAAAGAGTTTGAACATACAGAATTAAAACAAGCAGAAAAAGGAAAATAGGCTATTTCTTCTGGATAAATCTTAGAAATGCTCTGACAAGAAAAACAAGCATGTTTACCCTTATTTGCATCTAGCAGTGTGCACAGGTGGTTAACAATATTACCAGCGCTGAAGAAGAGTTCTGAAGGTATGTATATTTTCCTGCCATTTGTGACATTAATAGGAAACATTTTTCATGCATTTTCCTTTCAGAGATATTTACAGCCATGGTGCACTGTGTCCATTTGGGGCTGTCCTTTTCGTATTTAACCGTATTTTGTATTTCTGCTGGTAAAAAGCTTTTCAGAGCTTGTTGATGGAGCTGCAGCACCTGATGACTGCGTAGCGTAATCAGCCAGATGGTGAATACGTAATAATCATGCAAGTTTGCCATATTTGAGTCTTTTGCTGAAACTGCTCAAGCCGCAAACTGCTTTGGTTACATCCTGTGGTTTAGCTCTTTCATCCCATTTAAAGCCAATGTAATCCCAAATAGGTGACTTTGTATTTTTTGGCATCTAATTCCTCCATTTTTTTTACTTTTGTGCTTTAAATTGGCAAATCTATCCGTGCATGTTTACATTGCTCCGCCCACAAAAAAAGTCCAAACATCTCGTGCAAATATATCGCCCATCGTCATTTACTGGACTGACAAATATCGGCTGGGAAAGTGTTGCATACTGCCCAACCTTAGCAGATACAACAGTGAAAGTTGCTATTATCTGTGGTATTTTGGAATCTCAATATAGCCAGAATTGAGCTAGAAATGCACACGTAGGCAATTACCTTCAACACAGAAAATTAACTCAGCCTAAGAGTTACTTGATCATAGTTTTTAATAAGATTTACTGAGTAGACCCAAAGTCTTTTTATTTTAGTCCTTACCAGAGCGAGAGCCTTTGCAGCTTCCCTGTGATCCTTTGTTGCTGCCAAGGCTGTCCCCTCTGGTGAGGATGGAGATGCCAGAGAAGCTGCTGGCCTTAGTCACGGGTGGCCGAAGGGTGCGGTTAGAACTGTCTGAGTCAGTACTGCTCCAGGGTCGTGGCTCCAGACACTTCATATCACTGTCTGTGCTGCTTTGACGACTGCTTGATGCCCGACTAGAGCTCTCACGGTTCCCCCTAAAAGACAACAGAACAGGGAGGATCAAGATTTTACAATGACCACTGTAAAATGGGAAGTTTGAAGTAGGAAGTAGGAAATGGGGTAAAATTTGAAGTAGGAAATGGGGTAAAATTATCAAGTTCAAGAAGTTAGTCAAAATAAGCAGTTAGAGGAAAAGAGTCAGTTGCACCTAAAATTATTCAACCCACCTAAAATTATTTTTTTGGCAAAATATACAAACCAAATCCCAAAGGTTTTCCATGATGTCAACTCGGGATGCACGGATTAATCGAATTAATTGTGATTAATTGATTATTGAAATAATCATCAACTAATTTAGTAATTGATTAATTGTTAACTGGAGCATACAGACTAAAAAAGGCCATATGTAGAAAAAAACAATACACCCAGAGCAGTAATTAAGCTAAAACTGTTCTCTCTCTTTCCATAATATTTGCATTTAGAATAAAAAAATGAAAACATTTGTCTGAAAATATGTTCTACCCCAAACACCTCAAGTGGCAGTTTTAGCTCCACCTGGTTCAAATTCACTAAAGGAAAGTTATATTGTTGCATTTTAGGCAATAAAATGTTTATTTTCCTGTTTAAAAAGGAATTTAATTATTTATTTGCTTCTTTTAATGTATTTCTAATATTGTATAAAAAAAAAGCCTATGAGGTTAAATTAAAAATCAGAATGTTTCAATTTTTTTTATCCGATTAAACGACTACTCTTCAGAATTGATAGAATACTCGATTACTAAAATAGTTGTTAGTAGCAGCCCTAATGTCAGCTTTTACAGTCCTATCAGTATCTCCCAGGATTTTTTCTCAAACCAAGTCTTGGTGGACTGTGAGGTGTGCCAGGGATCACTGTCCACCTTAAAGGTCCAATGATGCCCAAGCTTCAGCTTTCTTAGAGACAGCACAACATTTTCACCTAACATTTCCTGATACTTCATTGAATTCATCTTGCCTTCCATACACTGCATGTGTCCAGTGCCAGAGGACGCAAAAGTCAGTATAACTGAGCCACCTCTATGCTCCACTGTAGGCATGATGTTCTTTTCAACCTATACTTCATTATTCCTCCTTCAGACATACCACTGATCCAGCAAGATGAAAAGTTTGAGTTTTGATTTACACTACCACTGAACAAAACCTCTAGACCACTTTGGATTAATACATTGGAGTGATTTTATTCCTGTTTTTTTGGGTTAGTAGAGGTGTACATTTTGGAGTTCAGGCAACAAGTCATTCAGCATTCTGCACCTTACTCTGGAAACTAAAACCAGCAGCTGCTGCCACCAAGTCTTGCAATTAGTTGAAGGTTTCTGAGCGCTTGCCTGCTCATGAATCTGATGCCAGCCATGATAGCCTCATTGTTCTTCCACATCCAGTTGACATAGCAACTGTTTAAGCTTGAAACCAGTGCTTCAAGCTATACCTCAAGGAACATTTAGTCGCTTTGCTAGTTTCCATGTACTTTGATCTCCTCAATAAACTTTTGGAGTTTTCTTTTGACTTAGCCATATTTCTAACATGCATTCAAATGTTACTGTCAAGCAGTTTGGGTATTTCAGGTGCATCTCAAGCACACCTGGTGCACCTAATCAAGCCCTTGATTGTTTGAATCAAGGGTGTTTGAGACCATACCTGCTTAGCAAATATATGCCCCTGTGAATAATTCTATTTGAGGTTTGAATAACTTTGAGATTACAACAGCAATTGAAAATAGAATTTACTGCTGAATTATTTTAAAAAATCCATGTAAGATAAGTTTTCTTTAGCTACACTCGTTAAATTATTGTGTAATATGTTTATTGCAAACACCTGAACAACTCTAAATAAAACTCATTTGCAGGGGTTAAATAACATTACATGCAACTGGATAAGTTAAAGGAGAGATGTGTTAAATATATATAAAAAAAAAGGAGGATGTATTCTTTGAAGTATTTGAAACAGAGGTGTGTAGGTAGAGGTAGACATAAAAGAAGAAAGATAGGCGAGAAGAAAAGCAGAGTAAGGTCATCAGCAGCTAGGAAGAATAGACTTTGACAAGCCTCAACTAGAACATTCAACAAAGATGCATATTGGCTGGTTTTGTATTACCAAAGTACAGATGCAGGCAACATACCAAAAGCAAATTATTTTTAGTTTTCAAGAACACAACCACACACACATTCCCACAAACAAACCCACTCATGGGTAGAACAAGCATGCAGGGGGAAAAGATGCTTTAACATCAACCAGGTGTTAAGGGATAGTCCAATGATGAGATGAGACAAAGTTCAATGACTTCAACTCACAACACAGCAAACCATGTAGAACTGTGGACACAGTTTATATCAAAGCTGCCATGAATGAACACCATCAAAGGTGTTAATATATATATATATATATATATATATATATATATATATATATATATATATATATATATATATATATATATATATATATATATAAAACCCATGCCCCCAAAAGTACAAGTTATTACAAATAAGAAAAACATCAACCTTTTAAGTAAATGTACAAACATTATGAAAGAGCAGATGTGAATTAACACTCAGACTCACACACACCAGCTAAAAGATGAGAACCAAGTATTTTTACTCCAAGCTTATTATGATGTGAAACTGTCACTCTGGTAATAGCCATACTACATGTGCAACCTGCACTTAACAGCATCCTGCACATCAAAACTAACAATTCTGCAATTTTCAAATAAAATAAAATTCTAGTTGCCAACACCTGTCATCTTATTATATCTTGCCATCCTTGAGCTGGAAGACAGCTACAAGAAATGATTGTCTAGAGGGGGGAAAAAAAATATATCATTAAATCTTTAAAGAACATGCAACTTTGTTAATGGCAATACAAAAAAACAAGAGACCTGATCCTGACTATAAAACACCACTGACCAGAAAGTAGTGTTTAATGAGGCTTATGCATATTTCAGGAAGAATAATTAATGGAGGAACTATTTTGAGGCCGCTCTCTGCACAACCTCTTCAGAAAGGGTGGGTGTAATGACGCTCTCTGAGCAGGCTGGCACACACTTGTTTCACTCTGCAAGCAAAGATGATGCCAGGATTAGCAAAAGAAGAGAGCAGAAGGGATTGATCACATAAGATTTCATCTCTGATTTCACACACCAGCAATCCTCTCACATGTACACTGAATAGCAAGAAAGATCAGTCATGGCTCACTGCATATTCTACCACTTGTGGTCTTTAATGGATGTTAAATTAACTGGAGCACATCTGTGATTGTAAGACGCTTTTAGTCTAAGTATGGATGCTGGAGTCTAAGCCTCTTTTTATATGAAGAACATGCAGAAAACTATTACTATTAAAACCATTTAAGACAGCATGTCAAACATTGAAATTTACTCAGGTAACAAAACTAAAAAGTAGGTAATGAACAAGAAGCATTCAACAAAGAACTGAAAGGCTGAAACGTCTATGGATGAAAAATACCCATTATTGTTGCACTGCTGTAGTTCACATATGTACAGTCTAGCTAATGCGACCACAGATCACAAGTGTGAGCTTCACAGGATTGTACATGTGTTGTGATGTTACAATACCTTAATTTCCCTTATGGGAATAAATGCAGCAACATGTTAAATTAATGAAAAATAAGGGTTTTCTGATCAGATGCAAGTAGAAACATTGTTTAGAAATAAATGTTAATTTCAATCAACAGTTTCAGTACATTTCACTACTACCCTCAGAAAATTTGTGAATACTCATGATGAATTCAAGGTATGGGTCTGCTCATTTACTAAGTAAACTTCAATTCAGTTTAGTCGTTAAATAATTTAGATGAGTGACCCAAAATATATACACATACAATCATCAAAATTTCAAGTAACAAAAGATGAGGACTGGAATATACCAGACTGCTACAGGTACTTTATTGGGTTCAGATGATGGGAAAGACACCAGCTGTTACAGCTGCTGATAGCTGAACCTACTGAAAAATGGTTTGTGAAGTATCAATGGTCTGCAATGATGGCTACAGATACTTGAGTTTAAAAAAAAAGTACAGCAGACAATGTGATTTACAAGAAGTGATCTTATGTATAGTACTTTTAGGTAGCACATAAATAATCTAAGGGTGGGGTGTTCACATGTTGGTCCCAGATAGAAGACTTTTTTTGTCCACTTTGGTCTAAAACAACCAAGAGCAAACTGAGCTAAACTTTCTGGACTGTCTCAGATACGAGTGAATTATGTGTGAGAGCTATTATAATACACACATGACAGACTGGGGGAAAATTTCAACAGTATAAGAAACTTATGACCATCCTGGAGTATGATTACCACTACAATTTATGCCTAACTTAGAGGAACACAGCAAGAGAAAACAGGCTAATTGAAGCAACATTGATGCAACTTTGAAGAAAACATCATAACAAAAACAACCAAAGAAAGCTGTAAAGCCTTAAAAATATGTCTGGGCAGAGGATAAAGATGAAAACTGGAATTCAGTCATGAACGGTTGCACTGTGTGCATGACTGGCTCTCTGGCTTTTGCAATGACTATGAGAATTAAGGTGGGATGGCTATGTGTGTGCACAACAAAGATACAGAATCTCTCTGGACAATGCCTGTTGTATAAAAGACCTCATCATGCAGTCCATACACCGTAAATCATAAATGCTCTCGCTTTGTTCATTAGGTCAATTCAATTCGAAAGATTTTGCTTTTACCATGTTGGTACCTGAAGAAAAATGGTCAATGGCTTTGTTAAGGATATGTTTTATAATATGTTTGGACCTTACAGAATAGAAATCTAAGGTTTCACTATTTGTCAATATTACGTGGAAAAAAAAGACTGATGTATTAATGAAATTACCGTACCCCAAACAATAAGAAAAGAAAAAGAGAACATTTTTGCTGTACAAAAAAAACAAAAACAAAAACAAATAAAAACAGTCTATCCTACTAGGTTTTTAAGTTCTTACTTTAAGCTCAGAAGCACCATCAAGTTAATGTACAAACAGATATTTTGGACCGTTATGTGTTAGGTGATGTGTTAAAAATTACAGTGCTAAATCAACCACAAAACAAGCAAATCACTGTGAAATTGATGTGGATACTTTCCATTAAAGTGTAGCTGATGGTGAAAGGGTGGATGGGTGAGTAGATCAATTTCCAGTGAAACCACAAAGCAGCCATGCATCCACGGTGCAATGCTAAAGGAGCCATTTATCAGCCCAGTACGCCAAGCAAAGATAATAATCACCACAAGTCACCAATGTCATCACCAGACCACTTTCAAAAAATGGGCATGGCAACACACTAGTGAGTCAGCAGCTCCCCAATACCTAAAGATCTGTCTCCTCTTTTGAGAGCTAGAGCAGTAGCCCTCAGTGGAAAGTCTGTTGGGGTTAACATTAGGAGAAAATGCTCAGGTTACAAGTCTGAATGGGAGGACAGGAAAGGGCTTAAAGAAAAGGAAAGGTGGGAGGTAGAGGTAGGCACAGTAAAAAATAAAAATACCCTTGAGAAGACAGGTAGGGAAAAATGCACACAAGGCAAAAATTCAACTCATGACAAGCCCACGCTGCTTCTTTGTCTCATTCTAAGCAAATTAGGCCCTTATCTACCAAGCTAAATGTTAAGGGTTTGTAGGGATGGAGACTAACTGCTGTGTGACCTAACTCAGTAGTAAAAACTGCAAAATTTAGCTCACAGTGTGTGATAAACCTGTGTGTCATACTGCATAATGTAGCAATTAGCATAATAAATGAAAAATACATATCTTTAACCAAGTTCTTTCATAGATTCTCATTACAAGACTACTAAGGCGAGCTTTGGGGAACCAATGTACAATATTCGATTAGCAATGTCTGAGGATGTCCCTTCTTAACTGAGAACTAAAACATTTTCAATTATGAAAGAGGAGAAAACTACAGTAATAAGAAACATACATAAAGCTTTCCAGAGAAATCATCAACTCACCTGTTGTCATTGATGTATCCATTTTGAGACGACTGCAAAAAAAAGGACACCTGCACATTATGAAATGCATAATTCTATTAGTAACGCGTTCCCAACATCATTTTGGTTTGTCAAGATTTCAAAATTCAACACATTCTTTAGGCAACAATGGGGGTTTTCCACCAGACTGATGCACGTGCATGCTTAGCATCAGGTCTTTGCACTTGTACTTCTGCCAGCAATAAAAAATGTGTTCTATCACAGCAGCTAGTCTTAGCCGGCCCAAAGGAAAGAAAACACTTTTTTCAAATTCAAAAATACTTTATTTATCCCAAAGGGAAATTAAATGTTGATGTCACTCATTTAATTAAGGAGTTATTATAGATTGTAATTTGCTATGGGCAGGAAAGATCGCCAGTAGCGGTCTGTTTTACAACCAATTTGAAGAAGCCTCTGACTGAAGAGACTGTTTTCCAATGACAATCTTATGAAGAGGTTGGTCAGGGTTGTCCATAATAAGATGGAGGGAGACTCATGGAGACAAACAATCAAATCAGATGTTGTGAGCACCATGATTAAAACTCCTGAGTCAGCCTGGCTCCTAATCTGCCCAAACAGTATTTATGCCACCTCAACACAACAATGTGTTTAGGTCTTGGTTGCAGAGCTGCTGGTAAATACCGATCACAAAGATCATTTGGTTGGGATTGGAGGGACTGTTCATAAATGCTGTTAAAACAGTGTAACAATAACAACGGTAATGTGGGATATTTCTTAGTGGGAAAAATTGATAAATAATTGGATTTCTGTAGTTAAACTGCTCCTTTTACTATGATCCTCCATGATACAACAGAGAAGAGGACCAAACAATTAATCCAAGAGAATTTTGTGACATAATGCTGAGCTTGCATTCTAACCATGTAAAAAGAACCAGTTAAGAGCTGGTTCTAGAACCAGGTTTGGATTAGCACTGGAACAGTTCTGGTGGAAAAACCTACAGAGAAACACAGCAGGAGTTTCCCCCCAAATCTAAGGTTCAAGAACCCCTTAAAGGATAGAACTAATCATTTATTAGCACTAGATGATACAGTAAAGTAGAAAAGGTTGTAGTAACATTTCTACACTATAAAAAAGAGGAACAAAAATCTTGCCAATTACTTAAATAAGGTCTTTAATGCCAATTTTTCACTTTTAAAACATTTGTACATAAACCTCTTAAGTTTAGACCAAATAACCAACATACTTTTTTCTTCTCCTATTAAACCCATCTAAATAATGTCTAAGAACATGTCCTATAAACTGGAGCAGGTTACACAGCTTTCATTCTCTGACAATCTGAAACTGAAACACTTCTACATACTGTACTGATATAATTATCGAATTATGAATGAAAAGCAATTATACTGCCCTTTATACAGCACAATCATTCTTGAACATTTTTTTTCTTGTATAACTCTTTTTTTCTGATTTGACGAGTCTACAACATACCATAACTTTATATTTTAATTAACCACATTTTTAGATTTCATTTATAAAATCTTAGGCATTTAAAGCTTATATAGGTAATTGCTGAAAGACTAAAAACCCCCACACTAAAATCTTCTAAGACAAATATTGCAAACAGTAAAATAAAGGACTGTAAAAAGAGCCTGTGATAGTAAAAACATCTCCATATCTCTGGTCTAGAAAAAGAAACTCTTGTTTTTATTTTATTTCAACTTCTTTTTAACCTGGACTTGCCTTAACAAAAAACCTTTTTCAAGGTAGACCTGGTCAAGGGACAGTGCCTTTGCTAGTGAGTCATAAGCAGTTGCAATCAGCACAGTTTGTTTGGCTAAATAAGGATTGTAGAAATGCTTCTGTATTCTAAGCTTCTGATCAAGGCTAAAAACAAGAGTTATTGCACAGCTTTACTGAATTTGTTTATCTGTAAATTTGTTCATCTTTAAAATTGTACATTGCTGGGACTGATCAAACCTGAACTGGAAAGTACTATAGTGAAAAGAGATTCATTAGGAGATAGCTTATGATCTTTTAAGTGTTTGTAAGAAGAGAAAAAGGGACAACTTTAATATTTCACTGCTATTTTTGGCATCAGGACCTTCTTACATCTTCACTGAATACAAATTATTTGAATCACTAAGATTTGTGAAAGACTTTCTACATTTCTTTGAACAAAAGAGAATTCTTAGTTTTCATAACATTTTTAAAATCCCACATAGCCCTGTTCTAGTAATCCACATATTGCGTATCATCTAATGACCTGAACATATATTTACACCCTAGTAAGAAAACAGTTCTTGAGCAACAGATATATTTTCTAAACCAATGACTGTTACTACCCTGTTCATGTTAAATACTTACTTCTCGGGCAAAGATCCTGTCTCGTACCCGCTGATATTCTTCTTCTCGCTCTTCAATAGATTTGCTACGCCTCCCATCCTGCAGTGGCACACGGATCTAAAATTTGGAAAGACAAAATATATGATAACCTAAAATGCTAAAAGGTATTGCTAAACTACCCCATATTTATAAACCTTTCTGAACATGTCAAAAAATGAAAATGCTTAAAAAATAAATAAATAAAATTGTGAAACGATCTAATTATAAGTCCAATAAAACAACATTCATACAAAGAATATCTCTCCTATTTAGAGACAACGGGTCTAAATAAAATTACCCCAGCTTCAAAGAAAAATGCTGGACCAGATTAAATAAAGAATTGTAAGAAAAAAACAAATCTTACAAGAAAGTTATTTGATTACTTTTAAAACAAATTGAAAATGCTGCAGTAACTTTTAAAGCAGGCATATTAGAGAACATCCTCAGATTTCAGAACTTGCGAGCAAGGTAATTTTGAAACAAATAGAAGATGTTGCAGCTGTGACTTCTAAAGCAGAAAATGTTTAGTCATTTGACTATAGAGTGGGCAAACTGCAAACTCCCAGTCTGCTCTGCAAAAATTATTGTTCCAGAAAAGAACAGTGCTGACAAATGTAAGCTTTCTCTTTTTCAATTCTAAGATTTTATATCTCAGGATTTAAAAAACGAAATCAAATCCACACTACGCCCTAAAATTTGGCAAGTGCAACCTCAGATTAACAGAACATAAACTCGACTATATGGCGTCTTTAACTGAAAACAAATCAAAAGGAAATACACAGACTTCGATAAATGACAGTTGTGCTCAAAACTGAAGCCACCACAGCTCTACTAGAGCTTCCTCATCCTGATGCCTGTATGACATCTGAATGATAATTTGACGTCTTAGTAGAATTAATAATGCTTATTTTCAGGTAATGTATCTGTGACCCTAAACTTATGTAAAAGCACCATAAACAGGCTGTATCTTAAAAATTGAACCTGAAAAAGGAAGATTAAGCAGCCCTTTTTTTGCTGTCACCTTACTAAAGTTTACATAACACCTTTTCATGTCACTTTTGTGACTTAATGATCAATAACAAAAGCATGGTGGTTTAAATGGATTTAGTAATGACAAACAGCCTACCTGATTATCATCTTTGTCCATACTAGCATCATCTCTTTTAAGGATGAACTTCTTCTGAAAGTCCATGTTGCGTTCATCCTTGATGTGTTCAGAAAACCGTTGTTCTGGGCTGTAGCACAACAAAAAATAAGAAAAAATTGTGTTTTAAAGGCTGCACAAATGCAGCAACTGCATAATATCAATTCTTTTAAACCTAACAAATAGGTTTAAAAGGTTGAATTATGAATCTATTATACCATTTAAATAACTTTTATGAAGGTTATCTGTGATTATCTTACTAAAATCAAGAGTATTTTATATGCAAGACAAAAAAAATAAATGAACTTCAAACCATGTCACTAGACAAAACTTTAAAATGTTTGTTAGGTTTGTGTACAAAATTTTGACACACTCACATGCGTGTGTTTCCAGTCTTATTGATGATAACAGCCTTTCCTGTCTGATCTACGTTGTGATCCATGCCAAAGTAGGCGGCCACACGGTGCAACAGCATTCGATGATACGAAGTCATCTGAGGAAATTTCTTGTACTGGTTACTACAAAAAAAAAAAGAAAAAGAAGTTAGTAACTGCGAAAATACTTCAAGACATTTGCTCTCAAGTTAAATTCCTTCTTGTTGAATGTTGAAAAGCAAAAATAGAGAAGCGAGAAGTGGAGTTTTGAACTGTAATTAGCGGTGCACCATAATAGGAAAGAATGCACTGTGTTTTCCAGACTATAAGTCACTCTGGAGTATAAGTGGCATTTGTTTAGAAATTGTCCAAAGTGAGGAGGACGTCATCCAAGTTGATGAAACGTTCCGGTGACACGTTGTGTTCATTTGCCTGCTTTTTAACAAACACATGGAAACTGTCGGCTTTGGCTTAGAAGTCTACTGGCAGTTTCTGATGCCCTGATGTCAGTGCTCTACATCAGGGTGATCAGGAACGGTTCATCTCCGCCGGTGTTCTGACGATCTGTGGTACCTTGTCAGGTATTCCTACCGTAGCCGATGAAGTGTGCAGTGGAGTCAAAGGGAAACACCTGCAGTAAATCCATGGTGATAAAGAGGGGGTGGGATTCATTGAAGCAGTTGCATCACGAAGGTCCATCTGGAAAGTTATATATTCACCTCCTTGGCAACCACCAGAACACAGGGACGCAAGTGCACTGTTCACAAGCCTCACTGCACGTTACTTAAACACCCAACTGTGGAGTCGTTCTTCCAGCTCTGGTCATCTTCCTTTCAGCCCGCATTTAGCTTTCCTCACGGCTGCAAATGGTAATGTTTAATCCTTGGCTCATGTTCATCAGTATAAATTAACATTAACGCATCAGTCAAAAATTGCGTCATGAAGAGGGAAAAAAAAAACCCCACATATAAGTCACTCTGGACTGTAAGTTGCAGGACCAGACAAACTATGAAAAAAAACAACACTGCAACTTAGTCTGGAAAATACAGTAACTGTGATATTATGTTGAATATCCATGTAAAGATTTATATGGATGATTATATCGGTAGCAAATAACCCACATTTTCCTCCCTCAATGCTTTCTTTTCCATACCACATCCTTTCAATCAATCTCTCTTGAACTGTAGCATCTCAGTCAAAATCTGTATCAAGCACTGGTATCAAAAGGCAAAGATAATCAGTCAAACTGGCTGGATACATTGTTGGTATGCTTGGTATGAATGTATAGCACTCAAAATAATAATAACCAATTAAATAGTGCATTCCAGGCAGGACTTTAAGCTGTGATAGTGCACACATTAGTATTGTGATGATGACTGAGATTCCCTATACTGAGTAGCTCAAAATCTAACAGTCATCTGTGGCACATTATGGGGATCCTGCAGACAATGGGATAATCAAGTTCAAACTCACTTGTACGAAAACCTAACAAAAGATTAATGCACTATTGTGGCACTCTTGGAACAAAATATTAATATATAATTTCTAAATGTAAAAATAAATTAAGTGTTATGTAAGCCGGACTTACTTGTTGTCATTAATGAACTCCAGGATATCTTGTTCTAGTTTAAGCAGCATCATTCGATCCCTGGTGGGTCAAAGGGAGGAAAAAAAATTGAGAAATGAGTGAGGGTAATGAGTCCTTGGACTTAAAATACAATAAACTTTACATGTGAACTTAAGGTATTAAAACATGCAGTGTGATAATAGCATGAACATTTGCACACAACTATAGCAACTATGATTTTTCTGCTAGCAACAATATGATGATTTTAATATTCAGTTAAGTCCATACTCTATGCAAGCTGCACACTGCAAAAAATGCATCAAAATGTTACCATAAACTGCATTATTATTTTTGAGGAAAAATAATAGATGTGGAATTCTGTGATTACTCTAACTAAATTTTGTGTGAATATTTGCATAGTGAAAGCTACATAAACAAAATTCACAAATGCATGTTTTATTTTCAATAGCTATAGAATCTAAATGTTTTTACTCCAGTAAACTGGGTTGTGTATTATAACCTCTATGCTTTGGTAGTACTCATACCTGGGATTGTTTTTCAGTGTGTTGACCAAAAACTCATGAACATCGATGCCTGTGGAGTCAGTGTATTCCTGACTGGAATCTATCAGAGAAAAAATACTGAATTAATAAAAATAATTTCCCTTAAAAACAAACACAATCAACAAACAAAAGAAAATACTTCACAGCGTGAAAAAATGCCAAACTTATGAGCTGCCCCAACTTCTCCGATGATGTCCCATGTGGCTGAAGAGGAACAGTCAGTCAGTAGTCAGACACATGCAAGCTGTGTTCAGTGTATAGAGACAAAAACACCCTCTAGAGGGCAACATTACTTCTAAACTACACTACACAGGCACACAGGTAAGCCATTTCATCTCTGCTGCTCTCAGTATGATGACAACTGAGGGGTCTTGCAAAGAAAGATTGAGGTGTACTTTAACTGTTTTGTTTGTATTCAAGACTCCCTGTTTTAAAAGCATCTCTTGGCATCAATTAGAAGATAGGCTAGAAGAACGAACTACTTTCATTCAGAACTACAGGGCAGATTTAAGGAGGTCAACTAATCCAAATGTTGTGAGCACTATGCTTTAAATCAGTTTTGTTTCTGATCTTCCTTAAAAAAAAAAAACAAAACAAAAAAAAAAGTACAAATATTAAGCTTTACTATGAACAAAAGTCTGATTAGCACTGGAATAAGACAGGCTGTCTCGTGTTCCTGGTGTTTGTGCGCTCACAGTTAGTATTTTCTGATGAATCCATCCTTACTGATTTGCGGATCGATCGGCCACTGATCATTATTGGCTGATTTCCGTGAAAAAGTATGTGCTCGCCAATCAAAGTCTTTTGTTGCCCATCACAAAACCTGATCACCTGTACCTCATACTTCGCAGCCTGCAGAGGCCCTGTATGCAGTGTATCTCCCCTTTCGTTCACACTGCGCAAGCGTGCAGCAGCAAAACCTAAGCAAACATGTCTGGAATGTATGGAACGTTTGCACCATCTGTAGATTGATGTGTTGTTTGCGTCTTGCAACACATGCAATGGAAAAATACCTCTTTAAAGCTGCCATATGTATGTTTTGTAAAAATGTATTTTTTACATATAACTGTCACTATGTCGTGACAGTATAACATGAGACAGATAATATGTGGAAAAAAAATTGAGCTCCGCTTCCTCCTCTCTGTGGCAGTAGCATTTATAAGCAAATCAAAATATGAACAGTCAATCCGCCGGATCGATATCGGCGGTGATTTTACAAACATTTTACTAGTGCGAAAGATGCCATCTGCAATAGGATGTTTCATACTGACCATATTTGTACCTGACAGTGGACATTTCGTACTCATACTTAATACAGTATATTCTGGGGATTATATTCTTCCCTACCACTATTTATAATGAAAACTACATTTTAAATTTAAAAAAATTATTCTTAAGACTATCTTTAAATAATCATCTATAATTTATACTTCTGACAAATGTGGTTACAAATTGCCTGTTTTTTTTCTTTTTGTGTTTTGGGTAAATATTTACCACCATAAATCACCGAAATGGCCATAGCAGAGAAACAGAAGTATTTGCCATTGTAAGTACGTGTGTAAAACATGTAAAGATGTCAGGAAGACACCGTGGGCATGCAGGGTAGGAAATGGTGGTTTGTTTATGGATACAAAATGGTGGTAGGAAAGGAACAAATTGCAATAGGACAGCACAAAATGGTGGCACTAAAGGGTGAATTTATCTGGATCACTTGATTTTGTTGTTTCGTTGGCTTGTGTTTTGGTTTGCTGCATCGTCTCTGTACACTATGATCCTCCATCAAAATGTAAAAACTGAGGAATAAGCAAACATTTGATGCGTGACACATTTATAATAACGTAATGATGTTGCTCAGAGATGGCTCACATGTTGTGGAAGACCAAACTACTTCCTTAACAGAACCAGTTAAAAACGGGCTCTGATGCTGGTAGCACTGGTTAAGCACTGGAACCACTTTGACAGAAAAACCACAGTCATGCTCCATTCAATCTAAAAGATGATGTCTACTTAATTCCTCGATTCCACTCAGTGGTACAGCACGGGTTGGTGTGGTTCGGCACCATATTTTACGGTCTAGCATACCGGAGAGTGTTTCCCTTGCCAGTTGGACTCCAACTGGACAGGCGGCTAACATAGCGTCATACTAGTATGACGACAAATGTGATGAACTAGCATGTTTTGTGCTTGTCACAAGCAGTGATGTCTTTCGGTCCCCCAGTGAAAGGACTGGGTTGTCTGACACCAGTAACTCCACCTTAAACATACCATACAATTGTCTTACGGACCTACAACTGAAGGGACCCCAGGAATGGTGCAGTACAGGTTGGTTGTAAGGGCCGCTTTTACAGTGGAGACAGACAAAATAGCATACCAACCCGTGCCGTCCCACTTAGTGGAAACAAGGCACAACACCATTTTTTCACTGTGTGACATAAATGTGCTTTAATGTATTGTAGCACATATTGTGGCATACTTTAAACCGAGGTGGACACTGATATTTTTTGAATTTGAATTTTTGTTACAGTACATAAATTTGCACAATAGAAAACTTCCTCCATTTCAAATAAATTACGTGGTTCTAACATTTTGTTGTGACCCCAAGTCAAGAGTAATGCACCTGATGCTATTCTAGTCAAGTTACAAACAATATCTGATAAGGAGACATGCACATCACAAAATATCCTAAAATCCTCAAATCTAAAGGAGCAAATGGGTGCACAATGATGTCAGTCTCTGTTACACATAACAACCACCTTAAAACTATGTTTTACCACGTGACAGCATCTTTCGAGGAGTCTTGTCTTTCTTCTCCTTTTCTTCATTTTCATACTCGTCCTTCGAAGACTTTTCTTCCTCTTTGTCTGATGGACAGCTGATGTGAAGCTGGATGATTTCCTTAAAAAAAAAAACAAAAAAAAAAACTATTTAGCTATTTAATAATTGTAATGAAGTCAAGTTTATTTGTATAGCACATTTCAGCACCAATGTGCTATACAATTTTTTTGATGTGAGTGCTTCACATCATAAAAACATCAATCAAGTATACAGCAAATCATTAAAATCATTAAAATTGTATAGCACGTATGCAGTCAAATCATCAAAATCATCAAGCAAATACACATGAAAATCATCAAAATCGAGCAATCAATGTATCAAAATTATAAGGATCATCAAGCAGATATCTTCAAGCAAATATAGTTCAATGTTCCACTTGCTACTAATCAAAGGCAGCTCTAAACAGGTGGGTTTTTAGCCTTGATTTAAAGGAACTCAGTGTTTCAGATGTTTTGCAGTTTTCCGGAAGTTTGTTCCAGATTAGTGGTGCATAAAAACTGAAAGCTGCTTCTTCATGTTTGGTTCTGGTTCTGGGGATGCAGAGTAGACCAGAACCAGAAGACCTGAGTGGTCTGGAAGGTTGATACAATGACAAAAGGTCTTTAATGTATTTTGGTGCTAAGCCGTTCGGTGATTTATAAACTAACAGAAGTCTATAAAGTCTATTCTCTGAGCTAAAGGGAGCCGAAGGACTTTAGAACTGGGGTGATGTGCTCTGTCTTCCTGGTCTCAGTGAGAACGCGAGCAGCAGTGTTCTGGATCAGCTGCAGCTGTCTGATTTATTTTTTAGGCAGACCTCTGAAGACACTGTTGCAGTAATCAATGCGACTAAAGAGAAACGCATGGATGAGTTTCTCTAGATCTTGTTGAGACATTAGTCCTTTGATCCTGGAAATGTTCTTCAGGTGATAGAAAGCTGACTTTGTAACTGTCTTTATGTGTCTCTGAAGGTTCAGGTCTGAGTCCATCACTACAACCAGATTTCGAGCCTGATCACTAGTTTCTAGCTGTAATGACTGAAGCTGCATGCTTCAGTTGAATGAATGAATGAATGAATGAATTGAAACGTCTGGAAACTGGGATGAGTTAAAGGTTACGGACTGGGGTTACTGATTATGTTGAAAAGAAAAACAGACATACCGATTCTGGGGGTCCATCGTTGGGGAAGGGACCAGAGGACTCCTCACATACTGCCAGACTCCGTACTAATTTCATTTTAGCATTAGACTGAAACAAACAAGATTGTTGTATTAAATGAATCTGAAAAGAAATTTTGATCAAAGATGATAAAAAACATATCTGGATTCTTCTCTCAAAAATGGTACTGAGACAAAAATGTGTGAATACAGGTTTTTTTGTTTGTTTTTAAATTACTTTTTGGCTTTTTCTGGCAAATATTTGACATTTTTGATGTTGAATGAAAAAAAAAAAAAAAAAAAAAAAAAAAAAAAAAAAAAAAAAAAACAATGAAAAAAGTACAATAAACTTTCAAATACAGTTGAACAATTTTATCCATTCACATTCCTATATCGGTAAAATCTACAGGTTTGTTGTGATAGAAAGGGTTGTCGCCTTTTTGACCCCAACTTTTTCCATTTCTGTTTCCAGAACTTCTTACATATGTTGCGAAGCATCATAAGATATACAACTTGCCATAACTCTGACAAAAGGCAGATTAAGACCCCTAAAACACAAAAATGGAAAAGTAAGATAAAAAGAACAGTTTAATATATAAATTTATAAGAAAAGTTACTGAACTATGTACTCAACCCTTAAAATGAACAGAATGTTAGCCCTGCTCCAAGAAGATGCTTTCACTTTAACAATTTTAAATTTTAACAGCGTGTATACACTTATCTAGGCAGCACATTCAATTAATTTAAATTAGTTTAAAAGAAAAGTTCCTAAATAATAGACTTATTAAACCTATTACCTCTAGATTAATTGCCATCCTAGTCTCAGTAGAAATTGGTCTGCTGAGCTATTTTTCATGATTGAGACATTTTTCAGCTTGTTCACCTGGGATAAAATGCAACTCCAAAGCCTTACTAAGGCCAGTAACACATTTACTCCTAACCTTCTTATCAGATTTAGGTTTTTAAGCCAATGATATAACGCAGGCAGTCTACAGTAGGTCAGTGGATTACAAAGTCGGAAGGGTGAAAAGATATTCTATGCAGTAAACGAGGAAAAAGTAATTTCAAGCACCAGGATTATAAAGTAAATTCACTTACCTTGGCCCTTTTCCTCCCATGGCTATGGTTAGGAGCCCGCTTCTGCTATTAAAGCCAAAGAAAAATAACACTTTAATATCAAGGTGCAATTTACAGATCCAAAACAATTATGGATAACAATTAAGAGCTATTAAAGTCTAGGGTTAAAAGGACAATTCTGATTGCTGCTTCTACACAAATAACAGGTTATCCCTAATCAATGTTTAACTTTTGAACTAATAAATGATTGTTATAAAGCTTTTAAATCCCCTGACCTCCTACCACCATATTCACTGTATAAGGAAACTCAAAGTTGACAATGACAAATAAATTAATTAAATAAAAATAAAATTATTATATATATATATATATATATATATATATATATATATATATATATATATATATATATATATATAAAAAATACTTTACAAAATAATTAAATAATAAATAAAACTAATGTGTACATTGAACATTAGCAGCATGAAAAACATTTCAGTATACTTAGTGTGTCTATATTGTTCAAGGGAACCAATTATGCTTCCTTTTAAGCAAGTAAGGATTTGTCTATGGGCTATACAAAATATGTTCATTACATTTTTTGCACAAAAAATCATTCTCAGACAGAGATTTCACTTTGCTCAGTTCTGCCTATTTTGAACTCCTTTCAGAATGAGGTGTTTTAAGGCCTCTGGTCACTTTAATACATATAAGCTGTTGAGGATCAAGACCCCCCAACTTAATGTTTTTACACACACTTTATTCACATGAAAATGGCTGCAAACAGATGTGCAATTGTATAACCATACATTTTTGACCCTGAGTCAGACCCAGACGCAGAAGTGGGGCCTCCTGCACAACCATCAAGAATGCAGCAAGCGGCTTCTGAATAGTAAGTTAACAACAAAACACTTCCAGCAGTCATTGTACAGCATATACAGTGGTAAAACCAGCTAACCAAATATGCTCCTCCTCTAATAATGACGTGAGCTGGGACCAGTTGGGCTTGCTATGTGAGGGACAGTGCTCGCGGACGTTGACGTCAGTATTAGGAAGTTTTTGAAACAACACAAAAATGCATTAACTTATTGCCAAAAACCAGCTGGATGTTTTTTTTAGTGCTTGGACTGTTTCTAGAAGCAGTAGAGACCCAAATGGAAGTACAAAAACATGAAAAAAGTGAATTTTGCATAATAGGTCCCCTTTAAAGTGTGCAGCACGCCAATGACAAAGACCCCGATTCAAAAACTGATTTAAAGTGATGATTTTTAAATGTCACCATTTCACTCTTCCTGTCTCAGATCTCTACGTTGCTGCCTAATTGCATGAGGGCAAAGCTTATCACATACTGTACAGATAAGGTGTAGCTTCAAAGCAGAGACACCCACTGAGAAACCAAGTGAATTTTAGATTTTCTCTCTCTAAATTCAGAGACTGCAATGCTTAACTGCCTCCAGAGCCACAAAATATCACTCATTAAATGAGACACAGTTAGGACTTCATATTGTCACTTCCTCCTACCTGTGCATCCTGTGGAGCGTTATCATCTGGCTCTGGGCCCTCTCCTGTCCCATCCTTAGTACTCTGTGGTTGAGGAGAGCTTTTGCCTCGACTGCAGGGCTCGATTTGTAGCCCACTCTCTCCCTCCTGCTGGATGTCTGTTGTCAGGCTCAGTGACATCTTCTTAGGGGAGGGGAGAGGGTGGGAGTGGGGAGGGGGTTGGGTGGAGGACCCAGTAGTGGCTGTGAGGGGAAAAAAAAGTTTGAAATTACACAATGGATGTAGTTTTTTTATTTATTTTTTAACAACTGAACACAAAGACACATGCTTGTACTTGTCTTTTAAAGTAGCTACCTGTTGGAGGTACCAGGTCTATGCTGAACTTTTTATAGAGAGTGTGGATAAGAACCACACACAGGGAGATGAGGGGAATCCACTAAGGTAGTGTACTAGGCTGGGCAGCAGCAGGGGGTAAAGTGCATTCCATAGCAAGCCTTGGCCTTGGGGTAGAGGCTGTCGAAAAATAAAAACAAACAAAGAAAAAATTTAATGAACTACATGAAAGGAATAATTTAGTCAGCGAAATGGTTTTAAATCCAGAATAAATGTTTAGAGATGCACGGAGAAGTCAGCTGATTTACAGCTTCAGGATATCAGGAAAGCAGAAAGGAGTATAATAGAGTGCTCTATTTTATCCTTTATGGTGTTCAACCTGTCTGTGGTGGAAAATTATGGCTTTGTAAATTTCAGAGCTATGGAGAGAACCAACCCTTCTCTAGAATCGACACAGAGACTGTTTATGTAATCCAAATCTTGATAAAATAAGAGAAAAGGCCAGTTTATAATGTCAACTCCATAGTAATTTCATCTTGGTTTTAAAATGACAGCAAATTCCTATTAGACAGCGACTGCACCATGATATCATCTCCTCTCCTTCTATAGTCAATGGCGACTTGTATAAAGGAAATAACCGATATATATCCATGCTCTCCTCCTGTCTTGTTATTATAGTTTTATAAAAAGAAATCAGAATCTGTTAAAATTACTGTGGGTAAAGTCAAAGATTTACAAAAAACTGGAATTGGCACCAAGATTCTTCTCATTGCACCTCAATAAATATCATTTCCTCCAATTTAACATATTCAGAAAAAAACCCCCACATTATTTTGTATGAATGGAATTCATTACTTTCATGGCAACAAATACAAATTATGCATTCAAAGCATCAGTCTTTTCTGTAATAACAGGCTGCAACTCATTCTGGAAACACTGATTTAGAAATAGGACATTTTGGCAACCTAAATGTCTTGTTTACCTATGATATTAGATTTTGTCTCACTCAAACAATATAGGAATAAATTCAGCCATTTCTTAATAAAACTGTGCTACATTGAAGACCTATAACACTAATTAAAAACTAAGCACTCCATGTATCATAATGTTACAGTGTAACAACAACTTATTGGGACTAAACAGTCACCTCAACCTTTACCACAATATTTTATTGTGTGTGTTTTACAAAGTGAAAGAAGCCACCAACAGAAAGTTGTTGGATTTTATTTCTTAAATTGTTCCCTAAATAAAAACTATTGGGTATGGTTTTCCAATAAAGCATAGTACTGCATTTCAAACAATGGAAATAAGATTTTTTTTTTTTTTAATGCTAACGCAACAATATCACTTTTCTTTAGTAAAATATTAACATCTAAGCTATAAACAAATCACAACAACCGAATAACTTTTGCACAGTCTAATGTATATAACAAATCACCAAAGCAGTAAGACATTTTTTTTTTTTTTTTTTTTTTTTTTACATTTGTAAGAAATATATTTTGTGAAGCTCAACTGAGATTTTTGGTTTATCAAACAGTTCTGGCATTTTAAAAATATGCTTGGTAAGGGCAAGGCCCCTTTAACAATCTACTAAAACACAAAGGAAACTGCTAAACTGTAATTTTCTCAAAACAGGCATACATTACTGCAAAAGACATTTAGTAGGACAATATAAACAATCCATACAAAATGAAAAACACATTAAGTGAAATATATTTACAGCAATCAGATGAACTGAAGAGGCAGCACTCTGTCAGCCAGAGAGTGAGGTGGGGAGGGGGGGGAGACGCCAACAGGCCAGTCACCACCTTTAGAGGTCGTCTAGGGCCTCTCGTCTCTGCCTTCGGCTTACTGCAGTAGCATGGTCTTGCCTACAGTCTGGAGCCCTGGGCACCATGAACAGAAGAGGAAGACACGAATGACGTCATCTTTCACACACTGCGTGACTCATCGCTGCTGCTGCTGCTATTTCTGGCAGGGAGGAGGACAGAGCAGCTGAGAGCTAAGAGCTTACTGGGAATGGGCTTTGAAATCAGCACAAACTTTCGCTGTTCAGTATGTTTTTAGAACATTCAAATCAATCTCAGCATTAACATCTGAAAACTATGCTTGCACTTCTAAAAATTCACACTGGAAAGAATTGAACATGCACTGAAAAACAAAAAAATCACAGCTTATCTAAGATCCACAGTAGCACCTCTTATGGCTGCTCTTCATTAATAGTAATAGGTAGGTAACTATCAAAAAAGAATATGTTCAGATTTTCTGTTTTTGAATCCCCGCCAGGTTTCAGAAAGAATTACATAAATATACTAGTCAGAGTGTCATGTGCTGGGTTTACAATGAAATTAAGGAAGACTGTGTCATAGCTGTCATTTTTCAGGTCTATACAAACAAACACAAATCTTTCCAAATACCAGACTGTGTTACATTCCACGCCTTCAACTCCAATTATAGTGTGCATAAAAGGGCAGGTCATTATGAGTAAAAATATATTTTACAACAGTATCTATGACAACTCTGGCTAAAACTACCATTTTAAATAGATTTCATTTCCATTAATTAAAAACAAAAAATGCGAATTAAAAGACTCACAAACTACTTTAGTCAAGTGCATATTAAGAACACTGTTATCAGTAAACATCCAGTTTTACAAGTCAGTATATATATCAAGTAGGGGTTTAGGAGCTAAAGTTGTCACATTGTAAAATATACAAATGTGATGCAAATATGCCAGTATAAAATAATTTTAATTTTAATTTTAAAAATTCAAGGAAGCAAAATGTTATGCGTATGTCTGATGGATGACATGAACAGGGCATTGTCAAGTGACGTGCAGATGTCTATCTGTTCTGTTTGGAATGAGGGAACCAATGAGGTAGGGAATTCCAATGTGGGAAAGACCAAGGTGATGCAGCGGCAAAGGCGTCTTTATCAACAGCATCAGCAGCAACACTAGATCACTGACGACACCCACATTCCCCAACCTCACTTTGTTTGCAGAAATCTACCACAGCAGCACAAAAAACAGCCACACTGTAATGTAGATCTAACTCAGTCATTCCAAAAATAGCCCTCTGTGTGTTCTGGAAGAAACAGAGAGAAGGGTTCTGAACTAGCAAGCAGTGACAATTATTCATTTCAAATGTCAGTCCTGTCTTAATAACAGAGAGGAAGCAGAAAAAACTGCAGAACAAAACCACTAATAGGATGCTTATGAATAAACCAGCTTCTCCTCCCAGTGCTCTTATGTTTACACAGTTCTGTCATCAACACTCCATAGCTTCTTTCAACACAGAGACATGATGCTGCCCACTAGGTTGCCAAGGAGATGATAACGTCATTCTTAACTGCTGCCATTTGATTTGAGTGAATAAAGTGGGAATGAACCTAAGAATGATCATAAACAACACTGAATGCAGCGTGCACTCACCATCACTAATGCAAAGACAAACACTGATCACAGGAAAGTATGAAGAGAAAATCAAAGAAGGTATGTTATTGTCACTTATTCTAGGTTCTTTTAAGTTGAGCTGTTATTATAGTTTGATACAGTAATGTAACTTAACAGTTAGCCAGGTCACATTACACTAAATAGCAAAACTTCTAATGAGTATGTAGTGTCTTACTGCAGTGCCATAAATGTATGTGTTTCATGTTCACATTGAGTAAAACAGGAGTTCTCTAATCAAGAAAGGAAACTCTAACCAAAATTTTCACAACTGCCCAATGCACTATTAGTTTAGAACTGTCAGTGTTTTTAGGATAGGATATTTCTACTTAATAAAGATTCCTGGAATCCAATGTTAAATCTCTAGTGGTTTCAAAGAAAAAGACATCACAAGTAATGTGTACCCATGTAGGGCTGAACGATATACCATTGTATAATAGATGTTTTGCTTTTTATGCAACAAGGATAAATTTCGACACGCACAACTACAGCCTGCAAAGAGTCAGTAATTTCTCTACAAAATGTGGCAGGGAAATTAAATGCTGTTGTAATTTATATTATCCAAGGTTCTTCAAAACACTGTTATAGAGGCTGATGGCTGTGGGCAGGAAGGATCTCCTGTAATGGTCTGTATTACAGGGATTCTGAAGAAGCCTCTGACTGAAGACACTGTTGTTGTACGACAGTATCTTGAAGCGGGTGCTCAGGATTGTACATAATTATGTAAATGAATCACACCACCAGCCAATCACAAACCGGTATTTCTCATTCAGTCGGAGTATTCATTGCAAGTACTCCATTGGGTTTGATAAATAACAACCAATAACAACCAGCAAGTCAAAATACTGCACCAAAAGGCAGACATTACTAAAACAAAATGGTAGGATTTAGGAAAACACAAGAAAACTTTATACAATAAATATTTGAATTTCGCATCCTAAAAATATTTAGTTGAGCGTACAAAAACATACTTATCATTGCCCATTTTATGTAATATTTCTTTTAATTTATTTTACTTTTAAATATGACCACTGGGCTGATTACTTCATTAGGATTTAACTGATGTGCAAAACCTATTTATTTTAATTGTATTTGTTTGTGTTTGCCTTTTGTTAACACTATAGTTGGTGTTTAAGTATTGTCAGTAACAAACTTATCTAGTCAATTTTTTCAACTTTCCTGTCAACTTTTAACATTTTTTACCACAAAAAAAAACACAGTGGGCCGCTGGTAGACTGCCCTGGCACCCCTACTGCCAGGCTTAGAAAGTTTTCTGGGGGAAACTGTGTGTGTGTGTGTGTTATACTATTAACTGTTTTCAGCTGGTAATTTCACCGTTTATTATCCAAGTGGTGTGATTATTAGTCAGACGGGTTTATATTTGTCTTAGATCTTAAGTTTTGGCTTACTTTTGCAAATATGTTTACCATTTAATTGTTTTGCTTTTTTTTTTTTTTTAAATGTGCAAAATTAGAGTTGAACAATATTATAGACTTAACCAGCCATTTACATCCATGTGTGTGCAACACACTGAAAAAAAAATGAAGATGAAGCAGTCAAGATGGCTTCATAAGGCTAACAATGGATAGGTGAAAACCACATGCTCTCAGCAGTGTTTTGTTTTTTTTTTTTTTATTTCTAATGTCTCACAAAATGTTAAGCATGCAAGTTTCACAGCATTCAAATATATGTACAAATATCAATCTTTCATACTGAACAATTATCAAGGTAACTAATAAAATATTAACACAAAATTTACATTTCCATCATACTCCTTTTATTTAAATGTATCAATATATAGGACTAAACTAAACCTTAAGTCATATTTAAAGACATATAGACAAAAAGAAAATAGTCTGGTGTCACAGAGTTGTCAGATGTAGCCGTGAAAAAAAAAAAAAATACAGCAACTGAACATAGATTATGTTACTAATTAAATAAGAGTTCAAAAGTATTAAACCAGTGTAATATGCAGCTGATATTAACTAGGCCAGTCCAAAACCTCTTAAATGTCAACTGAAAAACAAGTTAAGTAGTCAGTTTAACTTCCATATGCAATATATGTTAACAGATTACAAGGTAAACTGTTAAGATAAAACATCCATACATAAAATCTGTCCTTGGAACAGTTATTTTCTAAAATATTTATATTCTATACAACTATTTGCTCTTTTTCAATTGAAAAGTTAGATTTGTGCCCCCGTATGTTTTTTTCCCAGGATATTTAATACAATAAGTTGATTGCTACATCATACAAATGTAGATTCTAAAGGTTATATAATTTGAGATTAATGATGGTTTTAATGATTGCCATGATAAACTTTCCTAAAGACAATCATGAAGTTTAAAAAATTTAAATTACCAAGTAAACCATATGTGATAACTGCTATAATAACAATTCTAGCTTCTGAGTGCAGTGTCTCAGACACATAGTAATATCATAAGCATTGAGGAGCACCAATTGTTAAATTTAGTTATAATTTATATTCCACCCTCCTGCAGATGCACTGAAGTTCGCCGTCTCTCTACTCGCTGCACTATGACCAGAGCCACTCCACAGAGAAAACACTGCACCCTTATTTGAATACAAGAACATGAAATAAAGAGCCTGAAATAAAAACGGAGCTAAAAAAATAAAAAAGTCCATGCAATACGTAAAGTAGCTTTACAAAATAAAACACCATTAACAAATGAATAAACAATTAAATAATAAATAATAAACTGAAATAAATAAATCTTGAAATAAAAAAGTAAACAAGGTAAAGATTCCTTTTTTAAATATTTTGTTTTATTTCATGGGGACATTTATGTGTTTCACTGAATATTTATTTATTAAAAACAGTATTTTTTTATTTATTTAATTTTGAATTAAATGGTTCTCAATAGTTCTCTGACTCATTTTTTTAGGCCAATTACAAAAATAGTTTACACGGTCTTCTTTGCTTGTAAACTCAACAGTAATATTGAGCCCATTATGTGTTTGAACTGCACACACATTTCTCTGTGACATCATTTAATGATGGGCATTTTGTATTATTTCTACACTGAGCTGCTGTAATTTGCATTATATACTAATTATCAGAAACTGGCTAAATATGTTATAAGGGTTAGTATTACTAGGACTGCTTCTAATAATAAACTCGCAAGTAACCTCAGCCTTTAATAACAGATCTTGCATCTTCACAACCCATTCTAGCAGTGAGAACCATGACAAATTTGCTGCCAATAATCATTTTATAACCATTTTTAGCAATCATATGTATATAGCAGCAGTGAAAAAAAAAAATCATATTCCTTTACCTGGTAATGGTTGTAGGTGATCACAAAAAATTGAAAGATTGTTATTGAGGAAAAAGATTTAAATACTAAAATGTTGCTGGTTGGATTTTATGTTGTGTTTTATGTAATAGACCCTTCAATAGGTGTTAAATTGTAGTTTCTTTGCAGCTGCATATATAGCGATTTCAGCCTAGCGTTTGTGTGAATAACCAGTAACTTTTGCTAAAAAAAACCCCTCTTTTTCAGTCTTTTTCTTTCCAAAGGATCACCATCTCTGCCATACATCCGTCACACTGCAACTAGATACCAAGAGCATAGTTTTTTTCCTCCCCCGATTTCTGTAAAACTTCTCACCAATCTTCAAGTAATATAACATAATCAGCCTTGGTTTGGAGTGGAGGACTTCTAAATATGCCAAAAGTGTGTTAAAACACCCTAAATGCATTTATAAAAATTCAATAGACTGCCTTTAATTTGAATCCAGCTTTAATGACTTTGACAAAATAAAATTTGATAAATTAATAAAAGCCGACTAGATATATCAAATGAGCAGTTTGCTTCCACATGCTTTCTTATGACAGGTAAACAAGATGAAGCGCACTGTGGTCAGGTTACAAGATTAGAGGTTCCTACACTGCCTCTTTGCATCAAGTTACCACAATAAAATCATATCAGCCTCTGAACTGAAATGTGGTGAAAGCCAGAAAGAGTAATGACAGTGGTCAACATTGTGTAGTAAGCACACACAAACTGACACTAATTGTGGGCTAAACAAAATAAAGTATCTTATAAGGTCTCTAATCAAGTCTAGTCAAACAAGGGCAAAGTCTCACAAATAGTTTACACTTATAGAAATAAAAGTAAAACTTCCCTCTGTACAGGTGTAAACAAGTGTGAAGAGATCATTTTAACAGATTTTCATCCAGGACATTTGGACTCATTCACTAAACAAATTTAAGATTGTGAAACAACATAAGAATAAAATTACATGGTACTGCAGGAAAAAACACACCAGACTTTTTTTTTTTTTTTTTTTTTTTTTTTTCCTGGCCATATGCCTAATTGTATACAGACAAATCTTAATTAAGAAACATATTGTAAATGAAGACTATCATTTATACTTACAGGCAGCACTTGATACTCAGCTCAACTGAAACTTAATTCACCCAGCTACCTAAAAATTCTGCAATGAAAAATCATGCGCAGCAAATATGCCTTTTTTGGAGGGAACTGAATGAGAGATGAATGAAATGGTGAATGGAGGCGCAAAACAGGAGGGAGCATGCACGTACAAACCCACAGAAGGAAGTGGGAGACACACACGGGCAGCTCGACCCAATTCAGCTCGTCTGTATTCAGCTGCGTACCTCGCCCATTTGACGTCAGAGAGAACTCATTTCACTCAAGGCAGTAAGGTTATGTCTTCACAGAGTGGAGGCTGAAGTGTGTGTGTGTGTGTGTGTGTGTGTGTGTGGGGGGGGGGGGGGTGATGGGAGAGTTTGTGCAAGCTCAGTGCCTGCACATATCATATATCAGCAGCCCTCGCAGTGTTTGCGCACCAGTGCTTGTCTGTGTCAGAGAGGATTCCCCTTTGCGTTGGTTGCAGTTTCACACAGGGCGGGGAGGAGGGGGCTGGCAGAGAACTAAGGACTGTAAAGGAAAATCCCAGGGAGAATTGCAATTTAACAACGTCTCTGCTTCACTTCCATAAGATTTCGCTAGATGACACAAAGACACCTTTTTTTTTTATCAATGAAAGTTTCAAAAAGCTAGTGCATCAATTGATTACTAAAAGAGAGACTGTAGCTTAAAGTACTCCAGCAACAAACACACAAAGACAGATGAGGGAATCACGAACTGTCAAATGCACCGGAAGAAAGGGTTTCTCCTTTTTAATATGTCTCTTTCTTTACTGCTACTCGCCACTCAATCTTGTTTCTTTCTCCTCGTTATGAGGATACCCCATCCTTCCACGATGAAATCAAACATCAATATCTTACTTGTTAAATCCACACCTAAAAGTTACCTCTCCCTCTCTCTTTCGTCATCTTTTGAAGTATTTTCTTAAATTGTCAGGCTTGCTGCTGACGCCATCCTCCTCCACTAAGCCAACCCACTCAGTCCTGTGGGACGAGCTATGAGTCATTCTCTCCTTCATTCCCTTCTCTCCCTCCCTAGTTACCTACCAGCCTACCTTTCTATTGCACTTCTCTTCCGTTTCTCCTAATAGTTATACAGTATGCACAGTGAGATGCTTCGTGTTCTGTGTGAAGGAGAGGACACAAAGATTTGTGTCGATAAATTTGACTGAGGAACAGAAGTGTGAAGAGAGGGTGGGTAGAGATATTAGTTAGCCATGTAAACGACAACCCTATCCTTACGATATTCTCCATAACCAATGCATTCTAGAAGAGGATGAGAAGATCCTGATCATAAATGCATTCTTAATGAAGATGGGAGAGAAGGAAAGAGTGTGACGGAAGGAAATATTGAGTTTTGTGTGAACCAAAATAAACTAGCTATAAAAATTTCACAGAACAGAAAAGGAAAAACATCAAATACTTGAGAACACATAGCTGGATTATTTATCTAATTGCTATTCAAATTTTAATGCTTGCAATTCCACAACCACAGGGATTGCGTAGATGCATTGTTTTGTCAACTATTATATTTCAAGTGAACTGCATTCAACTCAGCAGAGAAACAATATATCTGACGCACAGAATGATTTCTGACTGCCCTTGATGGCTAAACCGAAGAGATTTTGGTTGCTGAAATGCAAGAGCTCAATGAAAGCGGTAGTGAAATTATGATGATGGAAAACAAAGAGGAGAGAGGGAAATGTGGGCTAATTTCAACCAGTACCTTCACTGGAATAACAGATAATATAACTGCATGCTTTCATATATTACCCAGCCCTACACAGTATAGCATTTATTTATTCATATTCTTTAATACTGAACTTATTTTCCAAAAGTCGTTTTAGATACCATTTATGATAAAATGTTTTATTAGACAGTAGTTAGTGGCAAACAATTTATCACTCTTAAAATGAAAAAAAAAGTACATTTTGTCAATGACAGAAAAGCACGATTGCTGAAATTCCTCGTCCAAGAAAGTTTAGAAAACATAAAATCACAATATAAAAAAATCTTAATTTCACCATTAAAATAAAAAAGTGCTGATAACTTATGAAGCCCCATGAAACACTGACTCTCCAAAAATATTTTCACAAGTTTCTCACATGATCTTACCTGCTCCTACAGTCTCACAACTTACAATCTGGGATGTTGCCTAGCAACAAGTGTACATTTCCCCCCATTTATTTAGCTACTTGTATTTTCCATCTTTGTATTTACCTTCCTCCTAATTAGTCCCTACATTTCTCTCACATTTACAAAATGCAAACATTCTTTTTAACTGGCTTAAAAATTGTGGATATAAGGATAATTACAGTTTAAACCAAAGCTGATTTCAAATTGATGCAAATATTGTCATCTTTTATTTATTTATAAATGTGTGACTGGCAAATTCCAATTCCTAAGAGATTCGTTTTTTATTTTTTTTTTTTTTTTTTTTTTTTTTTTTTTGTCAAATTCCAACAGTCTTTACAAAATTTCTGCCAGTTTCAAAAACAAATTGACCTGACTACTCCAAACAAAACAGAATGACTCACCTAAACAAGTTTAAAGACCCTTTCATACTTTCTTTTCCAAACAAAGAGCTCCAGGCTATCATACTCAGATTATAGCAGATATGCTGTTTAAATTAATTTGAAATTATGGGTTATTTACAATAACCTAAAAGACAGCAGATTAACATTTTTGCACTGCAAAGTTCCCTGTGCTAATGAAAACATTGTTGTAGCTACCTGTTGTGTGGTTGAAAAGGTGGTTGAGATATTTCAAGGGACTTGAATAACTCAGTTTTGAGATTTGCCCGACAACACACACAGCCTCTGACAGATTCCCCGATACAGACAATAATGAGGGAGCTATTCGTTTTTAGAACTGCTACAGGTTGGAACTCATTGTTCACCAAATTACAGTTGTTCATAAACCTGTTATTACAGGAAATGGAGAGACTGGTGGATCAATGATCACCGGTGGATCAATGATCACCAATGAATCAATGTCCTCTGAGCTCTGTCTGTAGCTGTGTGATTGACAGGAGACTATGGCATGGTGTTTCACACCATGAACTGCCCCAAGATTCTCAGAGCGGGCTTTCCAGTGCTAGCACCAGTTCTTTTCGTTTTCAATTAGGCATGGGTCGATTACCGGTTTCAAGGTATACCGCGGTATGAAAAAGTCACGGTTTCAAAACCACTAAAACTTCCTGTCATACCGTCCCTGTGCTATCAGCATTTTTTGCGTCTGATCAGAAATCAAGTGGAGGTCAAATCCCACCAGTCAAGTATAGCTGCAGTATCACGACCCCTCCCCCCACACACCCCTGCATAGCAACTCTGAAAGTCCAGGCAAGTCCCCCTCCCCAGCCATGCCTGGTCTAAAGGAATAAAGTCCACTATATGGAAATACTTCGGCTACCCTAAGAAGGCAGATGGCGACTTGGAGGAAGAACATTGCCCGACATGCAAACGTGCTTACGGACAGTGGCAGCCAATGGAGGCGATACATCACCATTTACTAAATTCAAGGTAAAGTTTATGCAGTCTTGAAATGAACGAGCTGCGTTTATCATCTAGCATTAGTAAAATAAATATCACTGTTATTGTGGCATAGTGTGCTGGTCACCTACCTTTATACCCAGTAATTCTGGTTGGACAACAATTGTAACCTTCCATTCATCCATTGATTCCCACTGCTACAATAAAGAAATACATTGCCATCCTGTGAGAACAAAACATTTTCCCATACTGATCACTAATGGGGAAGCTTACAAAAAACCCCATTACACGACTTAACTTCTTGTAAAAAGAAGAAGAAAACAATTCCTGCAAACAACATACTGAATTGACCCAGGGGTAATTCCCCTTTATGTTACCTTTCTGACAAACCTGCCAACCAAGGTTTAGAAATACATTTTTTCACTGGCAGATTTTAAATAATCCTTCTTTCTGAACAAATGAATGCAGATACCCTATGGCCCACTTTTGCAAGTTCTGCACACAAAAATATAGTGATTTAAAAAAAAAAAAAAAAAAAAAAAAAAAAAAAAAGAACTGGCAGTGCAGAACAGAGTTACACAGCTCACTGGCTTACATCTGAGAGCAACTCATGATTTGGAGTTATACACACAATCTTAGCGCACATATTTACAAATAAGTAGTTAAAATAAATTATAATGAATACCTTCAAATGTAAATAAGTGAATAAAGGGAACACGTGTGTATATCTGTATTTGTATACAAGTCATTTTAACATACAGAAAACTCTCAATGGCCAATCAAGCAGAAAAAAACAACAATTTAAGCTTTCAAGTACTCAAGCTATGTATTTTTGTCAAACATATTTAAACTAAGAAGAGGTAAATAAACAGAAACAAGAGCAATATGAAAACTAGCAACACCAAAGAAAATAACTCTTAGAATCATTAATAAATCTATGTAATTCACTTATATCTTTAAACTGTCTGTGAAAGATATCTCACTGTAGTTTGGTAAGCACTAAAAAATTTAACAGCAGAAGTGACCCTTTAGCTCCCAGCCTGTTCCTAAGGTGCTCGTCAAACATTTAAATGTTCTGTGACATGATACAGGCTAATAACATTTCTTAGCTGTGCAATTAATAGATTTTGATTTTCAAACTGCTTAGGTACCTTGTCTTCTTAAGCATGTTAAGATTTGTGGAAGACTTTGCTTGCAGTACCAGTACAGCTGGTTCAACTTTCCCAGAATAAAACTGGGTGGCAGCTACTGCACCTATAATAATAAACCTTATGTAATTTATCGGCTTCCTTCGGTGTGAGAAGCAGAGAGCAGTGGAAGAGGGTGTCAGAGAGATAGGAAAGAGAAGACAGAAGGGAAACATGGAGAAGCAAGGGGTGGATAGTGAGACAGGAAGAGAGGAAAAACTTCTCAATGATGAAACAATCTGCACTCCTATGTGATTGGAGCATCCTTCCACCAATGGGAGGACCAGCTCCATGGCAACAGGCTCTGTCACCAAGAGAAAAGCTGCCATATCCCTCAACACCCCCATATTTTTCCTTTCCTTTTCACTCTCATGACCCATGCTTTACCCAATTACAAGGCCCTGTGTATTTTTCATTAGGTACCTGCATATAAAAAAAAAAAAAAAAAAAAAAAAAAAACACAGCAAACAGAAAAACAACAGAAGCAATATGAGTTACTTAAAGCTTGGATAACCCAGCTTCATTGCACATGCACAGTAAAACTCACACATGCAACAAAATATGTTTTGAATGTGTCCACACAGACACTCTGGGATTTTCAAAGAGATCAGAAGGTGAGTCATTCACACACACGGTTATTGAAATGAGCAGACAGACGAATGCTTCCCTAACACACTGTCTAACCACACACAGTTCTGTTCCACTCCATCTTGATGAGGGCAAAGATTATCTGATCTATTGAAGATGCATCTTGAAATGAACACATTGAGCTTACATCAGCAAAGTGAGACTTCCAGACAGTGCTGGCCAATATAGCACAAAACACCATGATAACTATAACTTTCAATGATCAATCTGAATCGTGATCACATAAAAAAATGTTCATTCTAACAATGAAACAATGAAAGAACCTGTCTGTTGTGACAATAACTCCATTACAGCAACATACTCCTCAGTTATATGCATCTGTCTTTATATTCTTACAAATTTTAACAACTTCGATGTCCAAGTTTCATCATAATCAACATCAGTTCAACTCCAACTTAATGTTAATACTGCTATATTACATCCAGATCAATTAAACAAGCACAAAATGAGATGTGAAAGATAGGTAGCTTCACATGTAGAACTCATCTTGTATTCACTGGCAAGTAAACGGTTACTCGTCTTAACATTTGAGTCAAATACTTAAACGGCAACAAACAGTGACAGTCAAAAATGTTCAAGCCCTAGTTAACATATTAGGCTTTAAGGCTGAGTTACAGCCATGCTTTTAGAGGTTCACGCTGAGCGCACGCAAGCCGAGCTGGGGGTGTGGCTTTTATATTTGATGCGTACGTTGGTGAAGTATTCTCCGAAAATGAGCCCTCGTAGAGGGCTCATTTTACTGGCTCATTTAAATGCCAGTAAAGGCGGACCTGCTCTGCGACGGTGTGCAAGGCCAACACATAGTGCGCATGGCGCATGCCCCCTGGCGCTCACGTTAAGCTGTCAACTATTAACCTAGTTTTAGACTCTGGCTAGGCTACTCCAAAACTTTGATAATCCTCTCGAGATATCATTCTTATATGAATTTAGAAGTATGCTTGGACTCAGTGTAATATTGAAAGACAAACTCACTCTTCATCTTTCTAGCTTACATCCAATAGTTTTAATTTAAAACTGGCCGGTATTTCAAACTGTTCATAATTTCATCCACTCTGAAGAAAATTAACCCCAGAGCATGGTACTGCCACAACCATGTTTCAATATGGACATAGTCTTCTTGGGTGATGCCAAGCATCATGCCAAACAGACATTCTGGATTTATGACACAAAATTTTAAACTTAGTTTTATCAGACCATAACACATTTTTCTTTAGGGAGATTTTGTTAGGGTCTGGATGTTTTTAAACATAGAACGCAGTCAAGTGCCTGCTGGAAATTCCTGCATTTCTTTCAGCCTTTTGTCTTTTTTTTCTACTTCATTTAAAGAAGCATGAAGTTTTAACTTCAATATTTGAGGACTTTCTTCACCGTGCCAGGGACATGAATACTGTGATGTAAATCATGCCTATACCATTCTCTTGTCAAAATAATCAATATTTTTGATGTAATCGATAAATAAAAATTAAGATTCATGGATACTTATTTGCGTCAAAATCAGTATAACGCCTTTCACGCCTGCCCAAATTGTCACACTTCTTCCAGGAGTACCCAGCCCCCTCCCTCCCTGCAGTCGCTCACCTGACAAGAGCTGCTGGAAGTTTTAAACTCTGCTAACATGGTGAGTAAATCCAGAAAAAAATGCAACCATCTTTAGCCAACAAGGAAAATACAAATGCATTATTTGCAAGTACTTTCCTTACGAGGCAGATGAACAGGGAAAAAAACCAAAGGTTAAGCGATGCGACCTGCTAGTTGCGCTAATGTCACAATATAATTCTACGACACTGACGTTGAGAGAAATGTAAAAAGGTCAGTACAAAATATATTTTGTATTTGCCAAATTATTTTTGAAATTTATTTTAGTGTAGAATGATCCTTTATTTGTCCCTCAGTTGTAACATTTGCATCAACAGTAAATTGACAAGCAAATTGAAGCACACAGTCACACACTAAAGATAAGCAATTCTAATAAAAGTGAAATAACTGCACAACAAAGTAAAAGGTACATACTTCCATATCTTGCCTACTGTTTCGTCAAACGGAAGTGACACTGAATTATATATTTTTGCTAAAGATGGGCTAAACCTTTCCATAATCATTGGTTTTGCCCTGATTAAGGAAGTAAAAATAGTGCCATATTGTAATTAATCATTTTTCTCTTAACTAGAAAGAACCCTGTATTTAAAAAAAAAAAAAAAAAAAAAAAAAAAAAAAAAACAAAATTTTCCACGGTATCCGAAATGGTATCGAGTATTAAATATTTCTCTTGGTACCAGTATCAATTTTGACATTTTAGTGTCATGACAACCCTATCCCTGACTGATACCTTTGCATAATAAGATCCTTCTCATCTTTTATATGTTCTCTGTAATATATCATTTTAGGATGCAAATGATGAAAAGTAAAACAGAAAAATGCAGCTGGGAGAGAACTTTATTTCAGGTTAATCAGATTGAATAAAACATAGTGAATGTGAAAGAAAGAAAACTCAATGTTGAAACAGAATCTGAAGGTGCTGAAACCAAAAGTATCATTTTAAGGGTGAAGTGTTTTATATCTTACACCATCCCTCAACAGATTTATTTTTGTCAGTTGTTTTTTTTTTTTCTTTTGCTGAATTGTACAGAATTTATGTTAAACTAAAGGTGGAAAGAGTTATCAAATGATTTCTAATGCTCCCATATTTTTTGGGGGGGTTACATTTTGTTTACAAAACTTCCCATTTTAACAGAGGTTTGTACATTTAAAATCCACTGTAAGTGCCGTACTGCCATCAGAGTAAATCCGGAACGCCATTCTGGAAAATTTGAGATGTTCTGCAATACAACTGAATTTTGTTCATCACAGAATTACTATTTCTTACTACTGGGTACACAGCTTATGCAGGCAGGTATATTAAAGCTGCAGTATGTAACTTTTATAAAAAATATTGTTCGACATATTTGTTGAAACTGTCACTCTATCGTGACAGAATGGTATCAGACAGATAATCTGTGAAAAAAAATAGAGCTCCTCTGCCTTCTCCCAGTGCTCCCAGTGTCATCTAGAAACAATCAATCAGAGCCAGGAGGAGGATCTTAGCGCTGTCAATCACCGCCTGAGTGGCGCTGCTAATCGGGAGCGGTGCAAAAATACATTCTGCAGCTTTAAGTTTCTGTTAATAATGTAAAAAATGTGAAACCTTTAAGGTTATCCATTTTTCCCCTTTTTGCTTTTACTAACCCACACAATTTTTTAACAACCTCTAAAAATAACTTCAAACATTAATATTTGTTTACAGGGTATGGACTGTGGTCTGGACAATAGAAAGCATATGAGATAGCTGCCATAACCTGAGACAGCATAAAACACAAAAAGAAAGGAGTTTTTTCCATTGCTTTTCAAGATTTCTTTAAGACTGTATTTTTTAGATATTACCACGCCCAATATTTGCTGCTCTGTTTTTATGAACATTAAGAATAAGGCAATTTCCAGTTCATTCCACTTATGTTAAGGCTGGTGGACTTATACCACTCAGGTCTTTCAGATTCAGCCTTGTGATTTTCTGCTGTATTCAGGTAAGGTATTATGAGTGCTATACATAAACACAACAAGTTATTCATGGAACACATAAAGACAGGTTGGAGGGCATATTTGAGAAACTTCAGTTCCACTTTTAAACAAGAATAAAATCTTTGTGGCAGAAACTTTGCTTTTAATTTGAAAAAGGCCAGAAAAACTTTATAAAATTAAGTTGAATACTGTATCTCAATGCACTTCAAAAAAATAAAGTAGGAACAAATCTAAAGATTTGCAATAAATATTAGCAACATCTACAGAAAAATAAACACCATTTTACAAGTAAATATTTTATCTACCAACCCCACCTCTCGCCCGATGACCGCTAGAGATAGGCAACAGCCCCTCTCGTGACCCTGCAAGGATAAGCGTGATGAATAATGGATGGATGGATATTTTCTCTACCACCTGTTTAGCACACGTACATCACATGCACCAAAAAAGAAAGAAAGAAAGAAATCTGTTGCCGTAAAAATGTTATACTGTGTGCTTATTTTACTAAATTATTATTTCTTAAAACTTCTCAACACAACAGAATGTCTTATACAACAAGCTAAGATCTAAGAAATGAGTTAGCTCTTTGTTTGTCTGCTATCAATGTTTTTTGACATGGGACAAATGTGATTGACTGCTGATTTATGGATAAAGCTTTGGCCAAATGCTTTACTCTCAACCCACGGTAGACTGGTATGTTAACTTTATTTGACTCAATTTTATGACAATTAAAGCAATGTAATAATTTTATGATGCTGCAAAAACTTTTTTTTTTTTTAACCAAAGATTTACTACAAAACACACTGAACTGTGTTCATAGCCAAATTATCAGTGAGTCCTATCAAAACAGAAAATGAACATGCTAAAATTAACCTAGCACTTCAGCAAACTGTTCGACATAAAAACAATGTACAGGAGGAAGAGGCAAGTCAAATATCGCGTTAGAAACATGTAAGTCCTGTTGAGACAAAATATCTGTCGTGGTCAATAAAAATGGATACAGCTGCAATCCAAAAGGTCAATGTTGTACAAGTTAAGACACAACCAAAGAAATAAAAACCATTTAAAACTAATGAAATGTAGCATGCCATGTTACTACACTTTATAGTGACAGAATTTTTAAGCATGGTATTAATTTTAATGAAGTATGGAACGGACTCAGCAAATGACTACTCTTAAATGAGACAAACTGGTATTAGGGAGAGAGTGAAGATCAAGACACCTCTGTTAAAAACACAGCAAAGCTTTCCACATAAATCTTTAGAACCTAAATTACTAAAAGGCAAAAGAACTGAACTGTATAAACACAGCTTCTTGCTATATTTTCCCCAACCAAGCCATTAAAATTTAACATTTCAATTAGGTAGTTACAAGGGTTGCTAGGTAGGTATATAGGAAGATAATTTTTCATTATGGGATTGAACATCCTTTTGTTTAGTGTTTTTATTTGTAAATATGCAATGTGGTCATCGGCAAACTAAACATTCTTTAAACAGTGTTAAATATTCAGGATAAAGTTCCACCCTTTGCCAAAAAAGTGAATTTAATAACAGTTTTCAAGTGCCAAATGTGTAATGTTGTTATTGTGAATCATCACTGTGATGGAGGCTACATATTGTGTGAGCTACATATATGCCAGGCTCCCAAAACTGTATCTCCGATCATTCTGTAAACATGGCTGAAATTATAGTACAGAACCACAGACTAGAGCCCTTCAGATTTTGTGGTAAATAAATAAGATTAAGTCTCTGCATATTCATTTTTTTAAATATAAAACAGGATTGTTCCAAATTTTAAGCATTTCCCTTTGTGATCAACACAAATGCCCTGATTTTCCATAAGCACACTTATAAGCAGGGTCTCTAGGCTGCCTTGCAACAACAGTGATCAAGACTCGAGTGTTGCCAGCCAGCCTCATGCTGGGAAAAAGAGCCAGTCAATCAACCTGCCGGCTGTCCCTATAAAGCATACACAAAGTTGCAAGTGTGCAAATCCTAAACTTCAGTGGATATTTTACAACTTGTTTTCTATCACTAATAAACTCCTGTAAAGATTAATCAAAACATAATCAATCATTTCTTTGATTTGAAATGTTCTATTGTTAATTTCATGGGGTACTTTGCTTCCGACTTATAATTCCTGTGTGAAAGTGACTGTGTATGTCACTGCTGCTCTGGTTCAGATTAGAAGCAAGACTCTAGGTCACGTAGCTGACTTGACAGCAGTGTCACACCAGCAATGTGGAGTACCATCTGTTTACCTGACTTCTTATACCTGTCTAAAATCTGCAGCATTTTCCTCTGTTTTTTTTTTCCCCTTTCCCATATGTTTCCTCTCCATCATAACCATGTTCTCCAAAAACAGTGGTAAAATCTTGTTTCATGAACTCCATTGTGTATTGTGAGTTGGATGTACTGTCAGATCCCTACTAGGTATGCTATTTTTTTACATTTCACATGATGTGTAAACCTTCTTACTTTCATGCACTTAAAACAGCAGTTACTTTGAAGATTGCCAATGGATTTGTTTTATTATTCTTTTGTCTCCTCTATTTGCATCCTCTGACCAAAATCAGTACTCATCTTACACAGTATCAACTTAGTTTGCAGGAGTCATGCTGAAGGCGCACTACCAAGGAAATCATATTACAAAGTTGCAAACTATGACAATCACTCATCACACCTAAAAAACAATTTCCAACAATGAACATAAGGATTTCGTTATTTTAATCATAATTATACATCCATCTTTGGTAACATTAGCTCTCCTTGTGCAGTATGGCAAACCTTCCTTACTCCCATCTTTCTGTAAGTTGTGGACTGACAGAGAACAAGAGGGAAAATGCTCTTGGAACCTAACACCCAAGCGGCTTTTTTTTAATTTAACGTTGGGTTACTCTGGTGGTCATTAGTTTTTTTTCTAAGTGACGATATAATCATTAAATCCTTCACATTTTACAAAAATGAAAAAAACCGAACAGAACCAGCTGTTCATGAGGATACAGATGCATGTTCATTTTTAATGCTGAGATAGATGCATACACATCCACATAGAGGCACTCGTTATATAAACAGGCCAGATACAACAGAAGACAGATTTAGGCCAAGAGAACAAAAAACAGATAGAATAATGATGAAGAGCATTGTGGTCCTGATTTTAAAACAGTTGAACCATCATACAAGTTAAGGGTAGGAAAAGCCTGGTCCTCTAAACCTGAAACAGTGCTCACACCATGAGGATGGATTGCTATTTATAGCAATAGATTTTTTATTCAAGAAGGATCTGTTGTTATGCTTTTTCTCACGCTTGTGCAGCCTCCCTCTCACCCTCTATCTACTCTCTGTTCCTGCACAGTGTTCCATAAATAAAGGTGCAGACACAATTGCAAATGTTCAGATAAACCTGACTTTCACTCACAGATAATAGATTACCATTAAAACAAGCCTATAAATTGAATACCCCTTAATTGTAAGGGCTATATCTAAAATATCTGTCTGTCTGTCTATCTATCTATCTATCTGGTGGAGGGGGGGGTTTACATGCACAACTTTCCATGTGCTTTATGTAAGCAGTTTCAAAGCCACACTTCTTCCCTCCCTCCTTAAACTGACAGTGTTGCAGAGCAGCGCCTACTTATTGGTGACTCTCCACCCCACCAGACCAACCCCACCCTCCCACACAGAGATAGAGGAAGGGAATTCCTTATTACCTCATCAATGCTTCAGTAAAAACAACAGGTTTGTCTGCATATATATACACTGTCTATTTAAGAATGAACCGACCAGTGAACACAAACTTGACTAATTAGCATTCAATAAAAACTACCAACAATAACATAATGGGAACAGAACTGCCTACATTAAATGAGTTACACATGGAGAAATGTTTTTTTTTTTAAAGGTATAGGAAACCATTGTCCATCTACTCTATGATTTTAGCAATGTTACAGTGATCTTTTAAATGAATATTTTCTAAGAGCAAGAACCAAAAATTGTAATTATAAGTAATTGCAATAGTGACAAATGTATGTTAAATGAAAGCTAAAGAAACGATATTGTACACCAAATTAATAAAGCTCACAATTACATTGGTACAACATCACCTCAACCTCATGTAAACAACAGCTTTGTTGATCTTCTGCTAAGGCAGGATTCTCACAACAAAAAGCACTTTACCAGAGTTAAAAAAAGATAAAAAAAAAAAAAAAAAAAAGAACAGTGAAAGCAGAACTCAACCAAAACCAAGCTTTTAAAAGATTTACCTCAGCATGTAGTAGTACAAATGAAGAATTTCCATTTTCTGCAGCAAGTGAAAAGAGATTCAAGAGACTTCAGGTCTGCCAATATTCAGCTCATTTTACTTTTCTTCATCTTCACGTCTGGTACGTTCCCTTCCTTGCAAGAGGTACCATCGGCTCTGCTTTTTTAACTGGTTTTATGACAGTCAAAAAAAAAAAAAAAAAAAAAAAAAAAAAAAAAAAAAGTCTCCTCTGGCTTCCCACCTTTTCTCTGAACGTGGCACAAGCAAAACAGCGGAAAAGAGAAAACCTTGCTCACAAACTAGCCCCCTCTTTGCCTACCACTCTTATGCTATCATGCGCACAGTTTGTACCGCTCCCTGCGCCTCAAACCCTCCCTTTCGTGTAGATTCTCACTCTCTCCCCTACACATCTTGTTAGCGCTTTGCCTCTGTAACAATATAGTTGCAATGATGGCCAAAGCAGGACATTCAAGAAGCCCAGCTGTTAAAGGGGCTGCTTGGATCAGCTTGCACGTCACTTGATTCAATAGCACTTCTCTGTAATGACTGATTGCAAATGTTATTCTTTAATAGATGCAGTTCAAGGTTTGGCATTATTCTATTAAAAAAAAAAAAAAAAGATACGTCACGCAGTCTGAGGACACACTAGGCGCCATTCATCACTCTCCATTTTTCGGAAGCTCTGTCATCATCTGCAGACTGTCTGGACAAACTGAATAAGCTTCAAGTACTGACAGCTGCTGGTGAAACTCTAGCACTGCTACAATAGTCAAAATAAAAATCCTACCAGGGGGTGCAATGTTTTAAGAGAATAAGAGGAGATGGGAAAGAAAAAAAAAATTAAACCACCTCATTAGCAAGGTAAAACCTTATTCCCACTAGACAACATATTTGCATGTTCTCCATGCAGTCACTTAACTGCAAACGTCAGCTGAAAGATGCTGCAGAACAGAGGCAATCAAAAGTTCAGCAACAAAAATCATTTTAGCAGCAAACTTTATGCAAGGCAGTGACTTAAGCTCTGGAGCTGGGGTCTGGCATACACAAGTTTGATTAGGCAAGGATTCAACTCAAATATGTGTGGCCAACTAAGGTTTTGGTCCAGCTTCTAATTACTTTTGAGTAGTAGCGACAATGCTGGTTTCTGATTATTAAAGCAATGGATGTTGATACTATGGCAGGAACAGTAATCAAAGTTACAAACGATGTTTAGACTATAGAAAAGTAAATAAAACACTATGCATTGCTCATTGCTTCTAAATATGTGTTATATGACATTTTGTTATTTTTTGAAAACATAGATCACACCACTATAAACCAGCAGTTAAAACTCTACTACCCCATATGAACTTAACAGTTTCTAAAGAAGCTAACCTGGTATTTTATGGAAGAATGATGTGTTTCGTAACCTGAAGATAACAGTTAAATGTGTTTCCGGCCCATATCTAAGGTATATGTTTACAAGTTTTTCTAACTGTGTATGACAGTCAAAGAAAAATGAACCCAGTCAAACTCAGCTTACTCCAGTCTTGATCACTGAATAGAACTTCCACAGACTTAGCACAGCAATTACACAAACATCTCATAGGGCTCTCAATCAATCTTCATTAAAGATTTAACTAGAAGACAAAAGTGCCAATGACATGCCAACTGCTGTCTCCTTTTTGTTGAGTGCTGACAACATTACAGCTTCACAATATATAGAATCACAATTGCCATCACAGTATCAGTGTCGACAAGACAATCTCAAAGGACCAACTGGATGCAATATTTGGTAAGCTATTATATTTCAAGCAACATGCATTCACACCCTGCAAGCAAAACATAAATCTAGCCAGCTGGGTGGATTTTCACTGCCCTTGATGCCCACACAGAATAAAGATTTGAGAGGGTCTAATAATTTTTTAAAAACCCATAAACAGTGGTGGTGACACTGTGATAATGAGAAAAAGAGTAGAGTAAGGAAAATGTGCATTAATTGCAACCAATATAGTCATCGCTATAATGAACATCCATACATTAATGGCATGTTGTCTTTATATCATGCAGTCAACATCATTTACTGACAGCCAAGTGTTATTAATCAACAGAGTGTACAGCTCAGGTACTAAAGCAACAAGCTGTTTTCAAAAATCTGTTTTTTGGTAGTATAAGCTTTGCCACAGTTGTAGTTTATGAATCATGCAAAACATTAATGGGCAGAAAAAAATGAATAGATGCTTGCCTTAAAACCTGCAAACCTTATATACATTAAGACATCAAACCAGTTGATGACTTTGTAATCCTAGCATGACCCTGGACAAATTTGTCTTAGGGTGACCACATGACTGGGATAAAGGGGATGCCATGCACTAATGCCATCTAATGCCTAAAAACAAGTCCAGCTGCTTCTGCACTTGGACAACCTGGTTCCTTCTTTTTTATAGGACTCCTAGAGACGGAAAGTAGCAAAGAGAAAGAGGAGGAGTTCTGCAAGGACAGACAGACAAAAAGACTGGGGCTTATCTGATCAGTTTTGAAATGCAACTTACAGTTGTTCTTATGTGAAACTAAAAAAAAAAAAAAAAAAAAAAAAAAAAAAAAAAAAAAACAAAAAAAAAAAACATTAACATTGAAAATATATATATTTAACAAGAAAGTGCTATGTACATTATAAGCTTATTAGCAGGTGAGTAAACCCTACAGCAATGGAAAACCTTTGCCAGGAAAGGCATACACACACTAAGAAAAGCTTCTGAAATATTGGTATACACATGCATACAGCTTTCTCTTTTTTGTCTGTTCTGCGAGAAACCTCCACTATTGTATCACTTAGACTTAAGTGAAACATATCCAGTTTCAGTCCAGACTTGAAGCTGTCAATTTCCTTATGCTCTGATCAATAATTTATATAAAAGAAACAAAAGATGAACATGAAGAGCAAACTGAAATACAAAAACACTAAAAACGGAAATGCAATAAGGGTAACAAGAACATGAAAGAAAAGGGGAACAAACAAAGATGGAGAGGGAGATGAACAGACTCAGGAGTGGTAAAGGGAAGAAAGAAGCAGCAGCAACAGCACCACGCTTGGTGCTTTGGCAGAGATCTATAAATAGCTCTTCAAATCTCTCTAGAAAAAGACACTCTTCTACTTATGCTGCTGTATACACAGATTCAGAGACGGAAGCTGATATGTATACCTGGTTAACAAACTGATTACATCGAACATGATAACAGTTGAGTGTTTTCATGTTGGGATTCTATAAAATGCAGAATAAATCATACTTTTACAGTGACAACTCTGGCCAGTATAAATATTTGATAAATCAAATACAATAAGAGATGGTTTTAAAAAGTGTATTTGCACATTTACAAACTAAAATAATCACCTATACAACACATTGTTTTAAAAAATGTCATGTAATGCAGAAAAAGTTACTACATAAAGATCCATAAGCTGCAGGGTACAAAGGGGAAAAAATATGCTATCAGAGAAGCACATTATTTTCTCTCTCTCACCGGTGGCCTTAGCAACAGTAGATTGTGGATTCAATGACTCACCTCTACCAGATCTTACTATAGATTATTTTTTCTCAATGATTTTCTCTCACAGCAACGACTTAGGAAGGGTATGTTTTCGTACCAAGCACAAGTTTTGAGAATGTCCCGTGATCGAGATATCAGCTAAAACAAGCCATTTTTGTTAAACTGATGCCAGAGCTACTTCAATTTTACAAACAGCTCAGGTTTGATTTCTCCCTCACAGCATAGCCATGTTGATGTATCACTGAGGATTTCCACTGACATATCTTTAAACAAATCCTCTTTTGTAAGAGCAACTACAACCTGCATCTTTTTTCTCCTGGAAACATATCTTAGTGTAACCTGTTCAGTTTATAAATTGCAGCTTGTGATGTTGCAACTACTGTTTAATACTCACTTTGAAGGATTTGTGAATGCAAGTCAATGTACTAGGTAGGCCAATGTTCATAAACACCTTGTTCTCCATATTCTCTATTGCACCGGATTTTTAAAGAGGGTACAGAAAAAGTTTGTCTGATTGGTCACAATCAAAAACTATGATGTCAACTGTTCTTTGTCCAGGACCAATCAACAATTGGTGCTATAGTAGCACTAGCTTATCTAGACCAGAGTCAACACTTTAACTGATCCAACAGAAAGAACTAGTTCTCAGTGAAGCACACGGTTTTTAAGTTAAAAGTGCTCCTGTTAGTGCTTTTAACCACAGAAAACTATAACAGCCCATTAAACTACAAAAAGAACAGATTTTCATAGCAATTTTATCCACAAATATGGCTCTGCTGCTAATCCTCAATTGGCAATTAAAAAAAATAAATAAATAAAAAAAAAAAAAAAAAAAAAAAAAAAATCACATGACTTGAGAATGCAAATAATGTTTTTTTTTTCTTTACAAATGCACATGTCACTTTCCCAGAACAGATGGTTGAATCACAGCTCTGAAAGCCTGTGCTGTGATCCCATCTAATTATCACAGCAATCTTGCTATTTTCAGCTTGACTGTTAAAAAGCAGGGCTATAGCCAAGACACAAAGAGAAATGACCATTTTTCAAAATAGATGTGTGTTTGTTTTATAATCTGTAAATCCATCATGAGGATAAAGAAATTAGTCTGTAATGTGACAGAGAAACTTTAGAAGACATTAATACTATGTGCAACTCAAACTGATTAAGGGCAAACTGATGTGTAAAGAAATAATTGTCATTCAACCACTAAATAGATAATCTGCAGTATTACAAAAGTTTTTCCAAGTTAAGCAAAATAAATCAGCCATACCAAGTTGTGCGTTAAATTAATAAAAGTAAATAGAAAAACAATGACTGCAATAAACCTGTCTCAACACCCTTAAGTACAAGACAAAAATGATTTGTTTTGTGACAGTCCACATTGTTCCATAGTTTAATGTTGATAAAGCAATATTCAGTAACATAATTATGGAACCACGCAATTGTAAGTTCAGAAACGAACTACTGCCACCATAATTAATGCACAAAAGTCAAAGTTTCTGCAAGTTGCACGAAGTTAAAATAAAACTTAAAGATAATTCTGATTTAAATCCAAGACCTAAATAGAAAACAAAAACAATTTCATGAATTACTATAATTTAATAAACCTAAATTTAATTCAAATGACAGCTTAAGCAACTTAAATAAATCTTTGTCAATTTAAATTGATGTTTTTCAGCTTTAATGGTCACCTCATTTCAATCCTTTTTTCAAAACACAGATTGTGTTGACAACAGTTTTTAGCCAGCAACAGAAATTCCTGTTTTCAGACCAAGTGTACATAAACTTGCCATGATGATGGAGCAGGTAGTGGATAACTTCACAAGAATGTTTCAGTTTCAACAACTAATAAGCCAGTTTTTGAAATAGGATTAAGTCTTTTGCAGGTTAGTAGGGATGCTGGATGTTTAAGGATCAGTGAATTTCATTCAGCTGCTATATGCTGCTTTGTACCACATTAATAAGAGTTTTTTCAGAGTTTATACCACTAGAATACCTAGGACAGAGCTACTGGCTCATCTCTTAGAAAGAAAAAAGATGGGTGAGATACAAATTTTGAACATAAATAAATGCTAGGTAAGACCAGCCAGGTGAATTTACCTTGTGTTTAAGACATTACAAGACCTAAAATTAAAATGATAAAATGCAAGACTTCATAAGACCTTGCAGAAACCCTGAAAAAGAGGGGGTTCCGAGACAAGACCTCAACATAAGTGTAAAAATGTACACATTCAACAGAAAGGACATTAAAGGTTTTTACTTAATCAAGCAATGACAATTATTAGGGAACCCTGTCAATGAAGAAGTTTACATCTACAAAGGATTGTATTAGGAATAAAATGAGCATAATTTTCACCAGTAAACCTGCCCTATGGCTAACATTTAATGTTTAACCCTGTCTCTCTCCAAGTCACAGCCTATGGCTGAGTTCTTCCTGCAACTAACTCTGTGATCTCTTTTATCCTTTAGACTTGAAATCTAGCTCAGAACTTATCTGTTTAGCTATGTTTCTCTCCTAGATGAAGACACTGAAGGAGCTACTACAGTCATCAATGCTTTCCTTTTGTCTTTAGCATAAAAAGCAATCTTGGATCTGTGCTTCTGTGGGGGGGGTTGTTTTGTTTGTGTTTTTTTTTAATGTGTATCCTCTGTCTTCTGAAACCACCAGTCAGTTGTAGCAGATGGCCACTCACACAGACAAATTTTGATGGAGGTTTCTTCCTGTTAAAAGGGAGTTTTCCTTTCCGCTGTCACAACATGCATTCTCAGAATGAGGGATTGCTGCAAAGTCAGTGACACAATGCAAGCAACTGTCCACTGTTGCTACATGCTTGTCCAGGAGGAATGAATGATACAAGTCTGCGACTCAATGGAAACAGCTTGAGTTCCGTAGAAAACCTTTTAGCCAAATGGAAAAATTAACTGAACATGACTGCATTGTTTGATAACTACGATCAATTTGGAATGTATGTAATTGACTCTGAATCTGTCTGCACAACTGGATTTACTTTTTGTTTGTAAAGTGTCTTGAGACAACATTAGTTGTGAATTAGAACTATATAAACAACTATAAATCACTGAGAATCTACAGCATCATATATTATTAAGCTGAATTGAACATGTCACTTCCCAAAGAGACAGTCCTGTTGCTCACATTCAAATTCTGCTGTGAGCTTCCACCTTTTCCTAAAGCCTGACACACACTGTGCAATTTCCAAAATCATAAGACTTGAATGTGTCACACTGTGCAAGCAGGACATTATAAAATCACAATGGTAACCTGTGTCACATTGTATGATGGAAGATGCTAGATTGTGCAAATTGCTGCCCAGTTACAGATGTTAATGGACCTATTGTTGGTCAGATGCTGAAAGAGGGAGAGAAGGTGGAAACAGAGACATGGCTAGGCAAAAGAGGGCACGAATCAGACATCGGTCACATTGCTCAATTTTTCCAGAAACTATTTAACAAGTTTTATTTTTTTTGTTGGTTGAGAGAGCTAAGGTATATCTGTCACACTGAACAACCATTGATTCAAGCTCACAAACAGTGATTTTTGAAATAAATATTTCACAATGAAAGATTTTTGGCTGAGATGGTCAATAATCACACAGTGAGAACCCAGCTTAGGGGAAAGCATAACAGCCACTTACACCTCAAGTAAGGAAGAGGTCTTTAGATTCTATACAATGAAATTCATATGTTTTAAATTCAATTTCAAGAATTTACTGTTTGCATAATAGAGTAAAAAGTACTTTATAAGAATTATAAAATTACAATCTAACACTAAAAGTATCAGGGGAAAAAAAAGTAATTCAACGCGATTAAAAAAAGATTACCTTTTTCTAAAGAAAAACTGATGTGGACATCCAATTACAAACTTTGTATTGCTCTTAATTCACTATATCTCATAGAATAATAAAACATAATGTGGTGCATCATTTTCCTGTTTACTGTGTAGAACAACATGTCAGAAGTTGGTATATTATCTCAACTATTTATGCAAACAACAAACCACAATTACTTGCAGGTAATTGGATACAACACCAACAAAATATTGTATTCACTGACAATCAGTGTGCACACTATAAATATGGCAGAATGTTCAAGCATCCACGACACACTGATGAAACCATTCACTGTGTGCTTTAAGTATGTCTCTAAACGTATCCTAATTTTAACATTTGGACCCATCCGCAACTATAAAGGCCTTAATTTCCACTTTCATTACTCAATCGCTGAGTTTCAGCAACATCTCACACACACCATGAAGAAGATTGTGAGCTATCTTAGCCATCTCGTGTCTGCCATTGAGAACGCGGACTTTAAAGATGGTGTTTCATGTTACATTACAAATGAGACTAAATATAGTACATCATCAATTATAGATTATCTCAAGTCATCTTCGTGGTTCATCTTACCCTTTTGGTGGCCGTGTGTTTAGACTCCCGTGTGGAAAATTCTTGAAGTTGTCACTGTGAGGAACATACGGCAGTATGGTCAGTCGTGGCTGTTCAGTTGACTGAAAATATTAGCCGCTAACAATAGCTAGCTTCTCGTTCTAGCCTGCTTCCTCCAAAGAGTATAATTAGCCACCAAGCTAATATTACCCTGGCTAGCTAGCCTTTTCTTTTCAATGTACGCTAACTATCCAGCGCTCATAAAACATATAGTTTATGTTAATAACAACTAGCAAACAAGACAGTATATGTCTATAGCGATGTGAATCTTGTTATCAAGCAGCCTCAGTACTGTTGTGTCCTTAAATAGGGGGATTAGGTTTGCTAGCTTCCAAAATGACTTACCGCTGCTAATGTGATGTTGCTGCTAGCTTGAGTTGGATCACTACAACCCGACTGTCAAAATAGCGCCGCGTGAGGGGACAGCGCCACGAAAGTTAACGGCAGGAAGGCAAGCGCTGAAAAGCAGGACAGTCAGTACTGTCAATGGAATACTGCGAAATACAAACAAAACATTAAAAAATAAAACGATATAAATTAAAGAAAAAATAAACAAAACACTAGTCCCCCACGTCTCGGCTCCGGCGTGAGTGTCGGCGTCACTTTTTGCCCCCCCACCCCCCCTCACTGACTAGTGACGTCAGTGACGTACCTTTCCGTCGCTCAGAGACGTTCAGAGAACAGAGAAAGTTGTTAAACCGTTTTCATCCGAAATAGAAAAAAAAAGAAAGAAAGAAAACAACCCAGAGAATGAAAAACGCAGGGAAGGATGCCCTTTTTGTCAGGTGGCTGTCATTCAGACAAGGACTTTCAGTTGGTTCCAGTGACGGTTCTAGACCAAATTTTCCAGGAGGGCCAGTACTTTTCCTGGGGGGCAGAAAACAAAAGAAAGAAACAAAAAATAATAACAATAAAATAAAAACAAGGCAATATTTCACATATATTCATATTTTTCTGCTGGCTAGTCTGAAAGTAAGCAAAGTATGGCAATTTTAATATGTTACCATTAATAGTTTAATGGATCTTGAAAACCATTTGTCAGATATGCACAGAATGTGTGTGTAGCTATAGTATTCCAAGTAGAATAACAATCAGAAAAAGTTCCAAGGAACTTTTATGTGCAATGATGGTTCTGCAGTGTTGTTTAAAAGATTATACATCATCATCTGAATGAATGTGATCTTAATGTTGGGCTTTTAATGATGAATTTGAAGCTTTATTTTGTCCAGGGCTCTATGATCAAACAACAAATCATGCAGCTGAATTTTAAAAATTGTATTACTCACCTCTATACAGGGTCAAAATTATACATACAAGCTCATAAACAGCGAGAACTACATATTTGTACATACTATACAAAAAGACACACAACTGTTTTATTTTCTCACTGATATTAAATCAGATTAATACTTTTCTGTTTTAGGTCAGTTACATACCAGAAAATAGAAAGATTTTTTTTTTAATTCATTTCTTAAAATTCAGGGTCCGTATTCTGAAAGAATCCAAAAACTAAAAATAGCTCCTAGTGATATCATTTTAGAAAAAATCTGAAATTGTAAGATTTTTCATAGAATTTTACCTTAATAAGATGAAAGTTATTCACAAAGTACCTTAAGCCTTAAGAGAGCTACAAATGTGACAAAAAGTTAGGAATAGTGAGGAGGACTTTTAATGAGCCTAAGAGTGTCATAATCAGGGATGATGGTGGAAAGACCAACAGAAAGGAGAGATATTCTTTGTAAAATGGATAGAGTTGTGCCAACAACAGGCACTGCTGATTGGAAATTTATTCAGTTTTGCATTTTCATCATGGCCATGGCATCATCATTTCCCAAAGCAAGCAGTTATCTTAGTATATTGAAACCTCTGGGCCCATATTCTCAAACATTCTCAGAGTCCTTACAAAGCGCTTCCATCTTTGCCTAAAAATTACTTCCAAGGAGTCCTTATTTAAGAGTGATTCAGTCAGCAGCTGAGAGTGACTCTGGGTGAGGAGATGACAGAAATTCCCATCTTAGTGAGGAGGTGTGGTTGACCCTGTTGCTAGGTGTGTTGCTGTCTTCTAGGGACTATAACTGGTTCCTCTTCTTTTTCTTGAATCAATGACTCTAGACTGGATTAAGAAAAGGGTGTCACGATGATGAAACTATGCAAAATTAAATTAATTATCATGCAGCATAAAGCTGTTTGATCGTGCCTTATTTACATCCTTGTCATCACTGTGACTTGTCACAACTTTTCACCATCCTGGTCATTTTATTACATCTATTTCATAATCATTATTAACTATTATTAATGAGGACACTTAACTGTCAGCAATTCTTTTTTCTTTTTTTTTTAACTGTCAGCAATTCTCTGTGATAGCCTGCTTGTATAAATTTGTTTGTATCTGGCGAAACGACCAACATAAAATAGGGAAGTATGCAAAAACCAAACATGACAGTTCTATCCATTTAACGAAGAATATGTCTCCTCTCTGTCGGCCTTTCTGCCATTTTCCCTGGAGGGGTCAATGCAACACCCTACCTTCATGCGCCATCCTGGAGGGGTCAGGCTGACCCTGCATGCACTTTTACAAGTTTTTATTAATGTATATACTTTATTTTTTTGTAGTTTCAGGAACTGACAGGACACACCCATCGCTTCCCTGTCATCCCTCCGTGACATCTGCCTTGCTCCTCCCAGGTGTTGAGCTGGCACTGCAGGACGCTCTTAGGCTCACTAAAGGTCCTCCTCACTACGCCTAATATTTTGTCATGTTAGGAACTCTCTTAAGGCCAAAGATGCTTTGTGAATAACTTTTTTCTTCCTGAGGTAAAATTCTTGGGAAAACATAAGAATTCCAGAAATTCTAAGAATTCTCCTAAAAATGACATCACTAGGAGCTACTTTTAGTCTTAGGATTCTTTGTGAATATGGCCCCAGGTTTACTGGTATGGATGGGGCACCTTTTATGAACAGTCCATGTATTTTCAGTACATTTGAGTTTGGGAACATTCCAGCAGCTTGATGTTAGCGTTCTTTATTATATCTAAAACCAGTTTTGATTTGTTTGGGGTCATCGCCCTGTTCGAACATCCAAGTCTGTCAAAATTTTAACCAGTTGTTGATTTGTGATAAAGTTGAAGAGTTCCAGCATAGTACCCCTTTTCATTATTCCTCTTATCCACTTTGTCCAATATCAGGTGAACACATTTGTTCACCCAGTTCTTGGTTTTAACTATATTTCAAGCGCTGATGTCCCATAATTCCAACCTGTAAAGTGACCCAAAAAATACAAAAAGAGAGACAGTGAAATGATTGATTCTGTGTAAAATGACTGTCAAAGTCCAGACCTAAGTCAAATTGGGAATCTGTTGCAAAACTTAAAATGTATATTAAGAGACATTTTTTTAGCAAACTACTCCTAAACCCAAATTTATTCATGACCCTGGGAGATTAGGATTTAAAGTGATCTTTTAATTTTACCAACATGTTTCTTTTGACTGGTAGTTTTTTTTTCTGTTTATTATTGAGAAATTGTATATATCATATTTGACATACAATTTTTTTTATTTAAATGTAGATAAAAACAGAAAAATTATTTTTCTTGCCAATATCAATACTTCCTTTATATTGTTTCCTTATCTTTGCTTTGCATTTTAAGATTTTTTTTTTCGTTTCATGCAAGGTTTCTAAGTGTTTGACATATTGAGTTCTCGTTCTAAACAAAGCTTAAAGATTTTTTTTATTTTTATTTATATATATCTTTCATTTGATTACCTGTAAAGCACTATGGATTGCTTTGGTGTGCTGTATCAATAACCTAGCCTTGCCTTGTATTTTGAGAGATAACTGTCTCATTCCAATCAGTAATAACTACTTGGTCAAAAAATGAAAATATTTTTAAATCTAAATATGCCCAGGGTGTGAACAATTTGGGCCTAACTCTATATCGGAATTAAATACACAAAATGGATAAATATTACTTAAGAGCAATATGTTACTATATCTAGTTTGTTTGTTTTGTTAATTCTGTTTCTCTTCTTGGTGCATGATGGTGTTTTAGAACATAGTTTTTTCATTTCATATTTTCATTTGCTTTTTTTTCCCGCTTTTATTACACTTTGGACAGCCAGTGAATTTAGTTGCAGTACTTCCAATTCCCCACATGTCGGCAGGCAGGTACGCTAATCCTGTGTTAGTGACTTTGGAGCATCCCCCCCTCCACACACACACACACACACACACAGACTATTTACTGTGTCGCCTTGAGGCACAAACAATTAAATGGTGAATAAAAACATCTTAAAGTTTATATGGAAACAGTCAAGGTTATTTTCTTTATATTTAATTTTATTAACTATGCACTCCACAAGGGGTGCAAGTGTCAAGCAACGCCACAGCCACACCATATTTGTGCACTATTTATTCCCCTCCTTTATTGGATAACTGTTTGCAAGTATTTTGGCATATGTACCGGACAACTGCCGCTGCACAAGTATTAAAATTCAAGTGTGAAAAATTCTTATTAAACGCTTTGATCAGAACATTATCCAACGTTTTTGGTTTTTCTTCGGCAGACATCACCAGAGCCCAGGCTAAGAAAACTTGTAGCAGCTTGACGAAGTTGTTCTTCTGCTGTTCTTCTTCTTTTCTCTTCGTCATACTGCAGACATAGCTTAAGTGAGACATCCTCTTGCTGCATGGTTATTCTGCTGTGACCGGCGCAAACAACATGACGGAACCTGTTTTTAAATGCCGCTCCCGTTTTCACAGAGCCCAGCCCTTTCTCATATGTTGAACAACAGTTCAGTCGTCGGCTGATTGTGTCTCTCGGGTACCATTCTGAAACTGGGCTAAAGGGCATAGCTTTGCAACTTTGAACGCTTGAGATGTTATGGTTGCGCTAAAGAGCGCAACGTGGCACAGAAAGCATAATATCAGATCTATGTCCACAAACCAGTAACTTTACGCATTCATTAGGGTGCTATAAAGTGAGATCATACTCACAGTTTTAAGAACAAGTGAGCGTGAGTCAACTGCCAACGAGTGCGCGTGCTGTGAGAGAGTGTCTGTGTTGTGGGAGAGGGCAGTCTGATGCGTAATTTCCCCGGTGCCCCGATGCGCTCATTGGTGCTTCTCTCCAACGTGTCACCAGTTTTGGTGGATTACCCCAGATATCTTCAGCATCAGGAGGGTGAGACGCCAGTCTGCCTTACAGCTTCTGTCCTCACTGTGTCACAGCTGCCAGCAAGAACCTCAAAGAAAAGAAAGAACACAGGGTGGAAAGACGCACTCAGGGAAGAGGTTTCAAAAGATTTGTATTAGTCAACTTACTTCAACTCGAAAAATGCAAATCTTTTCTTCACACTGGAGAATGACGCCGTCTTTTCCACTTATTTCACTGCTGCTACTGACAACTTTGCTGCTGAAGGGGCTCTGGGTCAGCGGCTCCCCAGCCTGTGCGTCCTGTGGCTTACCGGCAATGGAGAAAGACGCAGAGGAAAGGTTGATGATAGAGATCGCTAAACAGCAACTTTTGGACAAGCTGCACCTGAAAGAGAGACCGAACATCACTCAGACGGTGCCCAAAGTGGCGCTTCTCACTGCGCTGCGCAAACTGCACTCGGGGCGCGTCAGACAGGATGGTACCCTTGAACTAGAAAACAGTTTACCAACCAAAGATCAAGGCTATGAAATAGTGAGCTTTGCAGATATAAGTAAGTTTTGTTTTCATTTTCATACTGTTAAGTTGTTCTGACATGACTTTTAAACACTGCAATGAGCGCGCTTTTCACTCAAGTTAGTGCGTAAAATAGTGTGTGCTTCAAGGGTCAAGGCTCCACTAAGATTCTGTTTTTATTTTGAATTCTTATACATGTGTGAGAAATGATGGGAATCGGAATTCTTCCAAATGTTTACATTTATATGCAGAGAAATTAGATTATTTAGGTACAAAATGTGCATTTAGTTAAATTTTAAAGTTAAACTCCACGCCCCCTTCAGCAGCCATGAGAATTTCAAATCTCTACAAACAGCCTTTGAAATACTAAAACAGATCTAAGACTGAGCAGTTATTGTGCCATGTGGACATTTTTTAAAGCTTTAAAACATTAACCTAAACCGAAACACAAGTGCTGTAGTTACCAGCTGTAATGGCTCATCTTTCTGGTAACTGACATACTGTCTAATTCGGATGCTTGATACCCAAACAAGTCTAGAAAGATAAAGCCAGTCTTAAAAAAAGATAGCAGAATCTGACCAAGCAATTTCAAAATAAATACTGCACATCCTCTCTGCAAGAAGAAAACAACATAAAATTAACTTTCATAAAAGAGAAAGAGGAGTGAATAAACTACACAAACTTTTAAACATGTAGGAATTACTGGGATTAAAATGTTGTGGATAATGAATGTTACAGGGCACATCTAAGTTTTTCAAGAAAATGTGGATGCAGAAAAAGCCAAGTGTTTGCAAGCGGTTCTATCTAAAATCCATTCCTACAGCACATGCTGCCACCATCATGTTTTACCGTGGAGATGGTGCATTAAGTGTGATGTGCAATGTTAGTTTTCCTCCATACATGTAGGATAAAAAGTTTAATTCCTCAACATGTTTGCCATCTTCTCTGCACAACATGTGGCAAACAGCAAAGCTTCTTATGGCTTTCTTTCAGCAATTTTGCTACTTTTCTGTAGAGGTCAGACTTGTAGAGTGCATGACTAACAGATGTCCTGCCAACAGATTCTCCCACCTGAGCTGTGGATCCCTGCAGCTCCACCAGAGGTACTATGGGCCTCTTGGCTGCTTCTCTGGTTAATGTTCTCCTTGCAAGGCCTGTCAGTTTAGGTGGAGGAGCATGTCTTGGTAGGTTTGTAGCTGTGCCATACTCCTGGTTTCAGATGATGGATTGAACGGTGCTCTGTGAAATGTTCAAAACTTGGGATGGTTGTTGGAGCCGCACCTTGTTTTAAAGGCTACTAGTTGCACTGGGTTTTATTTAGGTTTTATGTATCATATTAAAAGGAGATGAATACATATGCATGCCATGCTTTTATGATTATTATTTTTTAAGAAGAATGTAAAATGTACTTTTTCCTTTTCTCTCCTAGAAAATCCAGTTAATTTCAAATTTGTGTTTCTAAATTACCAGTGTTCAATGGGTGTGAATCCATTTGTAGTACACTGTATACCTATTGATGAAATGTTTTGATAATATAGAAAAAATTACTTGACCTTTATTTAGATAAAGAGGACTTAAAAGCTTTACCTTGCAATCATTTCAACACATTCCCTTTTGGCTTTAAGGTGACAACCTCTTCGAATGTTCAAAATATTAACAGTCTGTGTTTGTTTTTAAATTGTCATTGTTTCATAGATGATTCAGACAGCGGTGACAAGGCAAGCCTTAGCCTTACCTTTCAGTTTCTGCAGGAACGTGGCAAGAGCATCCAGGTCCTTCAGTCCTCTCTGTGGATCTATGCCGAATCCTCTGAGGATCCTCACCGAAGCTCCCGCCTCCTTGCCCGGGTCTTCCTCTCAGCAGATGAAGGTTCCTTAGGCTCTAATCGCACCCTGGTGATAGAAAAGATGCTGGAGGTTAAGGAGAGTAACTGGCATACTTTCCCCATCACCCGGACACTGCAGACCTTTTTGGATGGAGGTCAACGGCGGCTCCGGCTTGAGGTCAGCTGTGAAGAGGGTGGAAGGAACCTTTGCTCCTTTAATGGCTCGGCAGACAAAGCAAACCAGCCCTTCATGGTGGCCCAAGTGCGTCTGCGTGATGACCACTCCAAGCACTTAATCAGAAAGCGCTCGCTGCGCTGTGGAGACGAGGTGACAGTGTGCTGCAAGAGAGACTTCTACATCAAGTTTAAGGACATCCAGTGGGATGAGTGGATCATTGCACCTGAAGGCTACCACATGAACTACTGCATGGGTCAGTGCCCCCAGCATCTGGCTGGCTCCCCTGGCATAGCATCCTCATTCCACGCTACGGTCTTCAGCCAGCTTAAAGTCAATGGCATCAACACAGGCACAGCTTCATGCTGCATTCCCACTGAGCGGCGGCCTCTGTCCATGGTCTACTTCAACTCTCAGCACAGCATCGTCAAAATGGATGTCCCCGACATGATAGTGGAGTCCTGTGGATGCACATAAACAACAGTGTTAAAGGCAATCTATAGTCTCCAGATTTTAAAGACTGAAAAATTAAATTGCTTTGGACAATTTACAGTAGCAGTAGTTTTTCACATGTGGCTAAAATAGAACACGACAAATATATCCAAAGACACTGAATGCCTATATTGTAATATTTTTATGTACTTTTTAAAAATGAATCACTGTATATAAATAATAGTATTAATAGTAATTGTTTTACAGATTTTAAGAAACAAAATGCATTGTCTCAGGGTTTACAGAAAAGTATCTAGTGTGTATTTTATACAAAGAAAAATAGATTTATATGAATAAAACTGGGATATTGTAAAGAGATTATATAGATAGGGGGACAATATGTAGTACTGTTGGGACATTGACGGGAGAAACAAATCTACTTCTGGCAAAAATTCAGAATAATTTTAAATTCTTAGTAAAAATCCTTTTTTAAGCGAACGTTTTGTTCCACCATTTATTTGGAAATTATATAAAGACACAAGATTGATTTTTTTAAAATCTATTTATACAGCTCTTTGTTTTGTGGCCACTGTATTTGATTTTTTTATGTGAAGCCTGGTGTTAAAAAAAGAAGAAAAAAAATCCAAAATTAAATATCCAAAAATTTGAGTCAGGGGTATGTAATCCCATCTTATTATCATTTAATTTTAATTTTTTGTTATTTAGTTGGTTTTTGTTCATGTGCTTAACGCTTTTTTTAAAAACTACTTTTCAGGTCTGGATTGCAGACCGACTAGTTAAGCTACCACATTCTTTTAGAACTTCTAATTTTATTGCTTCCGAAGAAACAGCTGACTATTTGGTTGTGTTCTTTATATTCAGGCAGTGGTGGCAAAATATGCTCACTGGCTTTTTTAAAAAATGTATTTCTGAGATCTTACAGGGATTTTGAACAGAAAATTCTGCCATGTCAGTTTTATGAGGCACAGATCACAATAAATCACAGAACTTGAGTTCTTTTCAAATTTCGGGCAACCGCAAGGACCACTATTTAGATTTGTAAATGGCCTACCAATTTTGAAAATGTAAAATCATACCACTGACCTGTTGTACATTTCTTTAGTGTTAAATTCCACTACTTTTACCGTCTTCCAACACTAAAGAACAAAACGTTTAAGTCTGACCCAGCTTTAACTTTTGTCATATAATTAATTTTGCTTTACAGTGCTGTAATTTAAATTCAAGACACAGTTAAGTGATTTTAAAAAATAAAAATAAAGACGACCTAATGGCACTACATCAAAATATGCTTTACATTTACATACATAGATTCCCATCAAAACTGTACTGTACTGTACGTAAAATCTGCCTGAGTGTTGACTGTGGGCAGTCAGCATAGCATACATTTGTAATGTTTCATCAGCATCTTCAATGTATTCTTTACACAACGCTTTGACAGTTTATGAACCCAAGGTCATTTCTCAGCAGCATGAGCAAACATTTAGCTATTGCCTCAGTGCCTGCTCATGTGAAGGTCTGCGAGGCAGGTGGGTCAATGAGCATGTGCTGATGCACGTTGGCATTTATAGCTTTCAAAGTCTAAAGTTTTCAGGGGTGATGTAAATTTAGTATCTTTCCAGCAACAGGTAATCAAGCTGCATCTGTTTGCTGTTTGCTGTGGCTTTAAATCTAGAATTTACAATGCTTTCTTTTCAGATTGTCATTATTGTGTTGGTTATTAAATCAGAATACCCATATTGGGGAAAAAAATATATAGTGTAATATAATAAAAAAAAATACTCAATCTCAACTACGAAATAGTTTTATTTAAAGCACGAACATGGTAAAATGGCTTGTTATGGTATCAGAGCACAAATTTTTAAAAGAAAAAAAAAGCTCTCATTGTTTACCTTATTTTGCAGTTCTCAGATGGGTAATTTAAAAAAAAATTATAACATTGCTCACAAAGCAGCTTCTCACAGAAATTTAGAGTACACATTTTTTGCTAAATTTATATGTGTTTTTTTAATTAAAGGTTTTGAAAAAGATTTGAGGCAGAGATTCCACAGGGCTTAGTTCACAGGTTTTTCTCAGTTGAACATCCCAGTAATCCACTGTTCTTCATAGATCAGGACAACTTGGCACCTATTTCTCTGTTTTCTCAAATCAAGATGAGGAACATAATCATCTTATCTTCTATTTGTGGAATGCACATTTTTAAGGGTTTTTTTTGTAATTTACCCTGTTTATATCTATTAATATCTCCTGTCCCAGGGCTTATTGTGATATGTTAGTACCACTGCGGCACAGCTAAGACAAGCACTTTATCACCCTTACTGTAGTTTCAGTGCAAACTTTGCTAAAGGGGTCTTTTTTTTTTTTATTTTTTAACTGTACTTACAGCTGAGGTGGGCATGACCTAAAGTGTAAACAGACCTTCAGGGAACAAATGTCCATCTGCTTACTTTCATAAGCTTATGCTGTGTTAAAACATATTATGTTGTACATATAGTTGCAGATGATGTGATAGATGGAAGCCATTTTGTGTCTATTTAAATATATAATCACTCTCTTTATTTTTATATGATTCTATATTTTGTATAACACTGACAATTTGTAATAGAATTTAAAATAAAAACTTTTGAATTTATTTAATTATATTGTCTGTACATTTTTAATTAAACTATATGATAAACCAATCTATTGTGTTGCATTAATTGTGAATGTTTCAATCATGACATCAACTCTTAAAGCTCAATGAGAGTAGAGAAACTGAATTTTGAAAATATATAACTTTAAAAATTTACAGTAAGAAATGCTCTTGTAGTTGCATCTATATTAAGAAAACAAGTTATTAATTCATTAGCATCAGATTTTTTGTATACAGTCTTCAGAGTCCTACTTTTTCAATCCCAAGAAAATGGACGTGTCATACAATCACACTGGTGTGGTTTGTAGGGCAAAGAGCATGTTTGCTCATACAAACAGTAGAAGTGGCTTTATGGACCGTCTGTGTTTGATGAGTAAATAGTTGTCCTATTCTCTTGGCATGCAGTCACTTTGATATCACGTTTTTACATTATGGACTGATTGCAATCCAAATCTGAGGCACTACTATAGGAGTTAATAAATAATAATATATACAAGGAAGCAATAAAACATCTTTACTATGTTAAAATTTGGCAAGCTAATGCACAAAACATTGTGAAAATCAGAAAAAATAGCATTTATACTTACATTTACAGATTTTAAATTTACATTTGAGTTAGCTGAACCATGCAAAATGTTAATGACCACAATATCTAACTTTACTGACAATCGTTAAGTCATAACATATTGTCCCTTCCCTGAAAAAAAAAATTCTCAACTCTACCTATGAGGCCAACAGCACAGTCATGTTACATCACCCAAAATGGACTATAATCACTGTCTGAGGCACACTGGCACAAAAGAATGTTTTTTTAGAGCAAAGAAGCTGTTTATCCATATTCGAGTCCAAACAAATGCCTAATCCTCATCAGTAATAACTCAGCCATTATGTGGCACAACTTTGGTCACACAGTTGAGTAATTTTTCTTTGGCTAGCCATGAGTTTTGAGTGTTACCATCAGAAACACAAATTAACAATAATGAATTCTGGTCAAGCAGGGTAAGAAAAACTGGTCAGATCTGATGGGAAGATGGATGGTGCCAAATGCAAAGCAATGTTGGAGTGAAACAAAAAACTGTACACTGGAAACAAGGTTTAGCTGGAGACAGAGTCTAAGTATGGAACCAGACCTTTAATGCAATGAGTTGGATTGAAGCATATTTTTGTGTTAAAATTACCTAGTCAAAATCCAGATCTAAATCCATTTAAGAATCTTTGTGTAAGACTCAAAATTGTTCCAAGATGCCCCCAATCCAATTTGACTGATCATTAACCAGTTTGGAAAGAAGAATGGAGATAAATGTCCATCTCAAGATGCAACACTGATGGAAACATATCCCAAAAACTTGTAGCAATAATGCAGCAAAAGGTGGTTCTACAGGTACTGATTCAGAGAGGCTGAATACAAAGCAAATTTTCTCATTTAATTTGAAATAAAAAATGAAAGACATATATCATTTTTTCTTCCACTTCACAATTATCCTCTACCTTTGTTGGTTTATAACTTAAAGTTTCAAAAAATACCTTAATCTTAGTGGTTATAATCTGGTAAAATACATGGAATACAAATATTTTTGTAAGGCACTGCCTATTTATCTTGAACATTAAGTATACTCTGACATCCTATCAGTACTTTAAACACCCTGTGTAAAACATGCTGGTCCTTTTGAGTAAACTTTCTGAGTTAGAGTATGTGAATGTGATTATTTATGAAATACATCAGAAGCAACCTGCTTGATGTGTTGGACAAATGGCTGGACAAATGAGTATTGTTTAACAGGGAGTATCGTTTAAAAGGGAACCTGTAAATAGACAAGAAAGAGAGAGAAGCAATGTTATCAGGACATAGTCTCATAAATGTGGTCTTGGAATTAAGTTTTTTGAGTATGACAAAGTATTTAACAAATAGGTGGAAAATCAAATTGAAATGAGCTTTTAGTTAAAGAATAATTCCTGTAAGAGCCAAAGTGAATGTTTGTGTTTTGTTTATTTGTTATGGTGGCATAGGTGTTCAGATTTTCCTACACCTCATAGGGGTGTGGTCTTACATTATTTACCTGATATAGGCGTACCCAGCAGGTAGTTGGGTGAGGGGTTTTTTGCAGACTTTTCTGTTGACTGTCATTCTTAACCACCATTATTCTAGATCATCAATTCCTGATTGTCCTAGAGAAGAATGAAGGCAAGAAAACTGAACTTTAATTTCAAAATCACTCTGCACATGGCTTGTTTAATTGTTTGATCAGCCATAAGAGCAGCTTTTAGAGTGATCTTTATTGTAGAATATGGTTCTGCTGCTAACAGCATGCAGAAATTATTGACCTGATTCCATACAGAAGAATTTCATACTGTAAAATGGTTGATTCAACAGATCTTCTAGAAAATTCTTCTTTTTGTTAGGTTACAGTACAAATGTACTTTCAAATTATGTAATAATTTATACAGTTTGGTTTGAAATGCCATGAGAAATAAAAGCCAAGAAATTAAAAATTGTAAAGGATGGTATTTTTTATGCAACTGTATTTTTCTACACCACTTAAGATGCTTAAAAATACACAAGGCTAACAGTCACATTGAATTAAAGTAATTTTACAGTTTCAGTATCTTAAACAAGAACACTTGGACATGTAGACTGATTGAGCAATAGATCAAACTGCTGACCTTCTAATTATTGGGCAACCAATTCTGCTCTCTGAGGAACAAAAGTTCAGTAACACTGCCCAACATTCAGTGCCCTGAAAGGTATTCATATTTATTAAACTTATTTAAGTTTTTGCCATACTACTATACACACTATATAATACATACTAACCATGTAAATGTATTTTATTATGATTCATATTTTTTACAACTAAAAATCTGCGTATGCCATGTTTCTTCAGCCCACTAGAGTGAAGCACCATTTGCTATAGTTACATCTGCAGGTTCTTTGGGGTATGTCTCTTATAACTTATTTTATTCCCATCAGCACATTGTTTCTAAATGACAACTATCACTTTTTTTTTTTTTTTAAATGGTGAAATACCAGTACAGACATGCAATAAGATTCATCTCCATTAGCAGATCCTTCATGGCTCTTCCCTGTTTTTATACCCACTTCAGGGGTAGTGCAAGCCACGCCAAGGCATGTATTGCGAGCAAGTTATTTGATTAACAGCAGACTGCATTGTTGTTTGGCCAGCGATGTAATGTCACTGCAATCTCCAATCAACATTTCAGCGGACATGCTGTCTGCTATTAGAGAGCTGGACAGTGTGGAGGTAATTATGTCTTTAATCTTACGCAGCGCCAGAACCACATGCGTCAACATCTGGACTGGAATGACCGTGATTTAGCAGCCCTGCAAGCAGCACGTTTCTGAAGAACGGGCACGCAGTGAAGCAGTGAGAAACTCTGCAGCTCTGGTCAGTGTTCTGTCGGAGCTACAGTTTTGTGCTGACCGGTTTGAAATTCCGAAACATATTAGTTTGCCGTGATGTGCATTTTATTCTTTGTTTGGAATTTTCTTTTAAATAAAGTTTATGTGTGGATATTGCTTTACATCTTTCGATTGCATCACCTAAATCCAAAACGTAGCACTTGTTTAAAAAAAAATCAAAATAAAGTGCCACAATATAGATTTATTTATATGTATAGCAAAAATAATCAGCTAATCTGAACTGCTTTCATTGTGTTTGGGCCAGCAATGAATTTCTAATAGGCAAAATGAAATATCTGGGTTTAGCTGAGTCCACCTAAACCGCAACCTCGAGGTTCTCCATTGTGTTGCCGCAAACATCATCGGAGAGTCAACGGCAGCTACTGCGTGCTCAAGGCCCGCCCACGCTCCTGCCCATGTTCACCCCCATACTAGTGAGGAACAGACCATATTGACGCACTCCAAACTGGGGCAGAACCGGATCAGAGCGAGAGTGAGATTTAACAATGGAGAAGCGACTTTACAGTGACACTAATGAAGGATTATTCATTGAGTATAGAGAAGGCTGTGAACCATTTTCAATATGCCACTATCTGATAACAGTAAATAAAAACCCCAAAATTGTTTTGTTTTTGAAAGACCCATTGTACCTTGTGTTATGAGCTTTTGGGTGATGCCCGTGTCATTTCACTACTTTTGGAGACATTTGGAGAAAAAAGGAGGAAGCTTCCAAGTCTGAGAACACCATCCCAACAACGAACTACATTGGTGGTAGCATCATGTTGCGGAGGTGTTATGCTACAGGAGGGATTGGTGCAAAAGTTGCTGAGGGAACAACATTATGCGTAAATAATAAAACACCATCTAAAGACATCAACCGCAAAGTTAAAGCTTGCATGCAAAGACCCAGAGCACAGTGGCTCCAAGATGGCTTAAGGACTACAAATTGGTGAATGGCTGTCACCACACCTTGCTCTCACTCTCAAATAAAATGTGTTTACAGAGCTGAAAAGGTGTGTGCAAGTGAGGCGGTCTACAAACCTGAGTCAGTTACACTAATTCTGTCAGGATGAATGGGCCAAAATTCCCTCAAACTGATGTGAGAAGATTGTGGAAAAACACCCAAGTCTAAGTTATAGGCTTATACTGATTTAAATGCAAACATAAATTTTGAGAAAAATGTGAAAAATTCAAAAATGATTCAACCATGTCTTGTCTCCTTGGTATGGTAAAATGTGCTTTCAGTGGAAAGCCACTCCCAAGCCCTGCATACAGGTCCTGCTGTAAGTTCAGTTACAACTTACTGGTAAACTTTTTGTAATTTGATCTCTAAGTGTCATTTGTACCATCATGTTTTCCCTGCAGCTCAGTATGCCTGGATTTGTTGAAACAGATCTGTAACTACATATTAAGGAATGAGTTTGCATCTGTTTCAAATATGATACAAAAAATACTTTGCACCACAGTCCCCATCTATCCAACAACTCATAGAAGAAAAGTTTTTTGTTTCTGTTTGGTGAGGACTATGGGTGAAAGCTGAAGGTGTTACTGCACGTGTGATGGTATTAGAACATAAGGATGTGGAGTGTTAGATGTTGACATGTGAGCAAGTGAGCAGTGTGACACCAGGAAGTTCCAGCATTAGCCTCATTTAAAGAAAATAGATAGCTGACCTAGTTTGGGAAAATGAAAAGCCTACTGACTCACTGATATACTGACACACTGACCCACAGACCCACTGTTTTGCCGTGTGCCACTAAAACCCTAAATCCTTCACTCCACTCACAATCCCACAAATCCTCTGTCGAGGGTTAAAGGTGTCAGCCAGAGTCGCCGCTCAAGGTGTCATGGCAGGACGGGACGTGAAATCAAACTGTTCCCACTCTCTCCTCTTATTCCATTGGTAAACAGTAAATAACGATGCAAGGCTTAGTGAGAAGCCTTACAGATTACTGTGAACAACAACAGCTACGTGATCCTTCCAAGTAACAAGTTGTGTAGTTACGAACTGTATGACACATGTTCTAAGATCCAATTAAATAACAGCAAATCGTAAAAATGGTTAGAAAGTTACCCTAACTGGGATTTACTATTAGAACCCAAGTTAACTCAGTCAAATCAAATTCCTGAGGAGGTGATGGAAAATGTATTTTATTAGCTGCATAAAATATTTTCTTACCAATTAAGTTATCAAGAGAAATAGATGTTACTATGACAGGTTGTTTTTATTTCATCTGAAACATTTCATGTACAGATACCAATGTTCCTGATGAATGAAGAGAAGCTTTATAACTTTCTTTAACTCTACCAGGGATCACATAGGTCCCACAGACATAGAGCATGCAATAGAAAGTCTATAGATTATCTTGTATTTGCATGGTTATATTTCACCATCTTTGATATGTAAAGTGAACTTTATGACATACTTTCAAAGTCATTTTAAAGAATCTGGATCTGCACTGTTTACTGTGTTCTAGCTTTAACATACACAGCACTTCAAATAACTTTTAAATCCACAGGATGATCCCATTACGACAGCCCCAGTTACCTGTTATATCTCTCTGAGTTACGTCAGGAGTACCTTGTTCCAGAACAATATCCTACAATGGGAACTCAGGCAAAGCTTTACCCCTAACTTATTTTCCAAACTAAAAGAGCTCATCTCAGTCCAACAATTTTTAATGATTGTGTTTGTTAAAATAAAAAATAGGGACAAGGGACAAAGCCAGCATAGTAATGTACTAATAATAAAAAAAAAATACTATGGTGATATTGCAACATTGGATTATGACAGAAAATCAAGACTTAATCAACTTGCGATATATTGCAGTGACTGAAAATTGTAAGTCTTAAAATTCACTTCAGATATGTAAAATTGTAATATTTAATTTTTTCTTTGGCTTGAATAAATTTATTAAAATGTTTATTATCTGTTTTATACAAAAATGTATTCAACATACATCTGACAGATTGTGAAGCACAAAATTATTGCTAATTTATATTTTAATTTATTAACGTTTGTATAGAGCTGTAAAAAATATAGGGATTACTGAAATGATAAAGACATTTTAGATTATTACATTCACCACAAGATCCAATTTTACCATATGGTGGCGCTGCTAAAGGAAGAAGGCTGAGAATCACTCTCTCAGATTTACTGTTGAGAATAATCCAATTAAACTTACTCTTACTTTACCCTAATCATGTTATTTGCATCTAAATATTTCAACTCAAAATTGTTGTCAGCCTGAGACAAAAAAATTACACTTAGCCTCAGAGGGTTTAAGGGGTTTAGATATAGAAAGATGTATGTTTGCTCATATTTGTAATCATATTGCAGAATTAGAAATATAATTTCCATTAAAAAAATATGAGTTGAAATCAGTGGGGTGTTTAGAGAAATGAATTCATCATAGCAGGAACTGGATTAACCTGGCATATTGTGAATGGTTAATCCATGCAACTTTTTTTTTAACTGTGTCCCATTACACTTGAAGATACAGTTTATAAGGGCATTATTTCTAATGGATGGTTATTGTTTGGACAGCAGAGGGCACTAGACTGATTTTATGTAAGCATTAATGAGTGAAAGCTTTTAATGGTAACTAGCATTTTGGCACAAACAGTGTATGACTGTCACTAACAAACTGTGGCAAGACTCATAGGATCTTAGTAAACTTGGTCATTGATCAGTGCAACAACAGATACTCAACAAGGATGAGTTACATCTTTAAGTACTAACATTATAGTCACCATGTGACTTCACCTGAAGGGTGTGCAGGTTGTTTTCTTAGATTCCTGTACTCCAAGTGCTTTTTTTCTAAGCATTGTGAGAATAGACAACATAAATTTTTGTTTTAAGATGATTTGCTTAGGTAGTTGTTAATTTAAATCAAGATATTGGTTTAAATAGAATAGAAATATCCTTTATTGTCCCACCATGGGTAAATTTTTGATTCTGGTTAGATAAGATGTCCATTCAAAAATGCTTGTTTGGCTGAAAAAGATTACTAGCTGCTAAACAGAACTGGCCAACAGAAGTTACAACTTGTAAATCAAAAGTCAAAATTAAAGAGATCTCTCATATATTATTAAAATCTAAAGAATCTCCCATGCACATTAAACTGAGAGAACTGTTCAGCTGGTTAGCAAAGACACCAGTGTGCTGTCACCCTTATATGATTCACAAAAACTAAGCGTAGGACTGGAATACTCAACTAAATTCATACTTTTTTAGAGAGAGTTCCCCAACAACAATGTCCTCCAACCCACCTCTGATATCTTGAAACACAAGACACAAAGAATCTATTCCTAGACCTTAGTCTGGGACAAGTCAGAATCGGTGCCTGAATCACAGGCTGAAACATATCAAAACATTTACACTTAACTACCTCATACATTTTTTATGCACTTTTAAATGCCTGCAATCTAGACACAAATCTGTGCCAAAACCAGCAAAGGGCAGTTATTTGATCTCATAATTTTCAGGTTGAAGAAGTTTCCCTAATTTCAGGAGACATTCACACATGATTGATTGTCTCTTGGGATCATCTGTTATACAAAAAGCATCATATGAATCTGTTTGGAACCACATTAACAGAACTATGAACTGACTTACTTACAACTCATATCTTCAGCATATACATAGAACCCACTTTTGCATGCCTCTCTGGGACAGTGGTAGGTTGGGTATATTTGTGGGTACCACCAGCACCTAGCAAAAATAATACTTAAATCTAGAGCAAGGCAGAAAGGAAGTCCACAGTTTGGTTGTGCTTTGCATTTTGTTTGACGAGCAATGGAATTTGGGACTAAAATTAATGAACATTCAGAGACCATCAACTCGAAGTTAAATTTGTGACCCAGCAACTCAAATTATTTCTTTAGTGTAGGCTACATACCATGCTTTATCAACAACCAGATTCTTTCTGTGAAGCATAAACTTGCTGAAGCACCAGATATGTCAACATGTCGAGGGGACTTGAATTGGTTCCAGATAGAACATTTAATGACAGTTTGAAAAAAATCCATTAGTACTTTCACAGTGATGTCTGAGGTACTCCAACAGATAAGAAATTGAGCAAAGGATGAACATGCATTGTATAATGACAATCTCAAGGGCACCCCCATCGACCCAGCTATTCTAAAAGGCTTGGTCCAGGAAAGGTTGAAGAATGTCATACCTGTGGTTTCTCAATTGCAGTGGACAAAATATAAAGTTAATGCTGCTTAGGGAAGTTTATTTAGTTCCCAAGCTGTTATAAGGAGATGTCCAATTTTTACAGTTTTGAGACTTTATCCTTACTGATATGCGTCTAAGTTACCTGGCAGAAATTTATGGCTCTCAAACAAAGGTACACGGAATCAGCCTGATCTTATGAAAGTCATCATGTAAGAACAAATGGTTTTAGTCAGTTGCTTGTATATGTGTAGCAAACTAAACCAACATTTTTATACACCTTAGCCAATGAAGTACTACATATTTGATGGTCATTTCAAAGGGAATATCCCTTTGCCAGTAAAGAACCTCAGTGTTACACCACCATAAATTCCTACTATTGGTTACTTTCAGATGGCTTGTAGAAGAAAAGACAGCTGTACCTCTGCTGTGCCTAGCTAAACACTATAATAAAACAGATGTTCTAGATGGTACACACTTGTAAGTCTGCAATTGACATACACACTGATGTTAGTTAAAATTGTATTTAAGAAAGACATGCATTAGCATTATTTGATTACAACACATTGGGACAATAACTGAGGCAGTTAAAGGCTGGTAAATGCAGCACTTCTAACAAGTCCTCAAATTACAATTGTGGTACAAACAGTTTCTTGCTTATAAAAGACTGACAAAACTATATGCATTTGACAATGTAATCTGCAATTCACGATTTTATGGCCACCTGGGGGCAGCAAAATGCCTCAGAAAGCTCCTGGATTCTTGCAAGTCTCACAAGGCCATGATTTTGATCAAGAATTTTTCTTGCCATACCTTAAGCTTCAATGTGAGCATGTGGCAAAATAGTCCAAATTTAGTGGTTAAGAACTGGCAGCTACATGGTAAAAGTTCTAATGGCTCTACAACACACAGTCAAAGATCTTCAATATGAAAAAAAAAAATTAAATGAGTTTGTTGTACGTTGTAAATGGAAATGCAATATATGAGATGTTAGTCTTTAGAGGTGACACCAAGGCAGACCCAGAACAGTTAAGAGAGACTAAATTTCCCTTCTGCCAAGGGATACCCCAGAGTATGCTGCAAAGTATCACTGGGGAGAGGGATGTTTAGGCTCCCCCTGACCCCATGATAAAATTAAAATGACAAGGGTAGTAAACTTGATGGTGTACTCCTGTTAGAAGGAGGATGTGGGCATGTTTGCCTGCAGGCATTTGTAACATGATAATTGCAGATGAGGTTAGCTATAAATTCTGAAAATAGATTTGCCCTGGGGAGTATTTCTTTAGTAAATAGAACACAAGTAACAACACGAAGGGGTTTCGTAATGTAAAAGACTGAACTGATTGGCTTTTCACTTAACTCTCTCTTATAGTCCCTTCTCAAAGTGGCTAAATTCGATAACAATGGTAATTCAATCATTTATTACAGAAAAAATTCAATCTAATGCACAAAACTTCTTCACTCTGCTATAGCTAACCTTTGTTTATTTGCAATAGCCAAACTGCACTGCCATTGTATGGTGAGTGGGTTAGACAGACTTTCTCATTATTCCTAAGACTATAGACAGATGGTTGTTTTAATTTGTGTCAGTATTGCACCTTTATCTAGAAATAAACATCATTGTATAATATTTTCCCCCACCAGTAACAGTTGACCCACTGTATCATCCCAGAAAAGTTTTCAAACTAGTAATGAACAACTTCATCAAAGCAAGGTTTTGAGCAAAACTAATGTTAAGTAAGGAACACACTCTACTATAATTTTCTGCCTTATTGAAATCTCCATAGGGAAATAAATAAATGAGTCAGGGTGTTATTCTGTGTCTTCATTTTTAAACAAAGGTTCATGGACACTTTATAATTTTCTATCTTCCTCTATCAGCCAGCTGTACTGTGGACACATATGCTAGCAGGTACAGCTAGGGGACAGTAACAGGGACAGTAAGAGAAAGATTGTTCTTTTACTATATCTAATGACTGTTTATTGTTTGTTTGTTTGTTTGCCTTTCTTACAGAGGCCCTTAATGAAACACCCTGTCCCACCTTGAAGGAACTGGAATTTCTGTTCTTGATAAGTGAAACCATCATTGGTTAAAATGACTTATGAAATTATTAATCTGATACATGACAAGTGTTTTTCCTCAGAATAAATCCTAATGACTAATTTAGTGGCATGTTCAGCTAGAGAAGCAAGCACAAACATTACAGAAGGCAATATCCTTTTAAAGTTAATTCATAAATGTGCAAATTACTCATACAAATTAACAAGGACAAAATATTAATACTGAAATGAAATGTTTTCATCTGTGAAATGTTAATTTAGATTTCCCTTTTAGTTCTGGTTTGAGCTACACTAAACTTCCAGTGGCTAACTTTGTCCAGCAGCTAGTAGCTAATTCAAAGCAACAGGTACTCTATCCAGAACCATTGTTAGGTTTCACTACAGTCACAAGAGGAATTATTTTTTATACAGCTTCACAGAGTGAAAATTACAGGTCTGCCATAACAGGAGTATCAGAGGGAACCAATTTTGTATTCTTTTTGGGGTTTTGTTTTTTAAAACAATGTTTTTGCTGATATATTTTAGTTAAAAGAATCAGTTCATGACCACTGTCATCAGCTTTTCAGGACTAAAGGTACCTATGTAATTTAATAAAACAACTCGGACACAAGACCTCTTAATGCAGTTGCTCAAGTTACCAAAACACAAAAGATTGATCATTTTATACTTGTTCTGTTAGATGCCTATATTGCTCCAGATTATTTGACTAATAACAAAAACAGTAGCAATAACCTATCTCAGAATATCTGTTTATTTTCCACACAGTGGCTATGTTTAAAAGCACATAAATGAAAGTGTTTCAATGAGGACAGGGGCTGCTGGATTTACACAGTCCGGGATCCAGTAGGAGCTTGCATCAGCACAGCTAAAGGAATTAATGCCACGGTTCTTGCTTTACCTCCATCTTAACCGGTCTTACCCCACTCAATTTCCGATGGGGACCTAATTCTGTCAGAGGCAACTTAACAGAATCCATCCAATCAGGGTGATGAATGTCAGCATCTAATGTCTGTAATGTAAAACACCTTACAGATGTCAGAACAGGGGCTTGCTGCAGAAAATAAGGAATATGATGGACAAGGTTACATATATATTTACAAAAGCAGAATGTTTCATAATCTTTCAACATTTTAAAGCTGCATTATAGAGAACACAACAATGATATAAAAAGTGTACCTGAGTGAGATTATGACAAGCAAAGCACATGCATCTGAATTATCAGAGGGCATAAAACAAAAACATGTGGAGTTTGAAAGAAACAAACAAAAGAAAAAAAACAAGGAAGAGTTTTCTTGTTGTGGAAAAGGACTTGAAATCACTGTGCTGCCACCTAGTGGAGTGTTCAGACTTTTCTAGTAGGGCTTACTTGTTTTTGGTCAAGATGAGACTTTTTCAGAAAAAGATAATGTTTTTACATTATAAAATGATAAAATGCATATTACAAACTTGCAAAGCAATGCTTGATTGCATACCTGATCTGAAGATAGAGCTTCCGTCTTTCTCCTGCTGTTTCATGAAACAATGTCTGCTGGTATGATCTGCCCAGATGATAGAACTTCTGCAAAAAGCAGAAGGAAAACATGAAAAGAAACAAATGAGTGATAAAAGGTTTGATCTCAATCATTTTAATCATTCCACAGAAAGTTGTGGGACCACTCTACAGACTTTGTCTTTTTGAAAAGAAAACATTCTAAATATGCTACGCAAACAGAAATGTATAAAGAATATAAGAAACTGTAAAGGACAACATATACTCACCAACTTCTGTAACAAAGATTTTGTTAAACTATTCTACGTATGTCTTTAACAAATACTGTTTTACACAACAAATTCTCTCAAAATTGTATGCACTCTCATTGGAGTGTCAGATTTATGGGGTTTAAAAAAATGACGCCACCAAAAAACAACAACAGCAAAAAACATTTTCTCACTTGTAATGTGAGTTATATTATGTACAGTTTAACAGAAAAACAAACAAATCTATATGGACAACAAAAAAACAATAATAGCTGCAGTAGAATAAGTGTGCACATCAATAAACTAATACTTAGCTAAAGTACCTCAAAAGAACAGCATTTAATCTTTTTTGATAGGAATCAATTAACATGCTCCATCATCACTGTAATATGTTTCCACTCTGGCTTGCAGTGGTTCTCCTAATTTACCAGAGTGTGAGAGGAGATTTAGTTCTGGATTTAGCTCAGTTAATCTCAAACTCTGATTTTCTTCTGGAGAAGAAATTCTATTGCTTCTTTTAAGTGCATAACTGAACTCACTGTGGTACTGGTAAAAGGAATCTCTCTTCACCTTCAGCTTCAGCTGAAGATTTTAAGTCAGATTTCACTGGTATTTGAATCTCTTCATAATTTCATTCACTTAACAAAATACTCAAGTCCATCCATCCAAGAAACACAACCCCAATTCATGATCCTACTACCATCAAGTTTTGTATTGGTATGGTGCTTTTTGGTGATGCTCTGTGTTGGTTTTTGTGCCAAAATTGTGACTCAAAACTTTAAGTCTGACTTTGTCAAACCATAACACATACTAGCTTGAGCTTATTGAATGTTACAGTGAGGGCTCAGTGTCTTCTTTGAAGTAAAAGTCTTTTGTCTTCAATTGTTCTTCTTCATCCAGACATTCAGGTAAAGATGCAAATGAGCAAATGTCAACAAAATCCCAAAAAGACATCTGAACTGTTCACTATATTTTATGTCAGGTGTATACACAAGAATGCTAAATGTTGAAGTTAGATCAAAAAATGAATAAAACTAAGTATTTGTCAAAGGATGTACTCACTTGTGCAATTATTTTTTTTCAGTTTGCCTCAAATATATTTGTTTATTTTTCAGTTGAATAAGTCACATAAACTAAAAGAAGGTTCATTTTTTCCATAAAAAAATCCTGGCATTTTAAAGGTGTGTGGCGGAGATTCAATATGTATGAAACATTTCAGCTGCCTGCTCCTCTGCTTGTAAAATGCTGCCATCTAGTGACAGGCACCCTAAAACAGTGTTTCCTACTGTAATTTATGTGAAAAGGTCCAAAAGTAAACATGCATTGTTTTATATCTATTTTATATTTTTCAAAATATCTATGTTCTGTTTATTGATCTATATATTTTATATCTATGAGAAGTCAAAGAACACAAAACAAGTTATGTAATTATTACCTTTACATATTTTATAATTAAAATGTTAGGGCAAAAAGATATAAAATTAATCTCAACTGATTATTATCGCTCAGCAAATTATGCATGAGATTACATAAGATTAACAAGTGAGGATTTATCAACTAGAGCAACTGTGATTTGTCTACTTAAGAATGATATATGTGTACTTTTTAACTTTCAATTACTAAATATTTTTATCAATGACATGACAACAGAAAATTTTAATTGAGGGTTCAAAATAATAAATGTACATCTCTTGCATTAATTTGATGATACAGAAGACATATTTCATTCTAAACAGTGTGCTGATATTGATTTGTGCAAAGTGTTTGCACTCACATCCATATTCTGGTACTACTTATAGTTCTCATATGATATAATGTTATCATTCCAATAAAAACAAAACAAACAAAAAAAAAAACATTACAACAGGAGGATAGATAGTGAGATGTTGCACATGCAGCACAACACAGAATAACCTTTTGGCAGACACTGCAACAATTATTGCAATAAATTTAAATTTAATTAAAAACAAAATCACTGTGCAGCACTTACCTTTGCACCTGATTGTGACAAAATGTTTAAAGCACTCATGCTGTAGGTCATATTGTTGTCTTTAACTCCTGTTTCCTCTCTTCAGTGTGCAGAGGCTTGCTGCAGACAGAGCAAACTCTTATATGTGGTACCCACATGGCTGCAGCACTGCCAGCCTGGGACCCTGAGCCAATGGGAGGAAAACATGTGCAGAGTACCATCTGCAATGGAAAAACAAATCCTGTAAAAGATTTGCTGGATTTTGCTGCACTGGGGAATGGTGTCCAGATGCCCCAAGCCTTGGTGACAGCTGCTTTCTCTTCTACTCACTTGGCTAACATGCATGATTCTCCATAGCCTTCTGTAAGCTTGGGTTTATCACCATGTGGGAAGGTGCTTCACTTTCTTTTTAATTAGTGGACATTAAATAAGGTTTCAAAGGTTTTTGTAGCTGTATGGTGTGCATATGCTCTTACAATAAACCTGCTCTCGTGCCACACCTTTAAGAGGTTTTTACAGACAAAACACTGGAAGATCACATGATAACACACTGTAAAGCATGTTTTAGGAACAAACAGCAAGACCGCATCCTGTCTTCAGCTTTCAGTCCTTTCTTGACCTTAACGGCATGACTAAAAGCTCTTGCTTTGGCTTACTTTGTTGGTAATCTGTTTGGTGCTTTAAGCTCTTGGCAGGCTTTGGAGGTGGACATCTGTAACTTTTTATTTCTGTCCCATTCACCTTTTCTCCCCTTGCTTCATTAAGAAAATAGCTAACATTTGCATAAATTGCATATTTCTGTACATAAAACTGAATAAGAATTTTGCAGTCCTGTTTCACAAGCCCTGCCAAGACAATTGCTGACATTTTGGGATAGTCCACAAAACTGCAGGTATGCAACTTCTGAGCTACATTCTACTATAAACATTTTTCATGATACTGAATAATATCTAAGTTTAATAGTTTAGTATGCCATAGTTTGAATAACTAAGGGATAAACTACTAGGAAAATATCCCCAGGTTAACAGAAAAATGTGGGTGCATGCTGTCATCTTCATCAACTTTGCACTGAAACCATCTGGTTCAAATCACCTACATGAACAAATCTGAAGTGTAAATACATTTTATTATGTTTGGGTAAAATATGCTTTACAGTTTCAGAAGGACTAAAAAAACTCTGAATGACCATTATGATAAACTCTCCTCACCTTTTATGATTAAAGTTCCTCACCTTTAATCCCGCTCATTGATAATCTGAAGTGAAGCTGGTGTGAGATTCTCCCCGCTGTCAGATGAAACATATGGCTTCAGCATCTGTGGGAGGGTTTACAGCCAAGGCTTCCCTGCTTGGCTGCTGTGGCTATATTGAGCCCAAAGCCCACCACGACTCTCATTGACAAAATCTGATTTAACCACTGGCCGTATGCTGTGAATGGGCTCCAGCCTTGGCTTAGGTCACCAACTGCTCAGGCTTTGACTCAGCTCTCCCGGCTGCTTTGAAAACAAAACCGCCTCATGAATGTAGTTATTCACTGAGGAGCAGTTAATAAACACTGTTGGTCCTGTGGTGAGGAGTTTGGATTCTGTTTAACAACTGAACACAAAACACTTAACATATTCAATATCTTTTCTTGTTAGTGTTAAATCTTTACAGATACATTCAATATGCAGCACTGTAAAAAAAAAAAATCACATTATTATTTTATGGATTATTACACAATAAAAACAAAATAGTGTTATACAAAGTCTACTATACACAGTTATGAACAGTCTTGACTAACTGATTTAGAAATATTAGAGCCTCTCCATGTTTCTTTTTTTTTCCTTGCATGGTTTTGTGGTGTTTGATTGTATTATATCAGTCTAATGTCTGACATGCTGGTTCACATATACAACTCGAATATTTTGTTTTTCATTTTCTTGTTATTCTATAATTTCAATAAGGTTGCTTGTGCTTCTAGTTGAAGAGAAAGCAAGCACATCAAAAGCCCCCCCCAAAACTAAATCTCAACAAAAACAACAAAATATGTTATGTTTACTTCCTTCTCCTTTTTCTAAGGTATTATTGTTGTCCATACAAATAATAAATAAATAAATAAATAAATACGTAAATAGGTAAATATTTTTCGGAAGATGTAAATACAGCAAAATCGAAAAATATAACACAACTGTTTTGTTTCTTTTTTTTTCCTGATATATTTTTATATGTTTATAAAATGCTTGTTTATTTATGTAGATTTTCTGAAATAAGAATATATTTGGTTTTAGGTTAAATGTCTTAGCACTGCCTTGTTTTTTCATAACAACAACTACCTAATAAAACTTTGTGGTCGCATCGGAACTGGTCCGGCTCCCGGGCTGCGGACTCCAGTCCAGGTTTTGTGGTGGATTTGACTGGTTGAGGCTCAGCAATCTGCAGCATCCCCACAAGAAGCCAGCCAGGCAGCCACACACGCTGTCCGATGGGCTGCTATGAAGTTACACTGTTAAAGTAAACACAAACATTTATAGATAGGTTTTCACAATTACTAGACAAGAACCTACTTAATATAGATTCAGCCGTGTCCGAACAACTATTTGATAAACACTTGGAGGCTGTAATACCTTTATATAGATGATTATATTACTTCAAAGGAATGTTCTTTTATTTACTGAGAAAAGGGGGGGAAACTGACCGGGCATCAGTTTGGTTGTGTTTCTGGGCTGCATGTTAAGTTTGAGGAGAAAACCGAGGCAGTGTGGTTCTTTTTTTCTTTCTTTCTTTCTTTTTTTTTTTTTTTTAAGAAAAACAAAAAGTGAACTTCCTGTTTCGGGGTGGTCCACAGGCTGTGGAGAAAGGGAGGGAGGATAGGGAAGGAGGGGGAAGAGAGAGGGAGAAGGGGGTGCGCATTCCCGCATTGGCTGTGCAGCCAACTCCAAGGCGCTTTGCGGGACTCCAGAGCCGAACATGGGGTGCAGTTTTGTCAACGTCTGCCTAAAGACACTTTGAAGAATTAAAAAGTATGCAAGATCCCTGCTGAAGAAGGAACAATGTGTCGGTTTCTGTGAAGAATTCACTCATCTCCATCCGCCTGCTTGCCAGAAAAGTTAAGAGAGAGAAAGAAAGAAAAGAGAGAGAGAGAGAGACGGGAGGCTTTACTGGAAACTTTCACAGTCTCTGGATCCTCTGAGCTCTTCCAGGGACTCCAGTCAGGGAGTTTCATGCTGAATATTTCTCCTCTACCCTGAGGTAAGCAGCGCTGATGATTTATTGTCGCACTTCAAATCACAGCCTATTATTAATTGACAGGATTACCTTGTTCTTGGTTTCAAAGTAGGTTTTCGCGCAGCCTTATAATCATCTTTGTAGCCTGGATCTATTTAAAACTTTTAATTGTGTTACAGTAGTTTTTTTTCCCCAAGTCTCTCTTCATGTGATGCTTTTTTTCGGCTTAAGTTTTGTTTTAAAGCTTCCATTTAACTGATAAGATATGAGCTATCTGAGTTTTTGTGGGTTTTGTAGCTTCATTCAGTCGTTTGGGGCAGCGTAGATTTTAGTTTGAGGTTAAAAGAGAGCTGTTAAGATACTGAAATTGTTTTCTGTTTAGACTTGAGAGGATAAAGTGACGTTTTTCTGAATTTCCTGGCTCATTTTCAGACCCCCCCTAAAACTGCTTCCTTTGGAGTGGGGGTCTGCAGGTTTGCCCGAGGACAGAACCAGGGCCACCATAGAACAGCTGTTTCTTTATTTACAACACTTTTGGTGCCAGTATTTGTTCTACATACTTGCTTCTTGTTGCAGTTTAAAAAAAAAAAAAACAAACAAACAAAAAAAAAAAAAAACAACAACTTTTAGTGTATAAACTTTGATGGTTTTTGGTGCTTCTCATGAATTGAACCCTGCTATGATCCATCTCTACTCTGGAATAGATAGTAACCTAATTATCTCTGTAAGAGTGGACTGTAGCTGCTAATGTGGGAAGATTAGACCATTGCTCCTCATGTTAGTGGCCCTGCACTGAAGAGTGTCAACATCAGCCTCAATGGGGAGGCCAAACACTTATTTATTTCCAAAGTGACAGTGAGAAGTGCAGGGTACACAAAGTCTGAACCTTCTCCACCCACACACATACCTTTGTGAACTGCATTAAGAGGAAGACTCCTGAAAGGATTTATGAAATATTAAATTATTTAACTGCTTTGCAACTGGACGAGGGGGAATCAGTTACAGTTATCAAGTTTTTGTGTGCTAAAAGGAGCTGAACAAAAAAAGTTTCCGGTCATTTTCCACCATGATCAATCACTCGGACTCCTTTCGAGGTTTAGATGGGGGAGCATTCGAAGGATGAGAGTGCACTTCTCCTTTGGCCACACGTGAAAAGCTCTGCAGGGGAGCTTCCGCGCCCTCGCTGGTCTTTATCAAGTGTACTGAGCCCAAAAGTCTCCTTAATGGGGATTCCCTTAAACAAATACACCTTACAGGAAGCAGCTGACCTCAGATTGGCAGTCGCAGGTCAGGTCTGAAGTGGTTTATCACAGTCATATCAGGGGAGAAATGGGTTTTTGTTAGGCCTCATACAATTTGTATTGGGGTGAATTTGTATCAGCTCTAGTAAAAATGTGTAAAACTTTTGGCAAAGTGTTCTCTGGTATTAATCTTGTTGATAAAGTCGGGTGTTTTTTTGGGGGGTGAGGTAGTGGTTAGAGGGGGGTTCCTCTGATCATGTGACACTGGTGTAACAAGAAGCAGGCGGCAACAAGTGGTGTGTTTTTGTCAAGATTCCATTTTAGTCCGCACAGCAAGAAACTCGTCACGTGACGCCTGCAACCCCTCACCCCCCTTTTCCTATACGGTCCCTCTCCCACCTTCCACAGAGAGAGAGAGTGAGACGGGAGGTAATGGGAAGAAGGACCACCCTCACTGGGATCACAGCCCTTCAATCAGACCCTTTCACACCCTGTGAACCTGAAACAATCAGGGTTTAATAGCAGCTGTCTGTCTGTCTGTCTGAGTTCAAACCGCATGGATGATCAGCTCCGGCCTGGGATGCTCCAAAGGACACAGAGCTCACTCCCTTTTCTTTTATCTCCTCATTGTCCAGTTTAGTACTTCCAGGCACATGAACATATCGAAGGAAAGACGATCAGAGATGGTTCTTGCCTCAACAGATTTGAGTTTGTGATGTTTCTGAGCTGCTGCACATATTCAGTTACACTATGTCCATTTTTGGCTGAGAGTGGAGAAATTTGGTGGTTGTTTTGGTTTGTGCTGAGGCAAAACTTGTTTTCCAATCAGTCTCAAAGCAGAAGAATTAGCTGATGGTTTACTAATTCAACAAGACTAAATGATGCTGAAATGAGGCAGAGCATTGAGGAGGGGTTCTACTAAGTAAAGAGCTGACACCAGAGGGCAAAAGCATTAAACACTTTGCAAGCTTGAATCGCATTAGTGAAAGGGCACACATAATAGAGAGGGGAAATGTTGCAGTCATGGGAAATATTCTGAAAATCATTGTCCATGGTCACTTGGAGATTTCCCACCCATTAGAGGGCGTATTGGACAAATCACAGTGGAGATTAGATGAATGATCTTCACAGCTGATCAGTTCAAAGCGATAGAAAAATGTGACAGAGGTCAGCTGGGTTTGATACATTTAGTCCAGTGGAGATTTTTATTCTTCTTGTTTTAATCAGCCGATGGAAAAAAAAACTTTTATGAGATCAATCAAAGGCTGAATAAAACTGCTGGTAGCTGCGTTAAACTAATTCTAGGAGCATACATGTTTTAATCTTGTTGTGGTTCATCAGATATTTTCTCATTAAACAAAATATTCTGGTGAGGAAGTATTCGCATGTAACGCAGTCCCTTTGCAAAAGTCTTAATACCACCTTAACATCTTCACATCTTGTCATGTTAAAATCAAAATGTGTTTTATTTCAATTTTTTTGTGGTACACAGTCCTGAAGTAGTACAGAAGTGGGAAGCAAAATGATACATAGATTTCAACACATTTTATTAACAAAAATTTGAAAAGTGTGACATGCATTTGTAGTCAGCCCAAGACAGATCAGGGATTGAGCTGTGGTGAAGCTTAAAACAGGATTAGGTTAAAAATCTATGTTCCAAGCTTTGAACATCTCACAGATCTCCGTTTAATCAAAACATTAGAAAGTGGAAAGAGGATGGCACAACTGCCGAAGCGGCCAAAAGAAATAATCTGTTAACAAGATAATTTATGTTGTGCACTCCACAAATCTGACCTTCATGGAAGTGAAAGAATGAATGCTATCAGAAGTCTTGTTTGCAACAAGTCATGTAGGGGACATGGCAAACATGTGGGAGAGGGTGCTCTGGTCAGATGAGACCTACTTGAAAGATGCTATGAGTGTAAGAAAAAAAAAAAAAAAAAACAGGATGATGTTTCACGGTGGTGATGATCAGTTCAAGGTGAAAATAATGTAAACACAGTGAGATGTGGTAGTGGTGGCATTCTGCTCTGTGAATCCCTTTCTTCAGTAGAGTTAGGAAGGTGGGTCGGAGTTGATAGGAAGATGCCTTGAGCTAAATGCAGGGTGATCCTAAACATTCAGCCAGAGCTACAAACAGAGTTTCTTTCCAAGCATATGTATGTGTTCGAATGGCCCAGTCAAAGTCCAGACTTAAATTCAACTGAGAATATGTGGCAAGACTTGAAAGTTGCTCTCTATCCAATCTGACTGAGCGTGAGCAATTCTGGAAAGAAGAATGAGCAACAAGTTTAGTCTCATGAGTAAAGCTGGTAGAGACATAACACCAAATAACTTGCAGCTGTAATTGCCACAAAATGTGTTCCTGTAAAGTACTGATTGAAGGGGGCATGGATACAAATCCATGCCACACTTTTCAAATATTAATGAAATAAAAAAAATAAAAATAAAAGATGTATCCTTTTCCTTCTACTTCACAGGAGCTGTACTTTGTGCTGTGTCGCATAAAGTCCCTGTAAAATATAGAGGTTTGCATCTGTAATGTGGGAAAATCTGAAGAACATTAAGGGGTGTGAATACTTTTTCCAGGTAGAGCAGATGAAAAAGTTGAGTTAATTGCCTACAGCGCTGTATGTGCGTGCCTGTGATGTAGATTTTCTGCCGACAGTAAGAGGAGGAGCAGATGCTTTTCCCGGTCGTCCATGCCTCTGCTTTGAATTTGAGTGGTGGGTTTCCTTGCCTTCATGTGCGTAAGTGTGCATGTGTGGGTTTGTGCACTAGCAGGCCTAACTATCACCTCATGTGGTTGATATTAGAAATCAAACGACAGCTAATAGCATCCAGGTGAAATTGCCGGGTTGTTTTTGTGTGCACAAACAGCCCACGCTAATGCTCATTACTCTCCATTAAATCAGCTCAGTTTGTGGCTCTGACTGAATGAAGCAGAAACAGCCTGATCTTGTAGAATTTCTTTGTAATTTTTTTTACATGTTTATTTGTTCCTGCAAGTTCATTCAGAGTATTTTTACTCTTACTTACCCTCATGTGTGAATGTGTGGTTTTTTTTTTTTCTTTTTCTTTTTTTTTTGGCTGTCTGTGTTTCAATGTGTGTGTTCCTGACTGCTGATGACTCATCTTTTGCTTTACTGTCGGCAGGCAGAAAGTGAAGAAGAGGCGGTGTTTATTATTTCACTTGGTTGCCATAGCCACAGTGCTTTTAGCTGCTGACATAATTAGTGAAGTTACAACACAGAGTCTGAAATCTGATTGTAGTGTTCATCAATTAGAAGAAAAATTGACATGCCCGTGTTTCCTTTTTGCTGTTTTAGAGGACAGGAGATATGACATGATGAAGATCGTCAAGGATTTTGCTTCGTATTTGTTCTCCAAACATTTTTGCCTTTTGTTTTATTATAAGTACAGTAAAGATAGAGTCCCTTAATTGCATCATGGGTACATTGCTACATTTTATAGCTGCATTTAGCATGGTTGACTTTCAGAAACGAAGGGATCGAGGGCCGAGGAGAAACTGCAGAGGGACATTCATGTTGCGTGTGTTTATGATGACTCTTCTGGACAACAACTCTGTTATCTGAGATGAGATAACTTCCTAAGAATGTTGGCTTGCCATATGTTTTTGAGAAACTTGCAGTTCCATATTAAAACACTCCCCTCAGTATCTGTATGCTGCAAGCATCTAGTTTTAGCATTTTCTTGTTTTTGTTTCATTCATAAGTGTAGCTAGATATTCCGAATAAAGACATATTTTTCCCAATTTAAAATCTCAGATTAGCATACCCTAAAGCTGAGTTTAAGGTGATGGATCAGTAAAAGAACTCATTCAGCATCTGATGCATATTGCTCAGAGAGAAAACTACTAGTAACAAGAAAAGTTGTTTTTTTTTTGAGGATTCTAATTAAAAACAACAGTTTTTTGGAGTGAGAAAAACAACTGAAATGTAATATACTTGTTTGTATTAGCTGTAATTCTCTTACCTATAGTAAAAAGGTGTAATAATTTTTTGTAGAAAAAGTCCAGAAACCACCAAAGTGATGGAGGGCTAACAGGTAGCAATAGAACTACCTTTTTAGCTGATTTTAGCCGTTTGAAACAGCTAAAACTGAAGAGGTTGACAACAATGGGATACAACACTATATCAGTGGTTGTTAAATGTCTACACTTTTGCATGAGACCATTTTAAACTTGTGGCTTTTTTCCCAGCCGAGCAACTTGTGCAAGGCTGCAGCAGCTTCAATCAGCTGTGACTTGTCTATTAGCTCCAAGTCTGGTAAGAGTGGGAAAACTTTGACATCATGCATCAGGCTGGAGTTTATGCAAAAGTGGTATATTCCACTGCTTTTCCAGGTCTATAGGTAGTTTGGAAATTATCCCAACAAACTGGTAATCAACTGTTCACAACAGGAAGCCTCCACCAAATTAATGATGTTGTGCCTTAACACAAGTGTTGTTTGGCTAAAATGACAGCAACAAGCTTAACTTCTGCACTTGTTAAAGAGTAAATGCTTAACAGCATTGGATCACACAGTTATGACCTTTTTTAGTTGAAATTGTTTTAAATTGCTAAAATATACTAAAGTGGGGCCCCTATCTGATTAGCTTCTAGCCTTCCACCATTTGAGGTTGTGTTTGATTTTTCACAAACTCACGGCGATCTGACATTTTATTATTCCAGGAAAGGGAATCATTAGTCGGTTTTGGACCTAACCGACTGGTATATGGAAGTGTTCATGACTCCATCCATCTTAACAAAATGTTTAGTTCTAACTAAAGAAAAGTCAACTTGGACCATGAAACTTTTGCCACCATATTTCATTGTGGGTATGTCTTTCTGTTTATTTCCACAACATCTTAACTGAAGTTTTACAGGTTTGGGATCCGCTGTGAATATATTATTTATCTAACTGCTTTTATTTAAAAAGCAAAAATGCATCTATGTTAGCTGACTGACAGCTTGCAGCAACAGGTGTGGAAGGAGGAGCATTACACTATGTTTCAATCAATCAGTATTCGGTCTTCAGGGGTTATGTGCAGGAGAGTGGGTGTGTTTGTATGGTGCTTCCTCTACCTTCCTCCTCTGCAGGGTGCGACTGGCAGGTGTGGCTTCCAGCTGATCCCCATCAAGAGTAATCAGGAGGAGTTTAAAAGAGGAGCAGTTTCCTGAGGTAGATGCCAGATGGTTAACTTAGGTGTCCTGTGGCCTCTGGACACTCATTCCTGGATCGCTGATTTGCCCTCTTCACCTCATTTTCCCATTCCATGAATCTTCTGTTGGCTTGCCTATATTAGTCCCCTTGTCGCTCTTCCGACTGCCCTTCTGAGGAAACTTACCTGCAAGCCGCATCGAACGATCACCTGCCTGTCCACCCTCAGATGCTCCACCATCACGCTTCCACCCTGGAACAGAAGAAGAGACAAACTCACCAGCTGCACCGCTCAGCTTCTCCTTTCCAACCACATCCTCTGAAGACATACTTACCTCTACCTGGATCTCCACCACTCACCGGAACCGTAAAACTGCATTATCGCTTCAGTCTCCTCAGTTTCAGTATTAATCATCTCAAACCAGCAATTAATCAACTTACCTGTTCATCCCAGTGCAGACTTGGACCCGACCCCCTCGATCTGTGACTGCACCCACGTTCATATTCCGTTTTCAATGAATCCATTTTTTCTCTGAGTCCGTAATTGTTTGTTACATAAGTCTTAATCCAGCATTATGACAGTCAAAGGAAACACTGCACTGTCTTTTCTTTGCCATTCCAAGAAGTTTAAACCATAGGAATTAAATTTTATTTATATATATATATATATATATATATATATATATATATATATATATATATATATATATATATATATATATATATTTGATGTTTTGAAAGCTTGAGTGCACCTTTTAATTGGAAACTGACCCATTATGAGTGCCTACCTTCTAAAGCAATGGATAGCTGAAACCATATTAAGGCTGTTGCTATATGTTGCATGTGAGAAGGGTGTTGTCAGTCCTCAAGAACCACAAAGAAAATAAGCCTGACTGTTTCTTCTTTTCTTTTTGCTACGTCTCTTCCAAATGTCCCACTTCAGTATAAATAAATTGTCCTTCATCTCTTTTTCAAAACTTTCCCATTCCTGTCTTTTCTCTGCTTAGAGTAGTGCTTCTGTTTCCATCCCCTTTTCAGTGATAGTTGTGACAAAATACAGTGGCCAAGTCGATGCCACGTTAGCCAGATCAGATGCCATAACAGGAAGTCGGTATACATTCGTAGCACAGTAAGATGCGCGTATATGACTTACGACCACTGTGAGCCAAATGCAGGCCCAACCTGTCACTGATACGCCAAGAGGAATCTGGTGTGGGTCAAAGGTAGCTGCTCTCATCGTCAAACAGCCTCACATTTACGACACCTCTGACATGATGTTCCAGCTGAGGAGCAAAAATTTGTGTAACTTAATTTTGATTTACAAGGAACATGTGTCAGTGAGGCAGAAACTGAACCAAAAAAAAGCTCCTCCTTCAAAAAGGCTCATCTGCAACTAAACAGGCTAAAACACACTGCAGCCTGCAGTGAACAGAGGTGATTCAGAGCTTCGGCAGTTTTGTAATTGTGCAAACTGAAGGTGGGTGTTTATTCTTTTTGACATAAAAAATGTTTAAGTGTGTTTGTTTTGGTCCACAGCCTTAAAACTTACATCCTGTGTCCAGAGAAAATATCTAATTTCAGGGAGAAACAAACTACAGAGAGTGGCAGTTCTGTGAGGTGTAATTAACCCTATTTCAACAAACTTTGCTGTGGTCTCCTTTAAAGAAAGAAGAAGTCTAATTCTTTATTGTTACTTAGATGGACACACAAAAATACATATCCTGTGCATTGCAATATATTTTGCTAACTTAATTAAGCCTTTAGGAAAATAATTTTGTTGGCACATGCTCAGAAAGCTTTCCACTCTCATTAAAAGTGGAATTTGTTGGAAAGGAAAGAAGGGCAAAAGACAGTGTGGGGTGGGGGGGGAGAGTGAAACATTTCATAGTGTAGGAGTTAGACGGAGAGCGATGCAGATTGTTTTAAATCCACAGCGAGTCAGCCTCTCAAATTTATGCCCATGGGCTGCTTCTTGGGTGGGCTGCAGGGAGGGCGGTGCACTAGCTGGATCAGGGGAAAGTTGCAGACTCCAGACTGCTTGCCTTGCTCCAAAGCTTTTCCTGCTGCAACACATTTACAACTTAACCGTCCTGACTGGCTGACTGGCTGCTTGGCCCTGCCCTAACTGACTGAGCTCCAGTGCCTGGCTCTTTCTTATTGGACAACTGCCGCTTTTCAGCGCTTTTCATGGTGTCTGGAGCTTTGAAGGCAGGTTTTATGTTGGGAACTCTGGACGGTTTCTGGTAAAAAGTGCAACACAACTGTTTTAATCAACAACAAATTATTTCATGGGTTTGCAAATTGGGGCTTTCTTTTTCCAAAATTACCACTCTTCATGTTTAAAGACTGATTTCCCCTGAGAATTAGTTTGCCCTCGAGAAAGAACAGAAACAATCTGCATCTCAGTTCATGAACTGGGATCAGATAAGATGTAATTCTGCCTCCTCTGTATTTCATGTCAGCAGTGACTGTTTTACTCAGCAGAAGAATCATCTGGACCCACATGTAGCCTGCAGAATGATTTCAGGATGTGGGAATGAGGGATAACTTTAGTGATTCATGGTTACAAGAGCCCCGCAGTTACATAAAAAAAAATCAAAGAAAGTGATCATTTTAGAAGCTAAAGCACCCAGTTTAAGTTGACCTTCAAGTTTTGTCCTACTTTTAAACAACTTCTGAGATAATTCCCTTGTAGCTCCTGCAAAGGGATGACATCAGCGGCATCTGAATCAGCTTGAATGATCTAAGCTCCAGCACAGAGGGTGGTTTGGTTGGTTTCTTGGTTCACCAAGATAATGTGCTGACGCATTATCCTTGAATATACGAACATAGAACAACAACCAGAAAGGCCAGAGGGAGGTAAACACTAGAAATGCAGCAATTAGAGATTTGTGGCCATTGTCTGATCCCTGGTTTTTGTACTACTTTAATTTGAGGATACTGACCTTAGCTGATTCTGATTTTCCTTTTGGAACTATAGAGGTCAAAAAATGTCTTCCTATGAAATATCCCAGGCTACTGGTACAGTTGGTAGCACTGTTGCCTTGCAGCAAGGAGGTCCGGGTTTCAAATCCTGGCTTGGGGTCTTTCTACATGGAGTTTGCATGTTCTCTGGTGCATATATGGGTTCTCCTTTAGAACTCCAGCTTTTTCCCACAGTCCAGAAACACGACTTATAAATTATCTCTAAATTACCATTAGGTATGAGTGTGCATGGTTGTTTGTCCTATGTATCTCTGTGTTGCCCTGTGATGGACTGGTGACCTTTTCACGGTGTACCCCACCTCTCACCCAATGACTGTTGGATATAGGCACAAGCCCTCCTGCAACCCTGCAAGAACAAGCGGGTATGTTTCAAATTTATATTGTATATCTGGCCTTTCTACTCTTCTTGTTGGAAATGATTTCTGGGTCTTCCTGAGACTGACTGGTTACATAAGCCAAATGGCACCTATACATCACTCCCTTGACCTGTGAAGCTAGCTTGATTGTATCCAAGTCATCTGATGCGAGGCTGTGACTATGTTGCTTGGTGAGTCAGGAGTATAAATGTGGCAGGCTGACTTTCATCCCCCCTTGCCTCATCAGTCCTTTCACAAAACATATAACTATAATTTGCTGAATTAAAAAATGTTACTCATGCGACTTTTAGCATTTTACAATTTGTAATACATATTTTTAAAGTTATTATATACCAGTTTCCTTCCAAAGTTTTCTGTATCTTAATTACAACCAATGCACAGATTGTTACACACATAGTAATGCACATAGTAATTCCTTGTTGTTGAGCATTTTTACACACATTGATTTATTTCTGCCTGTGTGTCTCCCTGTTTTGAGAGCTAATTCACTGTGAAGGTATTATGGTTATTGGAAGGCTTGTAAGCCATTAAAGCTCGATTTACAAGAGAAAGAAAAGAGGGTCTGGGTGACTGGGGGTGTGTGTGACCTCAGGCTTGGTACTGGTGGTGACCCCACCATAGGTGATCAGCAGAACTGAATTTCTCTCAAACAACAGGCCGGCGGTACATCTGGAGCTGTTTGCAACAAACTGCAGACCATTCCTCAATTACATAATCGTGCCCATTAATTACGCAAAGAGGGCCCTCATTTCCTGGTAGCCAATAAATAACAAAAAGAGAGCCAGTAAAGACAAACTCTAAGACACATACGATTACATTGATCGAAACATAAAAAAATGCCTTTTTATTCACAAAAGCTGCTCAAGATTAAAAATGAAAAATGTGTACTTTCTACTGGATTTTTTTTTTTTTTTTTTTTTTTTTTTTTTTTTTTGCTGCTGCTGTTGTATGTTTATTTTCATAAGTCTTATGTAAATCTCCATCATATGTTGGAGAGTTTCATGGTAAAGACTAAATGGAAGCAGTTGTTGTTTTAATAGCATCTAAGATATTAAAATCTATAGAGCCATTTGTTGTTTCTTGTATGCTGTGTGTGTTTTTGGCCACACACAAAGCTGCATGCAGGTCATTTTGCCTGCAGACGTTTTTTTTCAGGTAAATATCTTACCTACATGTTGTGACTAGATTGATGCAGGCGTGATTTCTGAGGAGGGCTTTCACACAATGACTGGGCTCCAGATGATGACTCGCATCAAGGTGGAATGCAAGTTTTATGCAATTTTAAGCCAGATGTAATTACAGTCTATTAATTCTTTGTTCATTTTAATTTGCATCTCAGAGGTTTAGAATATTTAAAACAGAGATTTACATTTCTGTCTTAAAAAAGATGCCACATGTATTAAAGAATATCTTACTAGGATCATGTGAATACAGTACCTATGGCTGGTCAGAAGTCTCCATCCACTCATCAGGGCTTTAATGTCATAGTCCTTTTGGTCTTTTAATGATGGATTTGAACCACCCTTTTTTTATGAGTGGAATGATAGTACCAAATATAATTTAGGAAATTTTTAAAAACAAGAATTAGTTGCACAAGTTTGACTCTATTGTTATTTTTTTCTCAACACACAGGATTTAAATTAAACTTGCAGACTTGGTTAAAAATCCATTAGGAATTTGCTGAGCAACCATGTGCTTTTTGTGGCAATCAACCAAATCCTGGTGTAACTGTGGCAGATGTTTGACCACTTTTCTTGTCAGAAATTGTTAAGCTCCTTGTAAAATGGTTGGTTTCTTCTCGAGTTGAGGTCGGCCTGCTTGAATCAGTCCAAAACCAGTTTGAGTCCAGTCGTGTCAGTTTTAACCATCTTGCTGTAGAGTTGAGGTGAAAGTGTTGAATTTGGAGGTAATCCACCATCAATATTTCACCTACTTTGGACATTTCAATAGTATTAGCAGAAAATCAGCCCCTTGACATAATGCCACCACCACTATGCTTCACGTTTGGCATACTTTTTAGGTTGAAAGGCTGAACTTGACTCCAAACATCGTTCTTGTCATTTTGGCCTAATAGCTCAATCTTTTTCTCTTCTGACCATAAACCTTTCTCCAGAAGGCATGGAGGTTGTCAGCATGAAATTTCTGTCATGCTTGATTTTTTTCTTTTTTTTTTTTTCTTTTTTTTTTTTGCAGCATTTCCATTTTGATATTAAATTAGCTCCGCTACGAGGAGAGACGCTGATGTTCAGTATCTTATACTTTATGATCCCTTTATGAAATTCCATGAAAGATGTATGTGGTATGATGATTCCACCTTGGAAAGAGAACAGTTCAAATGCATAATTGAAAACCCAACACCAATATGACATTCATGTTCATGATAAGAGTATGTAAATTTTTGTCTAGCACTGCAAGTAATGACAGACACGAACTTCCAAGAGTTGTACTTATTACATATTGTACTCTATAATCCAACCACTAATAACCTGCTTATCCTAGCAGGGTCATTGGGCCTATCTCCAGCAGTCAGTGGAAGACTGCTAGAGAGGCAGGGTACATCCTCGACAGATTGCCAGTCGGAGAGCAACAGAGAAACACACAGGACAAACAACCATGCCCACATGCACACACACCTAAAGACAATTTAGACAGACCAATTAACCTAACAGTCATGTTTTTGGACTGTGGCAGGAAGCTGGAGTACCTGGAGAGAACCCACACATGCACACATATATCTAGATGTTGTTTTCTTAAACATAACTATTCCTTCCTCAGAACAGATCAGCACAGTCATTAAATATTGAAGGAATAATTGGAACTAAGGATGGAGAGCTATGCCACAGAGGATGCCTAGAGGTGCAGATCCTGCTGTGAACTGACCTGCTGCTGCACTCAGCTCGAAACAAATGTTTAAAAGATAACACGGTTGTCACAGCTGTTATTTTTTCAGGTTCACTCTGTTGCTCTGGCTCTTTCTTTACCTTCTTTTCCTGCACAATTTTTTTTTTTTTTACCAACACTGTTCTTGTCTTCAAACAAGGTTTGTATTAGGGGGAGGGGGGAACAGAGTGGGGTTGAGTTCACAGAGTAATGCACCTGCTTACAAAAGTTTTAGGAGAGCATGAGAGAACGGAAAAGCAACTGCATGTCGGGAGGGTGGGAAGCTCTGTTTTTCTCTTAGTTTAGAGGAGGCAAAGGCTGTGGATATGGGGGGAGTAGAATGGAAGATCCTGTGTGATGGAGCTTCTTGGTCGGTGGGCTGCAGGGAGGATTGCAATGCCATGCTGGGCATTTATGCTCGGTTTGTGGGACCACACTCTGCTGAATACTCCAAGGGCCAACAGGGATGCACACTCAATTTTCCTTTCATTCATACAATGCTGAGTGTTCGTGCTGTGATAGACCGGGAGAAATGTGCAGAAACTTTTCCCCCTTTTTCACCAAATGCACACTGGGAGCAACTCCTCCTCTGGACTCTGAGGAAGTGTACTGAAATAATGAAAAATGTGGCCATAATGTCACAGATTTTCTTTATTAGTTGCCTTGTGCGTAATTGTTTTTAGATGGCAAATAAAACGACAGACACTGAGTGTCATTCCTTTAACTTTGACAAAGCTGTCCAACCAGCTTCAGATTCAACTAACAAACTGAAAGTTCGGCTCTGAAGCTTAAGGTTACCAAATTTTCTAAAAGATAAAATTTAAAATAAATAGTAAATAAATGGTTCTAAAAAATAAGAATACAAAAAGAATCTCTCCAATGCTATGCTGGAATCCAAAGTATTTGGAGTCAATATGGACTCCTGATACTTTAAATAAGTTGGTATTGACTGAGTTACTGGTCAACTGATAAAATCATGTAACCTCTGATTTAAACAGTGTCAGATTATCCTCTGCATGAGAATTTTTATCCAGCTAGATTTAAATCTTAAAAATTAGTGTCCAAGTTGCCATTGTGCAGACCCGCTGACTCTGCAACAAGTTGTAACTTTCCTAAATGCTGAATGTTTCTCCAGCAGTCAGACCTCTAACCCTGATGCTGTTATTTCTGTTCAACACAGGACAATCAGTTGTTCAGTGATGGATCATGTATTGGCCTTCTTTAGCACCATCAAAAATTCTGGTGTGCTGACAGAATTACAGATAGGCTTTGAGTTCTGAGTGTTTTAGAGTTGAGATATTACTCTTCCTGCCCATTAATTTACCTTTACATTTAAATTGTGCCACATTTGTAAAGAAAATGCATTTGTGGGTCGAGTTACAGGATTGAGTATGTGGAGTGTGCTTATAAAAGACAATGTCTCTCTTCAATAAATACAAAATAAATTACATGAAATGAAATTCAGTCTGCCAAATCCTCTCCACCAATGTCAATCAGCTTTTGGTGGAGAGAGGGGGGGGATTGGCTTCTATTTGCAAATTATACGTCATGTGGACAGGGTTTGTGAGGTGTGCTCAGTCGTAGTCAGCACAGTTTAATTTGCTTAAAATATGTAACTGATTAAGGCTTTTGGTTGAAACTTCTTAATAACTACTCATAAAACTAGCGAAGTTCAGGGTTTAATATTTAGTTTTTCTCAGAGAAATGTTTGTTAGGTAAGTTTGGTCACTTAGATAAATATGCATGGTAGCAGACTCTGGTGTGGTCAGTTCTTATCTTTAATTTTATTTATAGTGACCCAAACTAAGATGAAAAATTAAACATAGTTAGTGGCAAAGTTGCTGTTTTTTCTTTAAATATGAAGTCCTAATGGGAAGGTGCAGCTGATTTGTTTTTTTTTTTTTTTTTCTGTGCAAGTTTATGGCATCAAACACTGTTCTGTAGGTTTAAAACTTCTGATTTTAAAGCTATTCCAGACTGTAATTATTAGATGCTTGGCATTTTAAATAATCTTGGTAATGTAGTGTTCATAGTTGTTCTGTTGTACGGCTGTAATTTAATCATGTGACGCAGTCATCATCGCAGACTTACTGTCACTGCTTGTAACCCTAGATGAAAGCAGTGGCACAGTGAGATGTCTCCAGAAACTATTTACTACCACAGTCTTCAAAGCTTCCAAGTGCTGAAACATTAGACCTTTGCCTGTTTAATCTGGTTTAAAACTGAAACAATCCCAAATAACTGCTTTTGTTTTCTTCATAGTTTTAAATATATCTTAGACTTAAAGCTGCTGTATGTAACTTTTACAAAAATGTGTTTTTTGCATATTTGTTAAAACTGTCACCATGTTGTGACAATATAATATAAGACAGAAAATCTGTGTAAAGATTGAGCTTCACAACCTCCTCCATGAGCTACTTTTGTTGTGTAAAGAAATGCACTGCTCCTGACCTAAAGCAACCAATCAGAGCCAGAAGGAAGGTCTTAGTGCTGTCAGTCACCCTTGTGTACGCACTGTCAAATGTGCTCATGGTGAAGAAACAACTTACCTTTCCAGGAAAATTGTTTATCCGCCATCATCGGTGGCTACGCAATAGCATTCGTGGCATGCTATGTTGTTATATTCCAGCTCTAGCATAGCAAAGAGCAAGGGGAAGTGTGTGAGCGCTGTGTACATGAGGGTGATTGACAGCGCTAAGACCATCCTCCTGGCTCTGATTGGTTGTCTCTGATTGAGTGGTGTATTTCTGCTGTTAGTATTGGGAGCACTGGGAGAAGGCAGAGGAGCTTGATTTTTTTTTTTCACAGATTATCTGTCTTATACTGTCATGACATAATGATCATTTAAACAAATATGTAAACAACACATTTTTCATAAAAGTTACATGCTGCAGCTTTAAAGAGAAAGAACAATTTTCCTTTTTCTTCCTCTTGTCCTCACTGCCGGTAAATAGACTATTGCCGGTTGACCTTGTCGACGCCGAACTGATTAGCCTGTAGAGTATCAAAGTATGTAAGGTTCTGAATCAGTATTGGGTAACTGAAATTCTCACTTGTCAATTTAGATTTAAAGAGTCTGTTTGCTTTATTTCAAGGTACAACAGTTAACGTCTGGAAGTGACTGAAATGAGGAGAATAATCAGAGAATATTTTACCACGAAATCCAAAGTAGTCTGAAAATAGTAAAAATACTACAGAGCCAAGGATCTCACTGGTTGCATTGGGGCTGCCTTCAGATGTACTCAGAAGAAGATTTTGATCCTAATGTGCAATATGCATGATAAATACGATCAAATTAACAGTGACAAAAAAACAAGAAGCTCCAACAACCAAAAAGATGAGTTACTAAAGCATGTTGATAGAGAATGACAGTACAAACTGAAGGAGGACACAAGTGAAACTGAAACAAATGTTTGGCTAGCTACTTGTGCCATGGTCCATTAACCTCTGAAGTCAGAATTTGGATTTGAGAGTGATGAGTACAAATTTATACTTCCAACATGGTGGATGTTCACTGAAGGAGGTTGTATAGTACTGTGTTTATTTATTGACACATTTATTGCCAAAATATGAAAAAGTCCAAGAATATCTTTGCAAAACACTGTAACGGGATACAAGTTATCAAGAATGCAAATAAGCAGATTTTTCCTGCAGCCATATCTCACTTTTATCTACAGAGCAGCCATATTGGATTTTGAGGTCCAGGTTTTTGACAAACCTCAAAATTTTTAGTCTTGATGCATTTAATAATCAGTAATAAAATAAGTTTTTTTGTATTTGACCTATAATCACCACTCATTGCCCAGTTCTGATCATTGGCTCATTGCTTTATATATGGCTATCCATTTGCATTTGTGTCTTGTAATCATACTTTAAAAATAATTAACTGGGAAAGGACGATGGTGGTTTTCCAGTTAGTGGTGATTATTGTTCTGGCTATTGCTGTGTGTCCTCGTCCCCTTCCTGATCTTGTGTGCCCCAGCTCACACTCCAGCTTCCTGTTGGAGAGAGCTGAGCCTCAGGGCAGAGAGACATCTCTTTCCAACCAACCAGCTCCGTCACACATGCTGCAGCTTGTCAGACTGGGTTTGTGTGAGGACGATGGAAAGTCAGCGTGCGAGCTTGTGTGTCTGTGGACGTCTCCTCGTGCAAATGTGTGTTTCAGTGTGTTGAGATGTGAAAAGATATGGGTGCTCTCTCTCTGTGGGTGGAGGTGGCTGTCTAGGATATGATGAAAATTTCAATTAGTCTGAATTCACTGCAGTCCAGATTCAGCTCAGGTTGCCAAAAAACACTTGGTCTTTGTCAGCTTGCAATTGCAAGTACACAAAATGTAGGTAGATTAAACTTTGAAATAGTCCTGCACTCAACTAGTGATTCTCAGGACATAGATATAGAAAATAAAATATTTGCATGCACCATTTCTAACTCCCAATTAGATTATGAATTTATGATGATATAAAACCATGAAAATCACAAACTGGGCACAAGAAAGGGGCTCTAAAATTTTAAAATAGTTATTATAGCTTTAATATTGATTGCATACTGTATATTTTTGTGAGAGCAACCATGAAATTAGTAATCAGTCTTTCATTCATGAAAGAATATTTTTTAAAAATGAAAAAGTTATTGCAGGATGCAGCCATAATAACCAAATTAACAAATTTATATATATATAAAAAAAAAAAAATTCCCTTCTCACCCTCCACGGGTGGTCTTTCTCAACCTCTGAGCTCGGGTCCTCTACCAGAGGCCTGGGAGCTTGAGGGTTCTGCGTAGTATCTTGGCTGTGCCGAGAACTGCGCATTTCTGGACTGAGATGTCTGACGTTGTTCCTGGGATCTGTTTTAGCCACTGCTCCAGTTTGGGGGTGACTGCCCCGAGGGCCCCGATTACCACAGGCACCACTGTGGTCTTCACCTTCCAGGCCTTCTCCAGTTCCTCTCTGAGGCCCTGGTATTTCTCCAGTTTCTCGTGTTCCTTTTTCCTGATGTTGCAATCGCTTGGTATTGCTACATCCACCACAACGGCTTTCCTCTGTTGTTTATCCACCACCACGATGTCCGGTTGGTTCGCCATTACCATTTTGTCTGTCTGGATCTGGAAGTCCCACAGGATCTTAGCTCGGTCATTCTCCACCACCTTTGGGGGTGTGCCCCACTTAGATCTCGGGGCTTCCAGTCCATATCCTGCACAGATGTTTCTGTACACTATGCCCGCCACTTGGTTATGACGTTCCATGTACGCTTTCCCTGCCAGCATCTTGCACCCTGCTGTTATGTGTTGGACTGTCTCAGGGGCCTCCTTGCACAATCTACACCTTGGATCTTGTCTGGTGTGGTAGATCTGAGCCTCTATTGCTCTGGTGTTTAGGGCCTGTTCCTGTGCAGCCAGGATGAGTGCCTCTGTGCTGTCCTTGAGTCCAGCTTTTTCCAGCCATTGGTAGGATTTCCTGATATCAGCCACTTCAGTTATTTGTCGGTGGTACATCCCATGTAGGGGCTTATCCTCCCATGATGGTTCCTCCAGCACCTCATCCTCTGGTCCCCATTGTTTGAGACATTCGCTGAGCACATCGTCGGTTGAGGCTTTGACCTTGATGTATTTATGGATCTTGGATGTTTCATCCTGGACAGTGGCTCTCACACTCACTAGTCCTCTGCCTCCATCCTTACGGCTCGCGTATAGTCTCAGGATGCTGGATTTAGGGTGGAACCCTCCATGCATGGTTAGTAGTTTCCGAGTTTTAACATCCATGGTCTTTATCTCTTCCTTTGGCCAGCTTATTATTCCTGCAGGGTATCTGATTAATTTTTTTTTTTTTTTTTTTTTTTTTTTTTTTTTTTTTTATATATTTTTTTTTTTTTTTTTCCCTCCTTTTCCTTAAACATACGTTTTCAAGAAATGTATATATTTCGTTTTTCCTTTTCCCCATACATGCGTTTTCATCAAGAAATGTACATATTTTCTTTTTCCTTATACATGTGTGTTCGTCAAGAAATGTATATATTTTGTTTTGCCTTTTCCTTATACAAGCGTTTGTTCTTTTTACATTTCCTCGTCTCCTCTTTATTTTTTTTGTGTTGCAGAATTGTTGTGTTGCAGAATTTAGTTCTGCTTAAGCATTCATTTTTTTACACATGGTCGCACATTTTCCTTAAACACCTTCAGATACACGTTAAGATTCATGATGGATTCTGAAATGTTGAGCTGGTCAGCAAAGCATCCTAGAACCGTGATACTTCTACCTAGATGCTTCACAGCTACTTTGAGGTTCTTTTCCTGAAATGCTTTATTTAATTTTTGCCAAACAATGTTTTCTGTTCTGGTGTCTAAACAAAAATACTTTTAGACTCTAGTGTCCAAAGAACAATATTCTACAAGTCCTGGTCCTTGTCTATGAATTGGATTATCAACTTTAGTCTAACATATGTGGTTTTCTTAGAAAGCAAACATTTTTTTCCTTACACACCTTCCATGAAAGTTACATTTGTGCAGTCTCTTTCTGATTGTACTGGAACCTGCTGTAGGTCACATGATGAAGATTTTTGAGAATTTTTTTCACATCTTACAGTCTGCTCAAGAGTGAACTTGCATAGACAGTTGGATCTGGGCATGTTGACAGTTGTCCTACACTTGTGGTCTGTTTTCCATACGTTGGAATGGCTGATTTCAACTTATTTAATAATGTACTTAAATCACTCATCAGACTCATAAGGGGCTACAATATTTTTTCTGAATACCTCAGACAGCATTTTTGATCTTACCACGCTGTTCGCAGTCACTTCAACAGTCTTGAGTATAAACAGAGCAAACCCCCTTCAAAATGATGAGTAACAATGTTCTAAACATGTGCATCTGACATATTAATCTGTGTGTTTTTACAATTTTAAGTGTTGGCGAATATGGGGTTGTCTTATTTTATCCTTCCCAGGATGAAATAAGCATTTATTTTATTGAATGGTTTAAAAGGTCCTTAGCAGTCTTGATTGTTTATTTAGATTTCTTGAATCTCTTATTGCTAAAATTCATAAAAAAGTATCCATTTGCACAAATATGTTAGAAAAACTTACAGGTCTGATAGGATGTCCTATTTTTTCACAACTGTATCTGCATGCAGGAAGTAGAACAGGTAGCATGACACCGACAGACAGGAAACTGCCGCAGCCAGTACAGTCTTTCTCTTTCTTGTATTTGTCATTTTTTTTCGGCATTTGGTCTTAACTGAGTTAAGGTAATGTTTTTTTTAAACATTTTGAATCTAACATGCTCATGTTTCATATTTATATCTGTTATGTATATTATTGTCTCCAAAAAACTTGTGTGAACTAGAATGAGAGTATGGGATTAACATAAAAGATGATCAGCCTCCCCTCCTGTCTCCTCGAACCCACTGGAGAGCAAACGTTTCCAGCTTGGAGTGTTAGAACCAGAGCTCTCCTGCTAACTGACCCGGGGCCCTGAAGAGCGGCACATAACAGGCGCCCACATTGGCTTTTGTGTGCAGGAGGGTCTTTACATAACCCACATAACCAAGCACATTGTCTAGCAACCAGCTGACTACTGAAGTGCCTTGTAAATGGAGGAGGGGGTCTGCTTGAGTGGAGGCCAGTCGCAGAGTTGAGAGGCTAGAGGACCTAAGCTAAGCCGTGAGTAAAGGCTAGTTTGTGAGGCCAATAATGCCCATGGAAACTAATTCAATAAGCAGGATTCGTTTTTGTGGGGGGGGGGAATCTGATTTAATAAAAAAGTTGCTTTGATACAGAAATTCTTAAGAACCTAACATAGATTTTCACAAACAGCCCAGTCTCTACCTGAAGAAATTATTTCATTGTTAACACACCTCAACTTGCTTCATACCACAATACACCTGAAAGAAATTCCTTCTTCTCCCTGTTACCTATCTTTGTGTCGTGGTCAGAATTCTCTTGAATTTACCCAAGATCTTGAGGTATATTTCCTACCTGCTCCCAAAAATGTGTTTTTTCATAATGTTTTGCATGAGAGACATATTTTCATGTTGCATTACTACAATATTTATCAGTGGTCTGCAGATCAATTTGTTGTAATTTTCTTGGAGTTGTAATCATCATTTCAATGGCAGCACCACAAGCACTTGCAGGTACCTCTGATTTTAACATAAAGCCTCATTATCAGCTCCACACTCCACCTTAGATCAGATGATAATGATCGATTTATCGCTGACATTTGATGCCAGTGTAATTATTAACAGCTTTCTGCTAGGACTGAGGAAGCTTTTACTGCCATTCCTGAGATGTAACTATTGTCTTACAATACACAAAGACAAGGTATCCTGATGGTTCCTGTGTGGGGCCCTGCACGGCCCCCAGTTACACTAGTAGCAGTTTCACACTATTGTCAACTTGCTGCAATCACAGGGAACAACCATAGTACAGAGGTGGAGGGGGGGGAGATGGATGTGAGCTGCATGGTTGCTTTGAGAAGATGTGTGAAATGGGAGTATGGGTATTAAGGGTCTTGGCTCAGTTGGGGGTCTATTGTGCAGAAGGCTGAGCACCCTACTGGCATCCATGATCTCCTCTATTGACATTGAAGCTCTTCTTAGCTCCCTGTGTGTTTTTGTCAGCCTCCTTCTTTCTCTCACTCGCTTGTGCTGCAGTTTACCTCCTTCCTAAGCTTTCTTTTTTGCTTTGAGTCATGGCCAAGGAATCTGAAGAGTCCTTTTCTATCCTGTCTGAGTTAACTACATTCATACTGATGGTGGCATGATGATCATCAGTCACTGTGGTTTTGTTTTAGCACAGTGCCAACTGCTGCTGTATGCATATGATTCAGGGTCTTCATTTATTGATTCATTGGTTATATATTGCTTTACTTTGGCATTGAGCAGATAAGCCCTACATATTAAAAAAAAGGTAAATTTGTCAATATTGCAAAGATTGAAGATGAATTTGCCCCTCTGTTGTTTCCTTTTTTGCGTCATACCTGCTTCTTTTCCTCTGTCAGATCTGTACTGTATTAAACTATTGGACCAAATGATATTTCCTGGTGTTAACCTGACACCCTTTGCCTACAGCTTCTCCTCTCCCTTAGCACTCAGTTTAGATATTCTATGTAATATAAATGTATATTTAAGAAATGGTCTATCTAAAAATAAATAATAATTCATATTCATAAGAATTTTGTGTTGGATCCTATATCATCAATACAGTTCAAATCTTTTGGATTAAACAAAAACATATTCATTTTCTTGTCTTAGTTAATTAAAGAGAATCACTCTTAAGATTCAGTGATGCTGGAATGTTAAAAAAAAAAAAAAACAGCCAATTTTTAAAAAAGAAAACTATTGGACCAAGAAACATTTTCTAAACTCAAAATTGTCTTTGATTTACCTTCGTCATTTAGAAATGAAATGAGGTTGAGAGATTTACTTTGTCTAAGAGGAGTAAAATTCCTTTTAAAGAAAATGTTAAAATTTTGGGATTTGTTTTTAAGCAGCCCTCATATCCCTTTGTTTCTTTTTGTTTTTTGAGCATATCCCAGTTTCCATCTAAGATACTCTAAAACAGCCCTAAAGTGCTTATTCTAGCCTCATCTCAACCTACATCATTGTCCAACATCACTAAAAACTAATTTTTTCTGTGTTTTCAGGTTTTGGCACACGTTTGTTCAAGTCGATGTGATATAAATTCCTCTTGTTAAGGTTGACAAATCCTTCTTTGTGGTCTTTGAAATGTCCCTCTCGAGCACTAACTACACAGTTTGGGAATTATTTTCCCAATTTGGTAGTTGCAAATTATAAATAGCATCAAGGGTAACCCATCTTTGCTGCTGGGGAAATAACCCACTGATTGGGTCCAACATATGGCTGTTTTTGCATCCCATCGAATACCCATTTCTGCATGCCATTACAGCAGTATGTTTTCAGTGTTTTGATGAAACATTAAGGTTTACATTCTTTAACTACATCTTCTCATGATGATCTCTGAGTGATTTGGACAGAGGCCTAGACTATGAATGTGTGTGTACATACACCTATTTGCACAGTGTTATCCAGCTTGTGTGAGGCCAACTGGAGTCACACAATTGTCAACAGTAGAACTCTATAAAAACCCATCATCGACAAAGAGAGAACAAACAGCTGCAGTTTGTTCAGGATTTCCTAACAAACACTCCACAAGGAGGGCTGTGGATGGAGGAGAGAGAAGGAAAGCAAAGAACTGAGTCAGGATCTTACGCTCCTTGTTCGAACAGCGGAAGAAAGGATAGGATGTTGAGATCTCAACACTGAACACACACCAGCGTTTTGAGAGGAACAATGTAGAAAGAGGAAAAATGCTAAATAATTATGCACAGGTGCCTCTTTTGATATTAAAGTGATATGTGAACTAAATTCTGTCAGTATTATAATTAGGGGAGCATGTGCTTGTTAAAAGCATGTTACACTCAAAATATTGTAATCCTGTAATTTTGGTACACATTTGAATCTTAGAATTCAAAGTCAAACAAAATTTATATTGTAATAAAGGAAAGCTGCTCACCACACAATGCACTACACGACATACAAGGAGACTGATGCTTTCATACATAAATGAGGAAAATCTTTTGATCCCTTCATTTTCAGTTGGATTCAAAACTAATATCAAGACTAAGGAAAATTCTGGACATCTTTCTTTTGTGGTCAAATAGATTGATGAGGGAAAATCAGAGCCAGACAAACTTGGTAATGAGCAGGGCTAGAGATGCACCTGATTAGTGTATTTCTAGCTTTAAACTATGACTACAATGAAATATATCTTAGATTCAGTACTTATTAATTACCCAATTACTAGCATCATATTTAAACATAAATAGGCCCAGATTGAAATACTTGAGTTTTGTTCTTCTCAACATCAGAGATTTTCCTCAGGATGTTTTTCTTATAAACATATTGCACATTTAAACAATAATAATAATATTCCCTGATGAGCTTGCTGTCTTAAATAATCTTGTAAGTTACAAGACTTGGAGATGACAACCTAACATTGTCATAAAACCTGAGGAGCCATCTGACCTCCTCAACCCACCTTGTAAATGCCATTAACTAATCCAGAGAAGTTAAAAGTAGTTTGCTGCCTGTGTTAAACCTTTACATTTCAGGCTATTTCATATCTCTTCACATCAGGGTTTCCCCTAGAAAACTTATTAAGCCCGGTGGTTGTGGTACTAGGGCAGTTCACCAGTGGTCCACTATGTTTTTGTGTTAAAAAATGTTAATAGTTAACAAGAAATTTTAATAAAATATGGCTAGGTAATGATGTTATTGGAAGACATTATTGACAATACTTAAACGCCAGCTATTGAGTTTTAAACAAGATAATCAAACGTAAAGTCTGCAGCTTGGTGCAGTGTTTTGATTTGTAGGTTGTTGTTGGTTTTTATTTATCAAAGTGAATGCAATATTTGAAAGAAATACTTTGAATGAAACAAGGCCTGTCTGTGTCTGCAAGAGCACCTTCCAAATCATCTGCTTTGAGGAAAAAGGTGGTACCCACGATCTGTGGAGAGTTACAAGAATTTGGAGGTGCATGACCAGGCACCGCGTCAGCGCTGGAGATCAACACCAGGGGTCAGGATGGCGTGATTGGCGTTCATCCCCTCGTACCCAGTTCAATGCGTCACCTATAAACCTGACTTAACCCATCTTTGCTATAACTGTTTCTAGTTTCTAAAAAAAAAAAAAAAAAAAAAAAAATCTATGTTAAATGAATAAACATGTGACACTTAGCCTGGTGGGGGAGTGGGGGGGGCAAGTAAAGCCTGGTGAAATGCCAGGCTTATAATACACTGGAGGAAACCCTGCTTCACATTACAATGTCATTCCCTTACAAGTTAAAGCTATATGCATTTGACTAGTTGAGAGCAATAGGTTCTTAGAAAGCATGTGAAATGTGACCAGTAACAGTGTCCCTGCCCTGCGCTGTCCCTTGGGATAAGCCATAACAATAGGAGCGCAGCAGCCGAGCTCTTCTGCAAACAAAGTGTCCTCGAATGAAGGAGGCATTTAAAAATGATCACTCTTAACAAACAGAATGCAATCCTCCTTTCTCTTTCTTTCTGTGCCCCACCATCACCACCAAATAACCCCCTTATTTTTGTCATTCTCATCTTCATCCTCTCTTAAAATTTCCCTATCATCTTCCACAGCGCCTCTTAAAAATATAAGGCCTGAGAGGCAAATGCTTATTTTATTGAAGTGATACTTCCTCATTTTTGCCTTGAGGGAGATGAATCTGTTGCAAAGAGGATTAAGAAGGTGATGCGTTAATGCTGAATGTGATTACTAGAAACAGAATAAGTGTCCAGACTGAGGAAAGAGAAGGAAAAAAAGCAGGACGGGACTGAGATTGGAGGTGGAGAGCAGAGTGATTAAAATTCATCCCACAGCGCAAACAAAAGGAGGAATGAAAAAGGGAGAGAATGCAGGAGAGAAAAGAGGGCAGGGGGTAAGAAAGATTTGGTCTGAAAAGAAGATTGTAAGCCTCAGCAGATCCCTGAACAGCAACCCCCTCCCTAAATGACGGCCTTTTACTCGTAGCACATTTATACTGCGAGACAACAGAATACAAGTGGGGGAAGACGAGGGAGCAAAGGGAAGAGGAGGAGAAGATGGATATATGAAGAGCAAGAGCGAAAGCAAGGGAGAGAACATTAATTATTTGGCAGGCTCTCCCTCCAAAGATTTGCAGAGGCAGGCTGAACAGGGGGTCAACAATTGACTCAATTACATGACAAACTCACCGAGGGCTCTACACCGGCACTTAGTGCAGACCCTGCAGCTCTCGGGCAGGCTGTTGAGTTTTTTTTCTCACCCCCCTGTTTTCTTTGCTGGTAAATGTTTGCCCCTCTTCAGGTGCCCCTGGCAGACGCAGGATCTCCAACCTGCAGCTATACTTTAACCTTTTCAGCCTCTCACTCTGTTCTTCATGAAGAGCTAGAGGTAGTGAGGGAATGAAGAGGCAGATGAAGGGCAAAAGCCCATTCTTTGTCAAGCTTTATAGCTTGTCATGAATAAGGATCTAGTGAAGAAGAGAGGTTTTGTCTGTTATACAGGTGGGTTTTTCATTCAGTTTGGTTTGTGGTCTAAAAGAAACAACTTTATCAGTTTTGTCACAGCTTCATGAGAAACTTTACATTCATTGCAGTTCATTCAATTTTCTTCTAACAGAGGTACTTTCATTGTCTGTTGTATAAAGGAGCATTGTATTGTCACTTTGTTTATATGCAGAACAAATCTGTTTGAAGGGAAAATATTAAAAATAAAAAACCTGCATCACCCTGTTTACAGAATTGTTCACAAATAATGAATAATACTTAACCCGTTACACACTTTTTCATTCGGTTTCAGCATTCAGTCTTCTGTGCAGTTAGTCTGTCAGCATCTGACATATTGACTTTTGGTTCTCTGCCTTGCAAAAAATCCAATTCCCTTCTCTACAGCCCTCTTCAAGTGACCCAAAAGATATTCTATTAGATGTGATTCTGAACTCTGGCTAGCCCCCCTCATTCTCCTGTTGCTTGCCCCCCTAATATTGAATGCAACATCTTGGATAAACTAGCAGAAGGTGGAGTTGATTTAGCTACCTTGTATTTTGATTGTGTACAATTCTATTATTCTGGAAGATTTTTACATGGTGTGTTTAATAAATAAAAACAGAGGGTAAACATTTATTTATGTAAAGAATGTCAGAATCAACTAAAAGCAGCACTAAAAGATGAAAAATCATCCTAGATCTCTGTCCTTTGAACCTCAGAGGAAACTTGTAAATGAGACTACCACTACTGAATATTTTCCAATAGAGAGACAAGAGCTTGATTTACAATGTTGTATTTGTGATTGTAAATGTATTATACGTTTGGATTTATGGGCATTATAAGATTACCTCTTGACCATTATCTGCTGGAGATAAGCACCAGCTTGTATTTTAAAGGCAAACAAGGAGGAAATCTTTTTTTGCCACTTATTTAAAATATTAACAATAAAATAGACTTGTTTCATTGCTGATTATTTTTCATTTATAACACAATTTTTCCAGCAAGAGCTTGTGTGTTTAGTAGATTGTATTTTATGTAATTCTGAAGCAACAGTGTCAAGTTCTGTGACCCTCTTCTTGCCAGCCAGTTGTTCTTACACTATCTGCTCTACTTTCCCCTTCTTGATTGCTTGTCGTTTCAATCATTCAGATTTTTTTTTCTTTGTTTGTCTTTCAGTTCTCTCTATTGATTTCTTTCCATTCCCTCTGTTGAGACAGTGCAGGCTCTGAATGCCACACACAGACTTTGAGTTCATGCTGCACAGAAACATTACAGCTGCCAGATTTTTAACATCTAAAGTGAATCATTCAAGCTTTTTTTTTCTCTTCACAACAGGAAACAGCCAATGTGTTCTCCTCTGCATCAAGTTTAAAATGCTTAGTTTTAATATTTTTTTGTATTCATGTTTTCTTAAACCTGTTCTAATATCCTGTTGTAATTTAAGATCTTCATCTGGCCTAAACCAGAGTGAAAATCTGGATCACAAAAACTACAGAACAAGGTTCACATTCTGTCTCTCTTTGTTTTTTTGACATGAGGAATCAGGTGATGAATTGTACTTTTGGTGGGAAGTGTCAGTAGCAACAATGGCCTTGCAGTTTTGTTCTGAAGGAAAGGAATAAAGTAAAATTACTCCAATAAGAACTTTCTTTTGTTAAAATAGCATTACCAGATTTGAATGGAAAAGCTCTTTTATGTTTAGCTGTTGCCATTAAGGGCAAGACAACACATGTAGGGGAAAAAAACCTGAAACTCTTAAAAGATTTTAGGTTTGCAGCTGAAGTGCACTTTTAGTTTTACCCATCATTTCTTTCAGATGGAACCAGACACACATCAGAGTTAGGCACTAGCTGGTTATCAAGGTATACCAAAGTTTTTAAAAGTTAGTTTCAAGACTTAAAAAATATTCCTTGATGCTGTTCCTACAGTTTAAAGTCATTTTACTGAGTAGCCAGAGAAGGTGATGGAGTAACCAGATTTCTCCAGCTTTATGAAGCATTGTCAGTAAGCTGCCTGAAAGAAGCCTTCTACACATTTCCCTCACTTACAGGAAGGATAATTTGGAAATAGAACGTAGACTAACAGCACTGCCTTTTCCCCACATATTGCTGCACACTTCTAGTCTCTGCTGAAAAAGCACTATTACAGTTTTCCCTTGTTTGCTATTTTGCCTTTTTGGAAACATTTCTGGTTCTGAAAAATACAGTCATGGTTTGGAAACTAAAAGAGCATGACCTATTAGTTTTATGACAATAGTTGACAAACTGTGGGCTGCATGTTCATCAAGCAGCTGACTGTAGACTGGCAGCGGGAGCAGACAGCCTGACTAACTAACCAGCAAATATTTGTGTAGCTCTTAAGAACAGAATAATGTTAAAAGGTGTAATGTTCTGTACAATAAGCACATTTAATTAACTTTCTACTACAAATAAGTTAATAATTCCTTATTCTGTATTGATACAATCTTTGCCTTAAAATAATAAAGAAATGTTTCAAATATCATTCATATAACTTAAAAAGTTACTTTTTTAAGTAGCAGTAGTAGTTGTTGCTTTCTGTTCTGAATGTGAGCAATTAGATCATTTTTTAAGTTTAGTATGCAGAATACAACAGATGTACATTATTAATCAAAGACTGAGAAATGTTTGTTACAGCAGTAGACATAAAAAAGTACACACTGTGAAATATTATAAACAGTGTACAGTAAAAAGTAAATCATATTGACAAACAGCTAGAACATAAACATTTGTTTGAATAATATACCCAGCAGATAAATGATAGATTGCATTACATTTTTCAAAAGTTTTGATTACGAATCTGTGCAAAGTAAGCTTCACTATAACAGTTTGCTGTGATCGCCTGAGGGAGGAAAGATTTTCCTATACCCGTTGCTATGGCAGCAGCGTTTTAGCAGTCTGGTTAAAAAGGTGCCCCACTTGTCATCCAATGATTGGTGGAGGGAATGGTCAGGGTTTTTCCATGATGGATAACAAGTTGTTCAGCATTCTTCTCTCCATCAGAATCTCCAAAATGGCAGCCAATTATGGAACCAGCCTTTCTGACCAGTTTGTTCAATCTATTTTAATGTTGCTGGGTGCAATGCTTTGTCAGTAGAGCACAGCAATGTACTGTCCACAACAGACTGCTAAAAGAGCTGCAATATCTTGCTGTATACAGTGACAGATCTCTGCATGTAGAACCTGATCATCTTCCCTTTGCACTCTTTGCCTAAAGTGTGTGTACAAAGATTAACTTTCTATTGTTGCAGAAACATATGCATTTTTTTGTTACCGCAGATTAAGTGTACTGGCTGGTTGGGAAAGTTTCTTGGCAAGATTTCGGGCCAAGATGCAAAACCACAGCAGCTGTGGGAAACTTTAGCATTGATTGACATCATTTCTTCAAAAGATACTCCCGTACTGATGATTTTGTTGGAAATTTCTGTGTAAATAGAAATGGAGCTATTGCTGCAGTGCATTTGTGTGGGATCACAGGATTGTTGGGTTTCTGCACTTTCAAGCAGATTTATTGAGCAGATTTAATATAATTTGGATCATATCTTGAAAATTACTGAGAAATGTTTTTTTTTTTTTTTAGATGGCGGACATTGTGAAAGCTGTTGTTTTTTAGACTTTGTAAATGCTATTATAGGGCAGCTTTTGACAAACCACTAATAAAAACAAGACATGGAACTTCTTTAAGGATTGTGCTCTGTGTTTTATCGGTCTCTGCACATCTGCTGAGCTGCTCACTGATAGCTGACGTAACACGATCGGGTTGCTGCATTACCAGCAAAGTGCTCTGTATGCTACTTGTCTTGTTATATTATACATTTGAGTGCATGTTCATGTTTTTTAGGTATGTCTTAAACTGTGTGTAAATATTTTAGAACTGTGTAGAGAGTATGCATACACACAGTACATTTGAATATGTATTACCCAGTGGAGTGTACATTTTGTGAGCACCGCTGGGAGATGCAGACTGGAATTCAAAGCACAACTGTGGTGAAAAGGCGCCCCTTTCTCATGCATGAGATAGGATCAGTGTTTACAAGAACAAACAGCAGAAAAATTGCAACACTTCTCCCAACATTTTCCTGATGTTAAATTTAACATTTGACAGATGGTGAAAGACGATCTGTCAGACTTCATTCCAGTGTAAATGAAAATATTAAACACAGCTTAACTTGTTGACAGATATGCTTTAATGAAAGGTGATTACAACTCAAAAAAGATGTGATCTCTTTAAATGGATACAGAACAGATATGTTGCAGCAAAAAAACTGAAAAAGCTGATACTGATATCTTATTGCTTACGGGTAGCAATAAAATAATCTTTTAGGAGTTGGTGATACAGGAAAAGTTAGTTAGTAGAACTGCAACCAGTTCTACTGATCTGTGTTCTGTACAGTATTTATAGTTGCGTGTCATTGTTTTAGACTCATCGGCCACTTTATTAGGTACAAACTAAAATATCTAAAATCTTCATGGCATGGATTTAACGAGGTATAGGAAACAGTCATCAGGGATGTTTGTCCATAGTCACATGATAGGACCACATAAATGCTGCAGATATGTCAGCTGCACACCCTGATGTAAATCATGCGTTCCATTACATCACAGAAGCAGTCTGTTGAACTGCGATTTGCTGACTATGCAGTCCATTGGAGTACAGTGAGCTAATTGTTATGTTCAAGATAACAGATTCAAGCTTTGTGAAATTTTCCTGCTGAAAGGTGCCATCAGAAAATGGATATGTAAATGGACAGCAATACCTGAGTCTACCGTAGCTTTTAAATGATGATCGACTTTGACTAATAGGCTCAAAGTGTGCCAAGAAAATATCCCCCACAGCACTTAACAGTGTTTAATGAGTATTGATTGAACTTTCATGAGAGTCAAAGCATTCTGCATGTGTGGGGTCTCCCACTGCTATAACTGAAATCTTGCACAAGGTTTTTTTTTTTTCTTGACTGAAGGACTGATTGCAGAATTACAACATTTTTACTTGAGGGCCAATCTTTCAGAATACAGGTGAAATTATACCTAATTTAGCCACACTTCTATGTCTATATGTATGCTTAGAGGGGGCAGGGGTGGGAGAGTTGAGCTCCTCACCCCTCCAATTAACGGCCACCTGATTAGCTGATTTGTTGCCTTTTACTTATGCTAATGCCACTTAATTACAGCTTTGGTGGGAACTTGAGACTCTCACTTTCACACAAAAACATACTCTCCCTCCCACACAAGTTTAGGCCTCTGAGCTTGGGCATTCACCTCCTTTGAACAAGGCCCAAATATAACCCAAACCTCAGTTCAAACCTCACATCAACCCTTAACTAGGAGGGCATGGATGTTGTTTTGCTTTGTTTGTAATGAGCTTTTGTCAAAATACAGTTTCTGGTCTGATAATGTTGATGTCATCACAACTTCCACAGCACACATGCATAATAACAGGCCAAAGAAAAATGTCCTTTGTTTCTGCATAACTCGTTGAGTTATGTGTTCATGGTTTTGGGAGCTTTCAAACATACAAAGAAATACATCGCCTAAGTAATCTTGTGTTTTGAGAACCTAATGGTTCGGATAGAAAGAGTCGCTGATATGTCTTTTGTAACATATTTGGACACATTTTCCCCCTAATCCTCCCAATTCTTGGCTCTGTGAGCATCTGTTTTTCTTTCATTTAAGCAGTAGTTCAGTATTTTCACAAACCCTTTTTATGCAACACTTTCTAACCCATATTAAGATGCATAAAATGCATCATAATATGTATCTTAATATGGATATACATATTAAGATTAGCATCGGTGCAATGAATGAATCAATGAACTGGCTGAGACAAAGGGGGTTACAGTCAATTTGGCAGTAGAGTTAGTCACAGGACCAATTTGGTGAGTTAGTGTGAAGTGGCATTTCAGAACATGAAGTGATGCCTGTTTAGGGAGTGCAAAACAAACCAAGGCGACACTGAGCTCTGGAGTGTACAGCTCGCCAGAACATTGTATATGTGCAAGAAGGTCTCTTTAGTTTTGTGGACACAGAAGCCTTTGATCTTGGGATAAGTTCAAACAAACTGCGGTAGCCCAGATTGCCACCTGGTGGCCTCAAAGCACAACCTAATTTAAGCAGCTAAAACTAAGACATGCAAAAAGTTTTTTTTTTTGTTTTTTTTTGCTTGTTTGATCTCTTTTAAAAGTTTAGATTTGGTTCATGAGTCAACTCAAACCAAGTTGCTGACTGACAACCTCCTGTGTTGTGCTGTTGTGAATAAGAACAGATCAATATATCAGGATCAATTATAAATCCATCCCTTTGCTTCATCCCCATGTTTCTTTCTCTCGCTCAGTCTTTACCCTCCTTATTCATTCCCTCTTGTTCCCCAATTTTTAGCTCCGTCTCTCTTATCCCAGTATGGGTCTTTGTAGGTAACAACAATATAATCTTGGGCTGCACAATACATCAAAGTAAATCATCACTGCAATACCAATGTGTGCAATAATGATATAACAAAGAGCTCTTAGGAATGCTGTATATCCCCACTTTGCTGCCATGATAAATTCAGCCTGTTGAATGGGGGCTCTCTTTATCAGATGCCCTCACCTGAAATGGATGATGATACCTAATGAAAGAAAAAGGGAGGAGTAGGAAAAATGAGGATTTTAACTGATATCTTCTTTGCAATAATGAACAAACACATAGCAATAGCATGATTTCCTAATATTGTGTCACCCCAATGAAATGTCAAATAACAATATGCTCTGCACACATTTGTTTCTATCAACACTAAGGCGTCTTGAAGTCCTGGGATCTAAAAGATGTAACTTGGTGTGTATACATGTATTTATGCTTTCTGTTTGTTTAGTTTGTAAACTCTTATGGTCAGCTGGAACTCGTCTCCTTTAGACTGTGAATAAAATTGCCAGTCTGCCAGCATGGGCCTTCACTGGTTCTGAGAAAGTGTGTGTTTACATATGTGTGTCTGAGGGCTGTAGCTTGTGTGTCTGAGTCACTTGGTAAAACCCAAACATCAGCTCAGGTATCCCTGACAATTAAAAGCCAATGCAGGCCCAGATGCTTTTTTTCTACCAACATCTGGGTATTAAACTAAACTCATGTAATATATTAGTTGTGAAGTCAGCAGCTAGGAGGAGGACCACACAGGATAAGTGCACATTTCAGCTTATAGTCTGTGTTTGTCATGTCTTCACTGCATGAATCGATGAGTTTGTTTTAGTAAATGTCAAGCAGAATGAAAGAGGAGATAATTATTTTGTCCTCACTCTTTTGAATACACAAATGCTTCAACAGCCATCAATTCTAGTACTATTTATCTCACACTGTAACTGTGAACAAACACAGATTTCTTCTCTGCTTTAAAAAAAGCTTTTTACACATGTGCACATAATACACACCAAATCAAAAATATTTTATTTTTGAAAGCCCTTATTAATTAAACAAAAATGTTTCTCTATGCCTGTATGTGTAATGGTAGGGTTGATGATAAATGGAGAGCTTATCCTACAATCTCCATTAAGACTGCATATACAGACATGCGCAGGTATGAATATTTACTCACTGAACTGTGAATTTATAAAGACAAGCCTTCACTTGTGTTTTGGCTGCTAGAAAAATGTAAATTACCCCAATTGCAGTCATTTTGTTTTCTGTTCAGACACAATACAGTTTATTTTTAGCTATTTGATCCATGCAAGAGCCATCCATCTATCCATTTTCTATACTCTGTTATCCTTGCATGTATAGAAGATACAGGCACCAGCCCCACTGCCTTGAGCCTCTGACTAAAGTAGCTCTTGTCCAGCAAAGAGTTGGTTTGAGTTGGTTAGAGTCAGTGGGTTATGGATACTGAAAGAAAAAGCAATTTGGTATAAGTTTGGTAGAAAAACAATGTTCTCATCAGAGTGCAAAAGCTTCTATTTAATGAGAATCATTTTTGTTTTCAAACTGAGGGATCTGTGGATTAAAAAATGGCAGTGGGCTCATCGACAGCGGGCCCATGCTCCACAGCCTGGTTGTTTTTCTGTTTTCAATGGACATAAGGATAGGCTGTGATGACGTATTGGAAGATGTTAAATGTCTTTGTGTCAAAGAATAGTTGGTTGAGCAACTTTTGAGAAATAAGTCAGCTAGAAGAGTCTAACCAAATATGGATGCATGTTATGAGGTGTGCTTGGAGCTAGAGGCAGAGAAGAGTTACTTGATAAGCACAGCTTAGAGGAACACTGCTGTGTTTTTCTCCACATGTCTGTATTAGTTGAAGTATGCATGCACTCAGAAGTTAGACACTGCTGTGTTTTTGGTTTTGACCGACTCCATTGCAGATGTGTTTGCAGGGGTGGCATTTCACGTTTTTTTTTTTTTTTTTTTTTTTGAAGGCAGCACTGATTAACAAAAACCTGTAACAGTAATGGAAATAGTGAGACCACCACCACCAATCAACAAACACAGCTGTTTGTGTATTTGTTGATTGTTGACATGGATACTCTGGGTATTATACTTTGGTGGAGAGATATTACTTTGCAAGAAGAAGTCCCACTAATTCCTTAGGCGACTCCTCTTGCTGCTTGGGCATCAAAGAAATGTGGCAGACGCTGCAAACCTTCCCAGTGCTGGTTGATCACTTAGATAAAGAGAGATATTACTTTCCCAAAATCCAACAATAGAAATTACATTTTCTTCACTTATATGTTCTTAATATATATGAAAGGAGAAATAAATTACTTGTTTCTAGTTCTCTCAGTGCAACACTACGAGGGTTGGTGTTGACAGTGTGACAGAGAAATCTTTTAAAGTAGCTGCTGCATTTTGCCGTTTTAATGTATATTTTTATGCTCCCATTAAAGTTAATGCTTGACTCCAATGTGAAACTGATTTGAAATTGTTCCATTTTAAATGAAGGTAGCTATACAGGAAAAAATCATGAAAGAGTTTGCATTTAGATATTTTAAAACACTGATTAGATATTTTAGCTCCATAAAGTTGTAGCTTAAAAAGTACAAAGAAGGTAATTCATGACCAGAACAGCTTTTAATGGTGAGCTTCAAGGGGAGTAGGAGGAAGGTTTGCGCAGTTTCATCCTGAATTTGCTGGAATTTTTATCTCTACACTCAGATGTACCTTTTAGGCAAAACTTTTACAGACCTTTTAAAAGGATACAGTTTGCCTATGAATCTCCAGACTCCTGCAGTATTTCTCCACTAGTCCATTAAATTTGTTGTTTTCTGTAGTCACCTGCATGGGAAAGACCTCTCAGAGCTGAGTGCAGAAAAATGAGGCTTGGCCAAGGTCCAAGGAACTCTCTCCTGATTAGTCCTGTCTGTTTGGTTTTTAAACTCTTTCCTGCGTCGTATGTCTTCTTGTTTCCTCTCTCTGAGAGCCTCTCAGCGCTGTGGTCACTGTGTTCGTCTGGTGGCCTGCAGACCTCAATGTCTTCTGGAGGGATTGAGCTGTGGTTTCTCCCACACACCGAATACAAACACACGGGCACACATAAACACACAAATGCATGCTTATGTCATGTCTCTGTCTTTCTGTCTCTTTCAGCTTTTTAGCCACACACATCCACCATGCTCCACCTCCATCTTTCGGAGACCCTCTGTCTGTATTTTTTTGTGTCATTTATCCACCTCTGCTCTCTGTCCTCATTTCCAGCTGTGTTATACGGCAGACGAATATACTGTAAGTACCAGCAGCCTCGCTATTAATATGCCTGCCCACCTAAGACTGTTGAGATTAATATTTTTCTTATAATCACTGTGGTTTTTGTTTTAACCAGGCAAATTATTATCTGGTTTTTATTCACTGCTGTGGATTAAAGTTTCAAAGTTTACCTGCAGTCTTAAATGATTTTCTGCATGGAATTTTTTTACTATTTGGTAAATATCATTGTAAATATCATTTGGTAAATATCATTGTTAGAAAAGAATCATGATGTTTTTACATGAAAAAAATTACATTTATAATGTAAAACCTTAATTTTTCTTTCTTAAAACTGGTGGTTGAGCTATGACTTCTTTATAGATGGCAACGTTTTTTTTTTTTTGGGTGCCTTGGCCCACAGCTGGAAGCCAGCTGTGTGAATCAACCTTTCCTCATCTGCTTTATCCATCCATCCATCCATCCATCCTTCCCTCCCTTCTGTTCCTCTCCTTATTTCCTCTGTTTCTCCTCTTAAAAGACGTTCAAAGCAATCCTTATAGTTTGGGCTTTACCTAGTTGATATGCGGACAGGCAGAAGTTAAGCACAAGCAATAAAAGAAAGACAAGAGCGTTTTAAGCTTCATAGATGGAGAGAAAAGAAACGTGTACATGGTATCGTGGGTCTGAGTGTGTGTAAGATGGAGGTAAAGAGAGAGGAGGGCGGAGACCAGGAAAACCACCGGTATGTGGAGGATGGTGGGTGGGCGCCCTGGAAAGAGGACTGAGGAAAAGTTGGGATTATGAAAGAGTGAAGGAGCGGTGAGTTATGGGGCAGAGATGTAGGATGAAGGAAACTCGCATGTGTCGGTAGCTGCACATCTGTTGACTTGATAAAGCTGTTGGTGGAGAACATCTGAACTGCCTTTCAGGAGGTGGAGCTTCTCAACGGCTGACAGAACAAATCAGTGCTTGTAGAGGCAAATGGAAACAATGAAAGGTGAACTGAACCTAATCCTAAAGCAAACACAATTAGTTCACTGACTTATCAAACCAACAGTGACAAAACAGTAATCAAGACTCAAAAGCTAAGGGAGTAAATTGTACTTCTGCACCAAAATTATGGTGTAGTTACAGTGTTCAGACCATAATTTACTGATTTGACTGATTAGCCCTACACATAATATACCAAGGTTGTAGTATAACCTCACCACGAAGACACAGTCCATTGTAAAAGAATTTATACCATTTAAATTTTTTTTATAATTTCGTTGGGATTTTCTGTGATAAGCCAACACAAAGTGGTGCATAATTGTGAAGTGAAAACAAAATAACATGGTATTTCAACAATATTTTTTACAAATAGAAATCTCAAACGTGTAGTGTATATTTGTACTAGGTAAATAGTTTATGATATTAAAGACACACATGGGTCGATAGCAAAAAACAAAAAGAAGAAGCAAATGAAATCCACAGTTTCCAAAACTTACCATAACAGCTAAAACGCCAGTGATTAAACAAATTTGAATAAAGCCTAACTGAGCTTAATACAGGATCTGACAGAGATACAGTTATATAGTTTAGCTGAGATTCTGCAATATAGCATGAAAAGTCTTTACACCACCACTATCAGACATTTGACTTATTCTGCCCCATCTTGGCATCTTAAGCATCAACCTCATTTCACCATTGTATGCTGCAGTGAGTTTCTGCATGTAGCCTTCTCTATAGCTCCTCCACAAATGGGCAATGTATATAGGAGTACAATAAGCTTTATAGAGTCCTAGATTCTGGACTGTTGATGTGCAAAGATGTTAGAGACATACCCCAAAAGACCTGCAACTGTAAATGCAACAATAGGTGGTTCCACAACTGTTTTAGATTTTCATTTGAAAAATGTTTTTATTTTGAAAGTGATTTATGGTTTTCCTTCTACTTAACATGCGTGCACTACTTTCAGTTGGTTTATAACATCAAATCCCAGTAGAACACATAGAAGGTTGTTAGTGTAACATGATAAAATGTGAAAAAGGTTCAAGAAATATGAATACTTTCTCCAGGTGCTGTACTATTTATTATTAGCAATTATACTATGCTTTGAACCTGGCATCTTCACTCCATGTACATGCTTTACCTCCTGTTTCTGCCTGTGTGTCATGTTGAGGTGCTTTTGCTGAAGCCCTCCTTGATGCCTGTCATCAGTCACTCTGACTGTGTAGCAACAAGGGATCAACGTTTCATTCTGCTGTTTTAAGATGGTGAGAGCCCCAGCAGTGACACGGTCACCTCCGCTGCTTTCTCTGCCTGGACGTTCTCTGCAGAGATATTAGCCATCTGAATCTGTGGTGATTGAAACAGGGATTATAGTGCTGACAAAAAGTGGTTACAGAATAAAGGCTTTTGAAGACTGGATACTACAGAAATGCTGATAAACCGGTTGATTCTGAAAAATAAAGCTTTTTGAAGACTTGGCTTGTTTTAGATCCCAACCCACAAACTAAGAGCTGTAGAGTCTTGAAACCTTCTTTTAAAAAAAAAAAAAAAAAAAAAAGAAAAGAGACACCTTTTTTGTAACTGTAACAATAGAATATACAATAAGCAGTAATTCAGTAATTTTAACATATATTTTTTAAAAGATTAAATCAAGACTCCATGCTGGATATTTCATGTAGTAGGGTCCACACCTCAACTTTGGGAATCGCTATTTTAAAGTAGGGGCTGCATGTTAGTACTGTTGTTAGTAATGTTCCCTTGCAGAAATAAAATCTGGGGTTTGAATCTTGACCTGGGATCTTTCTGCATGGAGTTCGCATGTTCTACCCATGTAAGTGTGGGTTGTCTCCAGCTACTTGGCTTCTTCCCACAGTCCCAAAACATGACTGTTAGGTTAACTGGTTACTCTACATTCGTGTTATGAATGTGTGCATGCAGGATTGTTTGTACTGTGTGGTGCTGTGATGAACTGGCAACTTGTCCAGGGTGTACCCTGCTTCTCGCCCAGTGACTACTAGAGATTAGCACCTGCCACCCTGCAAGGAAAACTGATATGTTAAGTACTTATTATGTAAAACAAGTTTTGGCAGTTGTATCAGGGGTAATATTTGTCCATGTCATATACTGTTTTCTTAAAACAATCACACTAATGAGCTGAAATTGATTCAACTGGGCTGTTGATTATTGCATATTTTGGTCTTGATCAACAAGAAAAGTTAAATGATGGTGAAGTCAGAGTTCAGTCTCCCCATCTCTGGATTACATCCCAGTTACTGAGCAGCACTAACTCTACAGCTCCTCAAAATGTCCCAGAGACATCTTGTCAGTGCAGCATCATCTGTGCGTTATGAATGCTTTGTACATTTCAGTGACTTTACTCCACAGGGATGTCAGATCTGCCACTGTATGTTGGGAATTATGATTCATGCTGAATGATTTTCCAATATCAAGAAGACATCTTGGCATCAGCATGAAGGCATGTATAAGGGAAAAATGTACATCTGCAAGCCTTACAGGGCAATATGAAGAAAGAAAGCTGTAGAAATCTTTGTTTTCTATAAACACATAAAAAATGGTTGATAACCTTTTTGATAATTGTTTTTCTGTTGCTGTTAGTATTTGTAACAGTTTAAATGTCGCCACAATATAGAACAACATAAATGACCCATGAGCTCAGGATGTGAAGCAGCTTCTACATTTTCAGTAAGGGCTTTGGAAGCTTTGCTTCTACATTTAGACAGTGTACCCCCTGCTGATCTGATGGAAGTATTTCTTTCTGAGTACGTGTAAGTACAAAACTGATCCTCTTTGGTGTATCAGAGAAAAAGCTCTAAGCTAAAAATGAGAAATAACTGAAATGTTAAATGTTCAGGACTAACAGTAGTACATCAACACAATGGGAATAAAAATTATGTTACAAATTATTTATTTCTAAAAGAATCTCTTGGCCATTCTCCAAAGTTGGAAAGGCAAGAGGACATACTATTTGAGTAAGGCAGGTGTGCGTTGATCTTCATAGGTAGGAAAATGGCAACAAGAACATTACTACTTGCTTAAATGTGCTAATATGTACAGTCAGAACAGTAATTAAACATCTTAAAACTATTTAAACTGAAACAAACAAGGTTGGATGAGGACCCATTATATCTTGCCACCAGATACAATGAAGAGGGTGGTAAGGAAAGTAAAACAAATCTACAAAGCTCACTGTTGGAGAACTGTTGTCACAAGGTAATTCAAAATACTTTAAAGGAAAATACATTGAGGAAGAGAAATATGTGAATCACGTTATAAACATAAAATTTACTGCGCATTTACCAAGTCTCCACAACAATCATTAGACTTTATTTACATGCCAACTAGGAATTTGAGAAGAATACCAAGAAATAGCGTTTTCTTTCCTACCATCACAAATGCAAACGTGGAGTTTGTTAAACTTTACTGGGACTTTTAACTGGAATCATGGGTTTTAGTCTAGTAAGACCAAGACTGAGCTTTTCAGCGACAAACATGCAAGGTGGATCTGACATGAAACAATGGATGAATGTATGGAAATGCATCTCATCCCCACTGTTAAGTATGATGATGTGGATTTGTTTCATATTCAAAGGTCCTGGAAACACTGTTAGAGTGCATGACATCATGAAATCTTTCATTTTAAATGTACTCAAAGAAAAAGTTGCCTTTTTTAATTTTCAGCATGAGATTGTGCAGCTGCAATGAAAGAAAAAAATATTTTCAGGTTTTTTACTGATCTTTACCAGAAGTGTGATGTGTACTGTATGGTCAACATTTTCTCTGGGAATGTTTGCCTTACACTTGGTATAAAACCATTTAAAACAAACTCATAACTGCTGTTCATAATTGGATATGGCATTAATCTTCCTTGCAGCAAGTCAGTGAGTACAGCTTATTGTACAGTACAGTGATGTCTCCATCCCTGTGGCCGTTCAGTGGTCACACCATTCGCCCCCATCACATTACAGCAGCTGTGAGGAATTCACTCAGTCTGGGTAAAATAGGGGGTAAAAAACACAGAGAAGGGTGAGTGGGGGAGAAAGACAAGAAAAAGAGGAGAGTGGGGGTTACAAAAACAAGGGCAAAACTTAAAAACAAAGTTTACCACTAAAAGAAAACAACAGGGCCAAAAAAATTTCATGTGAGAGGAGGGAAAGAAACAGGAGGGGGCAAAAAACGAGGTGGAATCTGAACCGCGGTTGGCCAAGGGCCCGAGCCCCGCCTTCTCACCCCCCTCTTCCTCCCTCCAATGCTCCGTCTCCAGCGCTAACACAACAGAATCCCCCACAAACCCGGCCACATCAGGAACGGCTGGCTACATTATAGCTGCCATTATCGTCTCTCAAGTCATAACAGCCAGAGAACACCCACCTCGACTACTGCTGCTGCTCCGCCAGGAGGGGGAGGGGCGAGCTTGCAGGAATGAGCTGAGAGGGAATGAGGGAGAGGGTGGAGGCAGCGGGGGGAGACGAGGGAGAAGGAGATAGTTCAGAGATACAGAGCAGTAGAAAAGGCAGAACGAGAGAACGAAAAAGAGAGGGTGGGGGTAGAAGGAGCAAAATACTTGGGATGGGTGTTTACAAAGCATGCAACCAGCTCCAAAGATGTTAGTCAAGATTTATTTAACCTATCTGGTATATGTAAAGGCTGACAAAGCAATATATCATTCAGAGCACACACACATTCAGTTCTGAGATTTGAAACAATTTGAGCTAAAGAGGAAAGGGCATTTCATTATATGGTCTTTATTATATATAGGAAGGAAAATAGGAGCCCCAGTTTCAAGTTACACCGAAGAGAAGAAGAGCGTAGAGTTGCATCAGACCTTTTGTCTGACACGACCAGTGACCTGTGAAAATGTCTGTCCTCTCTGGAGACTTCCTCAGAGGGAGGAGGACCCACACTTTATGAGAATGTCACAAATGGTCAAATAGAGCAAGCCCAAACAATGTTTCTCTTTGTGTAACACAAACACAAATTATCACCTGAGAACTCAATCTGCTGAGACACTATAGACCATTTGTGTTAAAGTCATTCAGAGTCATACAATCAACTAAATTAAACCAGGTGCTGTTCTTGATTTTTAAGTTAGTAAACCAAAAGATGCTGATTTTCTTCTGACTACTATAACTTAATAGAAGATGTAGAGGTCACATAAAGGAGTCAAAATAGTGAGGAAAAACAAACCAGTTCTTTTGACTATATACTAAAGAAGATGGATGGAGATTTTACATAAAAGACCTTTTGTTTCTAATTTTATGCTAATACTGGTGTTTCTGATCCAGAAATACTGTGAGAATAAAACTTTGTAGTAAATGTGATTTCCTCTCACCTACATTTACAGTTAGATGGATTATGATAATTTCATACACATCTACAGTGCTTGTAAAACTATTCATTACTCTTGAATGTTTCCATTTTTGCTACAATGCAATGTCAAAAATTCAGTGTTTTTTATTTTAAAGTAGTCCATGGTGTGAAGTGGAAGGAACATACATTTGATATTTTAACAAACAAATCTAAAAAAAAAATAAAAAAAAATCTGAAATATCTGATGTGTATTTGTTTTCAGGTTATTTTTCATCTGATTCCTCCAAATAAAATCCAGTAAAATCCAGAGTCAATCAGCTCATTCCAGAAGTCACCTAAATGATAAATAGACTTCACCTGTTCATCATTAATAACAGTATAAATACAGTTGAAGAAAGCCATAAGTCACCCCTATTGTAGTTTGTTGCAAGCTTTTTGGAGAATACACCAAATAAGTGGCAGCAGATCAAACCTAAATTTAACTGTGTGGGCTAGAAGCAAAACACTGTCTGGGGCATAAAAACACTAATAGTCCAAACACACCATCCTCACATTGAAATATTTGAAACATGGTGGTGGCAGCAACACTATGTGGGGACAGAGAAGATTGCTAAAGTTTATTTATAGTGAGATGCAGCTAAATACAGGGCAAAACTGTAGGAAAACCTGTTACAGGCTGCAAAAAACTTCAGACTTGGACGGAGGGCCACCTTCCATCAGGACAGCAACTCTGAACATACAGCGAGGGTTGCAATGCAGTGCTTTAGATCAAAGCACATTAATTTGTTAGAGTGGCTAGTCAAAGTTCAGATCTAAATCTAACGGAAAATCTGTGGCAAGTCAAAAATTTATGTTCACAGACATCAAATCTTGTTGAAGAATTAATTATAGTCTGTTCATGAGTAAAGCTGGCAGAGACATGCATCATAAGACTTGCAGGTGTTGTTGCAGGTTAAGGTGGTTCTTCAAAGTATTGATTTAGGCAGGCTTAACACAAAACCAATACATACTTTTTAGATTATTTATATATAAAAAAAAAACATCATATCCTTTCACAATTATACACTACTTTGTGTTTTTATATCCCAATAAAATACATTGGAGATCATGGTTGTAATCCTAAGAAATGTGAAAAAGTGCATAGGATATGATTACTTAAGGCACTGTCTATAGGTTGTCTTTGAGTGAAATGATCCACAAGCTAATATAAAATCTTCACTCTTCATTCTCTCTGCTTGGCAGGACTGACACATTTACATAGAACTTGTGTCAGTGAGACAGATATGGACAGAATCATGCTTATGCTCTTTATGTCAGTTTGTAAATTGGGATCAGTGATTGTGAAATTCACGTGCATCCATATGAAAAAAACCCTCACCTCAAGGAGCACAGTAAGTTGTCAGCCATTTGTCATTTTCATGGGCGTTTTTGGAGAAATTCATGCAGTGTTACGTCACTTTAACATGTCTAAGAAGTGAGGCTGGACCAGTGAAACTCCTGTTTACACTTAGTAATGGAAATGTTTCTTTTACTGGTTTTAAAGTCAAACATTTTTCTGTAACAGCAGTGGTATATTGCTTACATTCTAATAAAAAGCCTGGATCAAAGTCTTTTGTTGGTTTGTGTGAACCTTTGCAAAACTGAAGGTCTTTGTTGTGTGGTCATTTGGTTTTTGGCATTCATTAAATAATTGCCAGGGTAAGCTGCTGTGGAGATCACTAGTCAATATCATAATCAGGGTTTCCCTATAAGTAACAACCTTCATTTTATTCCACTATATTTTAAAAGATGAGAGAGATAAAGATGTTTTTAAAGGTGTACATCACTCTGTGAAACTGTCAGGTTTTTGAGATGTCATAAAAAATTAGATGATAAATAATTTCAAAACCTTTTCCACATGTGCTGTGACGTATATCCTGCACAACTTAAGTAAAAAAAAATGTACTAAAGGAAAAAATATTTTAATGGGTTCAATAGCCTTGATGCATGAATATGTACATCCTTAAGTTAATACTTTGTTGAAGCAATGTTTAGTTTAGCATTCAGTCTTCTTGAGTTTTTCCATCAAGTATAGAGAATCTGAGAAACCTCAAGAAAGTTCATCTGGAGTAATAGGAAAGCCTGACAATTGCTTATTTGCATTCTTGAGCTAAAGCCATAGTTTTAAGACAGGCTACTAACGATCAAAACCATCTCACTGTCCAAACGTATCAGTCAGGAGAAGGTACAAAAAATGTCTCAGCATTCATTGTGGTTAAATGAAGGTTAATCATGAATGTGGGAGAAAATACATGACAAAAGGGACCTTACTGAAACTGAATGTCTCCAAACTGTATAAAGTTGTTTTTGTTTTGTTTTCACTTATTGTAAATATTCTGTTATTTTTTTGATGCACAAATATATCCATACATGTCATGTACATTTTTTCTTTAAATTACCCTACGCAGTTGCACATTTCTTTTAAACTGAGTTCTCTATTTTTAATAACTGTACAGTATTATTTTTTATGTTGTAAATTTGTCTTTGTTGTACAGTCTCATATTCTTATTTTTATATATTTTACCTTTTTGTGAATATACATGCTTCCACTTATCTTTAACTGGTACACCTACATTTCCCATTGTGGGACAGTAAATGATATTTTCTAAAAGACTGAAACTGGTTAGGTTGGCTGGGCCTAACCTTCAGTGATCTGCTAGAAAGCTGAAGATTTTTTTAGCATCACTGTGAGTACAAGCATATATTCAGATTTTAAAAAAGAACATCTTCATGGGAGGAAAATTAAAGTTTTGGAATAAGATGGCCAAAGTCCAGAACAATCTGACAGAAATCCTGTGGGTGCTCCTGAAGAATGTGGTGGACAAGAGATATCCTCACAGTCTGATAGATCTGGAGAACTTCTGTAGGACAAAGTGGCCAAATTGTTATCAGAAGACTGGATGCTTTATATATATATATATATATATATATATATATATATATATATATATATATATATATATATATATATATATATATATATATATATATTAGAGCAACCATGCCTGTGTGTCCTGCTCTAGTCTGGGATGTTTTGAGGGTTAGTGCTGTGTTTGAATGAGGAGGTTTTTGGGTGTAGACGGTGGCTGGACATCCTGTCCTCATCCGCAGCTCCTTGGTTTTTGCCCAGCTTTCTGTGATGCCACAGCAGAGAGAACTTGTTTGGTCAGCCGCCTGATTTATGGGCCTTTGGGTTTTTTAATATGCTGCTTCCCATCTCTCTATCAAACGCAGCACCATGGTGAGCCAACTCCCAGAGAGTCACACACAAAATATAGTAGCACAGCACTATGACACTTGTGTCAGCATGGTGCGTAAATTCATTCATCGGTGCATATTAAAATATACAAGAGTCACCCTTCATTTCATTATACTTTCCAAGGAGTCAGACTTCTTGTCATCTTCTGGTGGTGGTGATCAGCCAACCTTTAGGCTTTCTGTAATTTTTCTTTGGACTCTGTTGCTTTTTCACTTATTTTCACTCCATGCCCTGATTATTTTCAGAAGAATATTATATTCATTTATTAAGCCACTTAAATCTATCTTAAAAGTATTTTAGACCTAAATAAGCATTGAAATCCATCGCTTGATATGTCACACACATATTCACATTTCTGTAACTGAATCAATTAAAAATAACAACTATGACACAGTTTGATCACAGGAAATTAGATTTTATCACCAACAAGGTGATTCTCCAGCAGTATTTCTTAAAAACTTGATGTTTACTGAAGGATTATTTAATTCTTGTCCCCAAGTTTTTGTGGAAAATATCTTGTTTCTGTCTCAACAACATCAAAACATGGCTGAAATATAAATATGAAAAATAGATCCACGTGAAAAAGTCTGTTGATGGCAAAATGTAGTTAAATTATGGTTGTGAGTGTATGAGTTAATCAAGCCTGATTTACAAAGTCTTCATTTGGGTTAAAAATGAATGGACCTATACCCTAAAAAAGTTATTATTTTTTTTTTTTAGCATATTCTTCTGTACTGAATAAAGAAAGGGACTTTTTTCTGTTTCTTAAAAACATGACATTCATATATCCAATATCAGTATTATAAACTGATTTTAATCCCAAAACATATGGTTTTGTTTTCTGTTTGTCCTAATTTGTCCTTTGGTTATGTGCTTAATTCCCAACAAGTGAAAAAGCAGCCACAAGCTAATGAAAAACTTCAGAAGACCAACAGAAAGTCTTGAAAACTATAGATCAAGATTACTTAAAAAAGCTGCATGATAAACTTTTACACAATATTATAAGTCCATATTCAGTGAATGCAGAAAGTCCAAACAATCTTTCCTGATACAATAAGAAATCAGTAGGTGCAGACAAAGCCCTATAGTTATGACAGAAATTTTTAATATTTCCACCAGATTTCTTTTTTTTTGGCTCTTTTACAAGCTGAATGAAAAATGTGAGGGCTTCTTAGACTTTATGAGCATTTTTATTTCTGCAAACTTTTTCTGCACAAAAGAACACGTTATGTTTAATGCAAATTAATTACAGAACAATCTGTTTAGTGTGTGCATATAGCTTAATAACAGTAAGACTTTCACACTTTTTTTATACTTCACCCCCCAGGGGAAATAGTAGCAAACATAAAAATTCCATCTTGCTTCTTTGCAGGTTGGTTCATACATTATGCAGCTTTTTCTGAGATCTACCACCATTTATCCACCACACACTCTCACACACACACAGATATAAATTTGCTACTGCAAATGCTCTCTCCTCACACACATTTGCTACTGGGTTTATACAGCATAAACAGGTTCACTACTCTGCCACACACACTGTCTGGCACATCCCCTGTAGGCTTGGTGGCCACTGGATCATTATGTGACCCCCTGTTGAGACGAACAGCTGTGACAGTCAGTGTGTGTGTGTGTGTGTGTGCATGTGTAGGGCTGGGGGTCCCCCCCCATCAGGGTATTTATTAGTTCTGGACAGCTGAGATGCTCGGCAAGATCTCTATTTAGCACTACGGCATAATTATCATGCACACATCCAAAGGCCGTGCTGAATGTGCTTAATCAGTCTCGGACCGCACACGTGATTTAGACACTCGCTAACTTTTGTACCAAATCTCCCCCTTGGTGACTTGTTGGGCCTAAATAGGTTCCTGCTTCCCTTTTAACACTTCTGCTGCCACATAAAGGCCTGGAAACCTGTTGCAGTGAAACCATAGAGCTTTGATCTGCAGTAGACAGGAGCTCTCCCATTTTAGGCTGGAGCCCTTGTCACATAAACTGAAGCAGTGTAATATTTTGTTTTCACATCCATGATAAGATTGCAGCCTAAAAGGTGAGACTTCTGATGTGGTACACACACAGATTACATTTTTTCCTTATTTTGGCTCTCTCTTTTTTGATCTTACTTGGTTCTAATTACTTTTTTTAACTCACACACTGCTGCTATTAGTGGCTACACTGATGTGGTTGGACGTAATGAGCAGGTCTTTGTTCCAGAGGTCTCATGGCTGGAATCACCTTACACATACAATCCTGCTGAAAGATGCCCCCTTAATATTAGGCTCACATAAAAGTCTGTGTTGTTCTGATCTCCTTTTTCTCAGTTTCTATTGCAAGCATCTTCATTTTTTTGTCCTTTAAAAGTTTAAATGCTAGACCCAGATTTTCTATTTATGTACTTCATGTGTCCTGCAGAGAAGGTGTGTGCAGCATTTGAAGCTCTGAACCATGTTCAGAAAAGCTCAATGCACATATCACGGGTTTTCGGCTATTCTTTATAACGGTCTCAAACTGGTAATTATTATGACAAGGGAGTGAAAAATACAGTATATATATTTAAAATAAAGAATATTTTAGCCTTTTTGTTGTTTGAAGTTATATTCAATTCAATTCAATCATCCCAGAGGGAAGTTAAATGTTGGATAAAAGAGTTGTAAATAGTGATGACTATGGGCAAGAAGGATCTCCTGTAGCTGTTGGTTCTGAAGAAGCTTCTGACTGAAGACACTCTTTTGTTTTATAACAGTCTCATAAAAAGGATCTTAATTTTATGAAGAATTAGAAGCTTCTAATATTTCCTGCCTGTTATCTGCTGAAAGTCTCTCTCACTCTTTTGCAGTCTGAATGAACAGCAGACATGTGTCAATATGTCTTAAAAAGCTTTTGTTACATCTCTGTGCTCTTTCTGGCTCATTTTTAAACATCTCACTGACACTGAAAGTAGTTAGCGTTTACTGTTCTTCATTTAGCAATTGTGTCTTCACTGAGGAGTTGTAACAGCAAGACCTGGTAGCGCTTACCATGGTGTGTTCACTGATCTGAAAAAGCTAGAATTTTTACATTTCTGACTGACCAGTCTACCTCTGAAAATGAGCTCATTCAGGTTACCAGCCAATCTCTAGCTAGCTGTAACTTTTCTGTCATAGAGAAGATTTCATGTCAATAAATTATTTACCTTCAGTTTCAGAGAACATATTTATTCAGCACAAAGTTAAAAAAAAAAAAAAAAAAAAAAAATGTTTTCAGAGCACAATTTATTTAAAGTCAAGAATTTTACTAATTCTTTCCTCAGTTGCTTTTTTCTTACTAAATTACTTACAAATTGTGTATCATCAACTTCTAAGCCGGATTTAATCGCCTCTTGATTATGGGAATGTGAGATGCTTTAATTTTTATGAATTTCTGTCAAAACTGAGACTTTTTTACACCTTGTATTAAATCCAGAGAATATACTACGTAATTGTATATTGTATATCGATTATCTAAAATTTGCAAAAGTTTAACTTGTTGCTCAGGTTCTGCATGCTTTTGTTTATAATTTATAAAGCTTTGAAACCTTTTCTTTCTAAATTTCTCTTTGTGACTTATGCTTGAGTGATGGGTTTAACATTTAAAACTAACAGTTTAAAATAAGCATGACTCAAGCATTGCAGAGTTTATTTTCTCCTTAAACTGTTTTTCTTGGTTTGGTTGGTCTGTTATTAACATCCTACGTATGCATTTTTTTTCCTCCAACCACAATTGTGTGTATTTGGCCTTTTCTTTCTGGTGCAGTTTAGTTTTGTTCGCTTGAGTTGGGTTTGTTTATGTTTCCTTTCCTCAGTCTAACCTTGTCCTTGTCTCTGCGTTGCAGGTCCAGGCTGTAAGGGGAGCAGTCGGTCTCTGAGCTCCAATGCCAGTGGACATGCAGCCACATCAGGGGCTGTATTACTATGAGACCTCACCAAGCCAGCCCTCCAGAGGGTAAGACAGCAGAACTTCTGCCATCTTTGGTGTGCTCACAGTTGTTCAGCAGCTACAGCAGGAAACTTTGCAAGACCTGTCTTACTTTTAGTTTTCATGATCATTAATATGAATTCTCATGGGTTTACAGGTTTATACTCTAGATACTCGAATCTACCTGGCTCAGTTATCAATACATACTAGAAAGATGTCTTAATTACAGACATATTCTGGTCACATCTGTAAAGAACAAATATGAAGAACAATCTTTAGACCTTCCAAGTTTTGCTGTTTTTTGCTCGTGTAACAATTTTTTCCTTACTTTAAAATTTTTACACTCTCCAGCCACTTTACTAGGAACACCTGATCAACTGTTTGTCAGCACAAATACCACATCAACCAATAACTTGACAACACTCCAATGCAATCTTTCATTGCTTAGTTGCAAATAAGCTACTTAATGGTGGCAAAGACGACTTGCTGAAGTTTGAACCGCGGAATGGGGAAGAAAGGAGATTTAAGGGATTTGAAAGTGATATGGTTGTTGTTGTTGGTGTCGGTTCACTTGTCTAAGTATTTTGGAAACTGCTGATCTGCTGATATTTTAACCCACAACCATCTCTCAGATGAAAAAAGAACAGAATAAGAGAAAATACCATCTATATATACAAACAATTTCTTGCAACACTTTGTGGCCTCTTAAGACCAACTTCACATTGTTGAGTATTTTTGTCCATCCCTTCCTTACCACAGTGTACCCATCTTTTGATGCCTGCTTCTAGCAGCACAAAGCACCAAATCACAAAGCTTAAGTAATCTTATACTGGTTTCTGGAACATGGCTTTTAGTTGACTGTACCCCAATGCAATCCACAGTACTTTGGAATGAGGTGGATTGACAGATTTTAAAAAAATGGATGTGCAGGCATCAAATGTGCAGCAACTGGATGACACTATCAAGTCAATCTGGACCAGAATCGCTGAGGAACATTTCCAAAACATTGTTGAATCTATGCCATGAAGAATTAAGGCAAAATGGGGTTCAACCTGGTTGGAGGAAGGTTTATCTAATAAAGTTACCGGTGAGTGTATCTCCTCAATGTATGTTGCTAGTATTTTGTAGTATTTCATTTGTTAAAAACAGAAGACCAACAGCTCTTTTCCAGACAAACGTTTCAATCTTTCTTCCAATACTTAGGTAAACCATCATGAACCGTAATGAAGACCTCAAGTCTTTTGGGAAAGTTTGGTGCATTTCATTTTAAATGTTCTCTCAATTTTCTTGGTAGAAACCTTCATATTAATCAGGTAGGAGACTGAGTAAAATGTAAGACCTCGCAACAGATGCTTTTTGGGGCTTAAATATAAAAAATGTTACGATGTATAGCCACAAAATGATCCTAATGCTCCTACTATGTTTATATGGCAGTGTGCTTTGTGTTGTTTTGATGAAATGGGAAGTGTGGCCACAGCCAGAGGTTCTGCCATGAATGAACTTTTTTTTTCTAAGGAATGCTCTTGTTTTTTATTGTATCCATTTAGTGACCAAAATCTGTATCAGGTATGGGATCAAGAATCTAGCACCTGGCAAAATAAGCTATTGGCAAACAGACTTTGAATGTGAACTGAAAAATAACAGCTTAACAAATTTTACATTTAAGCAGTTCTTTGGACTTATAATGCTGGACACGTTGTTGTTATGTTGACAACTAGGATTTAGCACATTGTTCAGCTCTGATCATAACGACTATCTCTGTCGAAATACACCATCATGCTGTCATCATCTTAAACATCTATAGGAATGATAATATTTAATCTACACTCAAAGCTGGTTTCTTTCACATATATTGTTGAGAATGTTGGTTGAGGAGTTTAATATTCTTTCAGTTTTCAGGGGTCCTCTGAGGCTGTTTCCAGACGCTGAGGGTAAATATTCAAACAATAAAGCCTATTTGGTTAAGTATTGTTGCAGGTGGTTGTTCTTCCAACTTTAGAAATAAAAGTGTGAAGAACCTTTACTTTTTAGTTATTGTTTTGACCAGGACTCTTCATCACTTATTCCAGTTTTGCCAGGAAGCCAGGGCAAAACTGTCTGCCTTTTAAATATTTCCCTTGTTAGTACAATGAAATCTCTGCAGCCTGTGTGCTCTTTAAAGGCACTTCTTCTTTAGTGTATCCTTCCTCACATTTGCACATTTAAGAAAAACGTATTCATCCTTGTATCTCATTCCCTTTTGGCATCATTTTCAAACCCTCACATAGGCTGCTGAGCATTGGTCCTTCATATGTTCAATAAATCCAGTTTACTCCAGTCAAACTGTAGGGTTATCTTGAGGATAAATGACAGGAGTATGTGCTTAAACCAGATATGGGGTGTTGTGCCATTAATTTAGAAAAGTCCATCGTGTAACAGGTAGAATACATAATTTTCCCTATTTGGTTGCCACTGACAATGCAAGGCAACCAGACCTACCACACTGGTTACCTAAGTTGTCTGGACAGGACTCACATTCTCAAAAAGATGGGACAAAGTTCTGGGTTTTTTATGATTTTAACTTACTTTTCAAAATCTCAAAATAGAGCTAAAATTAAGACAGTTTGTATGTCCAGTTCAATTTTACCTACTACTAAAATATTTGCACTCATTCACATCTTAGGTTTAGGTGATCTGATGGCTTACAGGTGGGCATATATGTTTTTTTTTTTTAACTTTACCTGAAGAATGTAAGCTGTAGGGAGCTGAGTATTTTTATTTTCATTCATCCTGGTGCAAATGAGCTAAATTCATTTTCAGCATTGCTCGAAACATTCCTCCTTGAGGTAAAAAAAATAATAATTATTGTTTCAATCAAATATTTTAAGGATGCAGAAGTCCAGATCTGTGTTCAGTTGTGGACACAGCATTAGCTCAGCCTCTCACTCTCTTCTTTTCCTCTCCTCTACTCTCCTCTCCTATCCGCCCTCGCTCCCTCCCTTGCTTATGCCACCCAGGTTGCGGGTGGACTCAGCCTCTCTCTGACAGCTGCTAATTACAGGCTGACCAGGCCCCGCTGCGCTCTGCATGACTGCCTCGCACCCCACTCAGGTTACCCAGAGAGAGGGAGAAGCAGGGAGAGTTGGAGAGAAAGGTGGCTGGGCAGGACAGAGGGAGAGAGATAGAGAGAGGGAGGAAGGGAGGATTAGAGGAAGAGAAGATAGAACAAGACAGGATTGAGGGGGAGAGAGGGAGAAACTGAAAAGTACAACTAAAGGGATGAATGGTGGAAGAGAAAAGAAGGAAAAAGGGAGAATAGGGGGGTAGCACAGTGGATTAGAGAGGACTGATTAAGCTCCTGTGTGTAATACACGTTGATGGGAAAGAGTGAAAGAACTGACAGGATGACTGAGGAGCAGAGGACGATCCTGAGGAGTGAAAGAGTCTGAGAGATGGAAGAAAATAGGCAGAGGCCGATTTTGAGCGTCAGAGCATCCATTGACATTTATGGGATGGGTGGAAAGTTCCAAGACTTACTCTTTCTTCTTCTCTGGGGAAAACCCAGATTAGTAAATTTCCATAGTTAAAACCAAGATTAGAGAGAAGCGACATCTAGTGGTGGGTAAGAAGCATTACATCAACTATGAGCTTAGCATAATTTAAAAGGCCCTTGGAGACTTATTTATCAGAGTCCAGTTATTTCAGAACTAGTAATGCACGATTCAGTTGGCAAGTGATCAAACAAACCAGCTTTCTCTTCCTCTGTTTGAACTAGGTTTTGAACTTAGGCAAGTAAAGCTCAGAACAATGTTTTGAGTTTTTTAAAAACTTTTTTTTTTTACGTGTATTAAAACTAAAAACTCCCACTTTTCTCCCGAAATGCATCAACAAGCAGCATGTTCTTTGTTTAGAGAACAAAAACTCAGATAAAAGTAAAGGACTTATGGTTAAAAAATTTGAAATTCCTTGACTTTACTTTTGTTAGATTCAAAATTACTATCAGTATGGAAGCAAAGGTGATTTTTTTTTCAGTATGTTCATTTACAAAGAGAAACTCCTCTGTTATGTAGGTACATTACACACAAAGGGGTTAATTTAAGGTGTTTATGTATGGTCAATATTTGCTCCATTTAATTGTTGAATTTAAATAAAGTTTGCACAGATGAGTTTTGTTGGTTTTATTGTCCTTAGTAAGAAAATGGGAAATAACTAAGATTCACATTCAGCAGTTCAGCTCTCAAAGAAAACTGGAAGTTAGTAATGTCCACTGAACATCTGATTGGTGCATCCTTAGTAATATATGTTTATTCTGGTAAACTTTAAATCAGATTGTTTTTTTTATTCTATATCCTGTTTTTTATTCAGTTGTGACCCAAAATGTACTGCTATTTTGTCTCAGTTTGGATCAAATCCTGTGTCTGTATGGAGTAGAAAAAAAAACCTACAATAAATATTTGAACCTTTGATTTTAAATTATTGTGGAGTTTATTTAGACATTCTTGTTTTATGTCCGGTATTTTCCCTCATACATATGAGCTTGCTGCTCATAATTCCAACGCCTCTGTTATTTGCAGCCTCGTTCCATCGGACCAGTCTCCCTACAGTGATGTGTCTCCCCTCCGAGTCCCGCACCTTGACGGCCCTCCCCAGGACTGCCACGCCATGTACAATCCTATGACTCCCAACATGACTCATGGATCAGGATCTGGACCGGTTCAGGGAAACAGCCACTGCTTGGATCAATACATGAGGCCCCCTCAGGCCCCTCCACCACACAGTATGATGGGCCACAGGGGCATACCTCCCACAGAGGGTGAGTCACAGTATCTTTTTCATCCCCTTAACCTCACAGCTGCTATTGATTAGGACTTAAGAATACCTGAGAGACTGAAACTAAAACTTCACAGATTTCCACAGGAGAAATGATGAGAAGTTAGCAGTTGGACAGCTTTACCACTATATATATATATATATATATATATATATATATATATATATATATATATATATATATATATATATATATATATATATATATATATATATATATATATATATATATATATATATATATAATATTTTATTCTTTCAAAGTTGAGCTTGGAACTTTTCATAGGTAATCCATAACTTTCCCTGGGACTTAAATATGGTGTGACACAGAGGCCTATTTCTGTTACCCATTCCTCAAAAAAAAGAAAGCGTGTTATTGAAGTAATGCTGATGTTGATTTATATAAGTTAGAAAATAGTTAAAACAAAATAGCTACTTACTTAACTATTCCTCGTCCATAGCTACAGTTAAAGCAATATTTAAAAAGTTTATAAGCATTGGAAGTGTGACAAATAAGAGTGTAAGAGGACTTAAGTTTATCCTGCATAAATCCACAGCAATAAGAATTGTGAAGAAGATAACCTAAAAATCTCACTATTTGATAAAAACAGTCTCTGGATAAAAAGAGTTTATTTCAGCTTTTACTACTTGTGGATCTCTCTCTGTACTTTGGATTTTAGTGGTTAAGGGTTGCAATTTGTTTTTTAAACGAAAATATGCCACACACAGTAATAATTATTACAGTGGTAAATGTCTGGGGGTCAACCTGTCAAAAAACAGTTCTACTCTAAATTCTGATCCCCTACTTCAAAGACTTTGTTTAAATATATGTCAGTTATTTAAATCAGTCACACACACAGTTTTTTTAAAATCTAGACACCACAAATCCACATCAATAAATGAATTACAGTTTTGGAAACTGCATTCATAGTGTCATGACTGCAAACTGGCTAAAATCATCTTGATCGTCACCAGTTCAGCCTTTTTCAGTCTAGTTTTGTAGCTGACTGAGTTGTAGGAAAACATCAATTTAGTTGTTGTTTTTATACTTTAGTGATGTTTTTTTCTAATTGATTGTTGAACTTTTTTCTCCAAAATCCTACAGGAAGCAATAGCACCCCCTACTGTAACCAGAATAACATGATGTCATCGCATCCCAACTTCTGCCAGCTTCAGTCCAGCTCTGAGCAGATCGGCTCTGGTGATGGTAGATAAAAGAAGCTGCTTATAATTAACTCAATACTGTCACAAACATCCTATTTAAGGTGAAAACTGATTCTATTTTTTTTGCCTCTCAAATCAACTTTCGCTCGCTCTAGGCTCAAGGTTCTCCACACCTCGCTCCATGCTGAAGCTGAGCAAAAAGAGAGCTCTGTCCATCTCACCTCTATCTGATGCCAGCGTAGACCTGCAGACCGTCATTCGGACCTCGCCCAACTCACTCGTGGCCTTTGTTAACTCTCGCTGTAACCCCAATGGCGCAAGCTCCTATGGTCATCTCTCTGTGAGCGCCATGAGGTATTATTCAGTATTTATCTGAGTCAAACAGGCTGGGGAAATATCCTTCTCTATTACCTTAACCATCAGTGTTTGTAGCCTTATGAAATTATTGATAGAACAAAAACTAATCTGATTATATAAATGTATTCCAAATTTACTCTTTATGTGTGAAGTAAAAAATGGGACCATGATCAATCATTTCAAAACTTTTCCCATCTTTGATGTGGCATCATACATCCTGCACAACTCAAAAAAACAAACAGGGAAATATGTAGAGTATTGTTTTATAAATGCCCACCATTAAATTACAGTAGTGGCATTACCAAAGCTATCTATTTCTTAAAAAATGATGAAATGACAAGACAGAAACTAGTAAGGCATGCTGCCAAGAGGCCAACAATAAAGGTGCAGTTATTTCTGCAGCATCTTTAGTACTGGTCGTGTTCTATTCATGACAAAAACTCTTATATTATCTTTATATATGGACTAAGGGGTAGGGTTGTGAGATAGAAGTCTTTTCTTTCAAAGAAAACAACCAGGCCTAGTTAAACGTCTTAAAACTTTGTAGGAATGTTACACTCTGATAAAACCATAGTTGGACCACAATTTAAAAAACAACATTGGACATTCCTGATTGGCGTTTGGCTGTGATGCCTTCCTGGAGGAGGGCTTCAGCTGAGATAATGCTACCATCAACTAATTGTTCTCCTTCTCCTGCTATTAACTTTTACTTTCATGAACGTCGAAAATAATTCTACATCAGTTCATCTGTTTCTTCTTGTGCATTGTGCTCTGTCTTCTCAAACCCCCAGTCGGTAGTGGCAGATGACTGTTCGTACTGAGCCAGGTTCTGCTGGAGGTTTCTTCCTGTTAGAGGGAAGTTTTTCCTCTCCACTGTCACTACATGCATGCTTAGCATGAGGGATTGCTGTAAAGTCAATGACACAATGCGATGCGGTTGCAAGCAACAATACGCATCTTAAATATTGTTTTTCTCTATATCTGATAAGACCACAAAAACCCAGAGATTATGAAAAAAATGTTTATGCTTATTTTTATATTTTTACATTCATAAATGTTGTTAATTTGCAAATTAACAATACATTCTGTTTATTTTCTTTAAATGGTAACAATTTCTTGTTGATTTTGGTTCTCCTTGAGTTGTAATGTGGTATATTTTGATCCACAGTCCATCTCTGAGTTATTCCAGCAACATGAACTGCCACTCCAGACAACAAGGATCCATGTACGGAGGAAACGGGGGTACACCCCTGGGTGTTCACACACCGGGCCCCTGTCAAGCTTCCCGTTTACCTCCCCACAATCCCCGACTCCTCGTTCCACCCAAGCACGGACACGTAAGATGGCTTTCAAGCTAACATCACAAAGCTTTGACAGTAGATTAGACATCAGTGCAGCTTCTGTTTCTGATGTGGTGAAAAACATACATTTCATGCAGGAGTCTGATGTGTATTAATGGACAGAAAACAAACAATGTTGTGTGTATTGTTTAGCAGCTGAAAACTGAGCCAGGTCTGATAGGCGTGATGGACGGCATGAATGTAAAAACCCTGGAGGAAAGGTCAGAGGGGGATGTAGCCAGTCCTTCTTCCACTGGCACTCAGGTGAAGTCATGTCCTATTAGTAATATTTACATCTGATCATCTCCAGGTATATAAAATCATTTCACATATCAAAGAAAACCGTATACCAACTTTCATCTTACCAGCAGCAGATTAAATCTGAACTGTAAGACAAAGTTAAAGTTGGCATTTGGATGTTGGGTAAACTCAAGCTAAATTACTAAATTAAATTCATTTCTGCAAATATGCTTCAGCAAGATCATCTGATGGGCCTGCTGGATAGCAGAGATGACTTGGACAAGGAGGACGGGAAGCCAGAGCCAGAGGCCATCTATGAAACCAACTGTCGCTGGGAGAGCTGCAACAAGGAGTTTGATACACAAGACCAGCTTGTTCATGTGAGACACTTCATATGCCATCAGTCAGTTGGAGTAAAACTTGTAACTTTTTGTTACAGTCGGAATCTTCAGTGGATTTTATCTGACAGTCCAGCCCAAAGTGGTGTTAATTGTGATGTGGAATCAAATGATTCATGGTTTCCAGAATGTTATATAAATACAAATCTGAAATTGTGGTGTGCATTTGTTTTCACCCCACACAAAGTAAATAGTTTTTAGATCTAATTACAGCTTAAAATCTTTTGGAGTTTGTCTCTAGCAGCTTTTAAATATCCATCTAAAGATGGATATTTTTGCCCCTTCTGTGCAGAATAGCTCAGTTTGGATAGATAGTCAATTGGATTTTGTTCTGGGCTTTGACATGACATGATATGCTTTAATGTTGTAAGGGTTTTTTTTTTTTTTTTTTTTCAGGATTCTCCTGTATTTAGGTCCATCCATGTTCTTATTAACTCTGACCTACTTCCTGGTCCATACTGAAGAAAGGCCCCTTCCACAATATGATGCTTCCACCAACATGTTTCACCATGGAGATGGTGTACTTAGCTTAATGTACAGTGATTGTATTTTTGGCTAAACATAGCATCTTGGCTGTTTGCTAAAAAATAAAATTTTTTGTGCTTAACCAACCAGAGCACCTTTTTCCAAATGCATACTAAATATGTCTTGTGACAAAATGCAAATTGCACTTATAATGACTCTCTTTGAAATGTAGCTTTCTTTTTGCCACTGCTTGTAAAGGAGGCAGAATACAAATGTACAAAATGTATTTAAATAATAGTGGTAAATGTGCTGATAAGTGGTTATAAAATGACTAAAAGAAAAGAAAAACTACAAAAAATATAAAATATTCTTCAAGTTATACAAAATAAATCAAATCATTTTCTATTGGAACAAATGAGAAGTTCTTTGGAGGTTCAGCCTTCACTGTAATTCTAATTGATGATATTTCCTTTGTTTTGTCATCCTTTTAGCACATCAACAACGAGCACATACACGGAGAGAAAAAGGAGTTTGTCTGTCATTGGCAGGAGTGCTCTCGAGAACAGAGACCTTTCAAAGCCCAGTACATGCTTGTGGTTCACATGCGCAGACACACAGGAGAGAAGCCACATAAGTGCACTGTAAGTAAATCTGAGCTTTTTGTTTTCCATTTCCTGATTTGAAGTTATAATGTAGATACATGAATGTTCCTTTCATGAAGTTTAAAAGAAAAAAAAGCCTTAATATGTCACTTTCATAATCTTGGGGCAATGGTGGCTCAGGAGGTAGGGGTTAATCCTATAACCAGTATGTTGCTGGTTCGGACCCCAGCTCTGTAAGTATCAGTCATGTCATTGGGCAAAACACTTGACCCACCTTGCCTGCTGATGGTGGTCAGACAACCCAGTAGCTACAATGTAGTTCACTACCATCAGTGTGTAAATGACTGATTGTAGTGTGACGTGCTTTGGAGTCCTCAGACTTGATAAAGAGCTAAACAAGTACAGGCCATTTACCATTTTAAAAAGGAGCCCTTTGCCATCCCAGCACAATGGGGCAGGTTAGATTAACCCAGAGTGCAATCCAACACTTCAGACATGTGGAAGGAGGTGTTCTGGTCAGATGAGATCCAGTTAGAACTTCATGACCTTCATATGAAATGCTGTGTGGTGAAATACTAATGTTGCACCTGACCCTAAGCACATCATCCGGTTTTCGGTTATAGTTTGAAGGCTGCAATAAGGCCTACTCTCGCCTGGAGAATTTGAAGACCCACTTGCGCTCTCATACCGGGGAGAAACCATATGTATGTGAACACGAGGGCTGCAATAAAGCCTTCTCCAATGCTTCAGACCGGGCCAAGCATCAGAACCGAACTCATTCCAACGAGGTACTAAGGCAGACACCACAGAAAAGTAATATAGAGTGAAACTGAACTACTGATGGCTAATTGATTTTGCTTTACAGATAAAACTCTCCCATTAACTGTAGGTGAATTTTTAAGATTTACACTTTATATTTTGCTGACAGATGTTTTGGTGTCTTACAGAAACCTTATGTTTGTAAGATCCCTGGTTGCACTAAGCGATACACAGATCCAAGTTCTTTGCGTAAACATGTAAAGACAGTACATGGCCCCGAGGCCCATATCACCAAGAAGCATCGTGGAGACACAGGCCCACGACCCCCTGGCTCAGCTCTGACCCCTGGAGGCCAAACATCTGAGTTGCTGCTCGAAAAGGAGGAGACATGCAGGGAAGACTGCAAAATGTTGGCGCCTGAGACTGCTCTGGTTAGTGAGAAACATTACTGAAAGTTGCTGTAGAGAACAGCAAAAAAAGTAAACTCAGACATAATTCTTTATTTATTCTTGGAAGATTAAATATACTTTCTGTCTTGTTTTGTCTTTCAGAAGTCCCAGCAAAGTCCCGGTGCCCAGTCATCTTGCAGCAGTGAACGTTCTCCACTAGGGAGCACCAATAACAATGACAGTGGTGTGGAAATGAACCTAAATGCAGCAGGAAGCTTGGATGATCTCACGGCTTTAGAGGATGGAGTTGCAGGTGGAGGAGGTAGCGGCGGGGAGCCAGGAACAATGGGAATGTCTGCACAGGCTCTGAAGCGGCTGGAGAACCTAAAGATAGACAAGCTAAAGCAAATTCGAAGGCCGACTCCTCCTGGCCGCTGTGCCAACAACAAGCTTCCTGCCATTCCTGGTATGTATCACAAAGAAAAATGTTTCGCTTGAGCACTTGGTGATCACAGCTCATTCAGTGTATTTTATTAAGATTTTATGGGATAGACCAACACAAAATTGTACATAACTATGAAGTGAAAGGAAAATGATAAATGATTTTCAAAGATTTTTACAAATAAACATCTGAAAGATCTGTGGCATTCATTTGTACCCCCCCCCCCATTAATAATATAATCCAGCACAATTGATTGCCTTCAGACATCACATGATTAGTAAATAGGGTTCAGATGTGTGTAACTTAATCTGAGTATTAGTACAGCTGTGTTGCAAAGGCCTCAAAGGTTTGTTTGAGAACATTATGATTGGTTGAGCTGGGCAAGGATAACAATGATCAGAGACATAGCCAAGAGGTCCGTGGTAAGTTTGGAGGAGCTGCTGAGATCCACAGCACAGGTGGGAGAACCTCTTGACAAGGCAAATATTAGTTGTGCACTCCATAGATCTGGTTGTTACAGAAGAGTGGCAAGAAGAAAGCCTTTTGGTCCTCTTTAAGGTTAGCAACAAGTGGACACAGAAAACACATGGAAAAGACCAAAATATATATTTTTGAGCTATACACAAAACATTATGTGTGATTAAAACTAAAAATTACCTTGAACACATCATCCCCACATTTAAACATGGTGGTAGCAGCATTATGTTGTGGGAATGTTCAGAGTTGATTGGAAGATGAGTAGAGGTAAGTATTGACCAACCCTTTATGAAAACTGCTAAGAGGCTGCAAAGGAAGAAGTGAATCTTTCAGCTGGAAAATAACTCTATAGATATTTTGAGTCATTTTTGGTAGTTTGCAAAAGAATAAACAAAAATGTCAGCCTTTCAATGCACAGAGCTGGTTGAGAAATTCCTCAAAAAACTTGCTGCTGAGATTGCTGCAAAAACAAGTTCTGAATACATGTGTGTCACACTTTTTATTCTGACAAAAATCCCATTAACATACATTGAAATGCATGATTTTAACAAAATGTGAAAAACTGAATACATTGTCAGACACTGGGGAAGATGAAACATTATTGTTAGAAATAAAACATTCGTCAAAGTGACCTTTTCAGTTTAACTAACTTTCTCCTATATTTTTCTTTCTAGGTTCAGGGGAGAACATGGGAATGTGTGCTCCTTCTCCACTTAATCGACGAGTAATGGAGCTATCCAACCACGAGCTCGGTGCTGGAAATATCGCAAACTCTACTAATGAGAGGAGAGGAAGTGGCACAAGCAGCCTAAGCTCAGCATACACAGTGAGCCGTCGCTCCTCTATGGCATCCCCTTACCTATCTAGTAGACGCTCCAGTGATGTCTCACAAATGGGAGGGACAGCAGGGGGCGGATGTCACCTTCTGAGTCCAGAACAAGTTGGGGGAGACCCTCTTTCACCCGAGACCTATCGCAGAGGAGTTCCATGTCCTGGAGGTGGAGGGTTACCAGGTCTTCCCAACTTAACACCTGCTCAGCACTATAGCCTGAAGGCCAAATATGCTGCAGCCACCGGTGGACCTCCACCTACTCCTTTACCTAACATGGAGCAGCCCGGTACACCAGTAAGAAGAGGAGGTCCTTTGAGTGAGTACCAGGGGCAGCCCTTACCCCCTTTCCTTCAGCAAGGAGGTCCTCGGCGGCACAGTGCCAACACAGAATATGGCACTGGAGTTATCTACCCTCACCAGGCTGCAGGTAACAGCACTAGGCGGGCCAGTGACCCAGTTCGATCAGTAGCAGACCCACAAGCTCTACCCAAACGCTTTAACAGCCTCAATAATGTGGCTATGATGGGCCGCAGAAATGCACTACAACTTCGTAGCTCTGACTCCGGTCTTTCGCGCCACATGTACTCTCCTCGTCCACCTAGCATCACAGAAAACGTAATGATGGAAGCTATGGGTATGGAGCCCCAGCTCAACACTGTTGATACCAGGGATCGTTCTATGATGATGACCCCTGTAGAGAGAAACTTTATGGGTTACCAGCAACAGAATCAGACAATGGGAGGTGGAGCTTCACTTCCAAACCAGCTGTCCCCGAGCCATGACTCTCTGGGCTGCCCGGACCCCGCTTACATGCAGCGACACTACCAGGGACATGGAGGAGAAGTAATTTCCAGAGCTAGTGGTAATCCATTAGGTCAAGCAAGACCTACACAACCAGATGTAATGTCAAATACACTTCTCCAACAGGCTGAATATGGCATGAGCACCTGTCAACTGAGTCCTTCAGGCCCGCATTATCCAGGCATAGGTCAAGGCAGTGACAGTGGAGGTCCTTGGAATGACAACCACAACCAAATCCAAACTTCAAGCCATGCAGTTCAAAACCAGCAATCAGTGCGGTACTCAGATTCCAGTCTGCAGCCTCAACAAACACAAGCTCACTTCAGCAATCAGACAGCCCTCTACAACAATTCTGAGGGCACTCATAAACCTTTCATCAAGCCCGAGCAGCAGTTTCATTCTGGTATGGGTGGTGGAGATGCCTGTCAGAGTGCGAAACTCCAGCAGCAACGAATCCTCCTGCAGCAAACACAGACTTACCCCCAACAGAGTGGCCAAGTGATGATGAGGAACTCTAGCCATCCAAGCTGTGACTTTCAAGGACAGAACCCAAGTTCTTACCCCACTGGAGGTGGAATAAGTTTAGGTTGTGCTGGTTCGGCGCTGTCAGAAGGCCAAAGGTCAGAGACCCCAATGATGCAGGTGAAGGAGATGATGGTGAGAAATTATGTGCAGTCCCAGCAAGCACTCATGTGGGAGCAGCAACAAGAGCAAGAGCAGCAGAGTGGAATGAAGCCACCTTCTCTTTCTGACAACATGGGTTTGAGTGCTCAAGCAGCAATGATGCAACACAGTCCAGAGCAGCAGAATCAGAACCTATATCCCAACCAGATGTATCCCTCTTACCCAGAACGTAATCTGGTCATGAGCCCTGCTGCCCACAGCCGAGGGTCCACTTCAGTTACACCTAAAGATCAGCACCTTGCAGGTCTCCAGGGTACATGCTATAATCAGGAAATGGTTGTACCCAGGCCACCTCAGGGACGCAAGCCTCTCAGCCGCCAAAATAGTCTTCCACAGGTAGGAGGGAGTTACCTTGGTAGCTCCCCCCACCTCAGCCCTGTCCATTCTACTTCCAGCCCCAGACGTGGGGTGCGACTTCCACCTGTCCAGCATCCACAGCACCCTCAAAATGAAATGTTTTCTCCCTCCAACAACAACAATAACATGTACTACACGGGTCAGATAAGTATGGATATGGAGAAACACAGGGACCCCCAGAATGGACCTTGCATTAACCAGCCGACCAGTATGGGACCAAACCTGGACCCAACAGGTGACACAAAGCCTGCCCCCATGGCTCCCTATCCAGAATCTAGTCCCATCTCAAATGCCTTAGAAAACCTGGACTTGGAGAATGCTCGCATTGACTTTACTTCCATCATCGATGAAGCTGATTCTTCCTCATTTAGTCCAGTCAACAATCCTCTTCAGGGTCATCCAGGATCATCCTCTCAGGCTTCTTCCCGCCTCACCACCCCACAGACGTCCATCAGCCTGGCTCCAGGGACTGGCCTGTCCAACATGGCTGTAGGTGACATGACATCTATGCTTACCTCACTGGCTGGGGAAAATAAGTACCTGAACACTCTGTCTTAGAGGACTCTTGGGCAGCTAAGCATGCATTAGCTACAGACAAGCGATGAACACTGACCTTGGCCTTGTGTTCATTTTAAAAGTCAGATTTTGTCACTTTGAGGGATTTTGAGTGAAGATTTAGCCAGAGCAGAAAAACTGTAAAGTGGAACTGCTCATGAAATGGATCAATATTGCTAAAACCAGCAGTAGCTTACTGGAGTCTGTAGCTTACTGGAGACTCATGTAAGAAAGAACTGATAATGTAATCTAATAGGTTTTGGGTGCAAGTTGAGACAAAGCTACTAATAAAGTCTAATCACATATTAAAAAATATGCAAGCCACCATCACAAACCTTAAAACCAAAGGTGCCAGCTTATCCCCCATTTATAATTTGTCCCCTTGCTTCCTTGGTATGTTTTTTCTGTGCCTTAGTGTAAGACAAAACAATTTTTTTGATTTGAACATAGGATTCTGAACAGTTTTTATCAATCAAAAAGGGCTTTGACAACAATGGAGCAAAGAAGGATTTATGTAAATATGTTATATATATATATATATATATATATATATATATATATATATATATATATATATATATATATATATATATATATATATATATATATATATATACAAAATGTGTATACGACCATAAGACATTGAAAGGTTGTCTTTTGATAGTTTGCTTGATAGTTTGCTTGAAGCTCAATGTTCAGGGGTTAGTATTTTTTGTTTGTTTGAAGAGACGAGAAAGCTATGCTTTTAGTGATTGAGAAATGTTTCTCTGGCCAAGTAAATCTTCTGTGTTACTCTTGATTTCTTCCTTTTTCAGTATCAACACTATCTGTACCAGCAACATATCAGTATTCCTACATATGCACCAATGCAGAGCAGTCATATGCATTGTAACCCTGCACATGTTCCTACACATACACACTCAGGACTTGTTTTGAATCTTTAGTGTGCACACTACATGTACGTTCGAATTGCCTTTCCAGACAGAGTTTGCACTCCACATGTTTACTTTAAAGTGTTTCTAAAGCAGCTACTTTTTTATCAGTTGTCTTTATATCAGAATGTGCCTACCCCTTCCGAGGTACATATTGTGAGCAAAGCTCAAGCATAGTGCATTTATATGTTTACTGGCATCCTTGTTAAAGGTGTGTTAAAAGCTTTAAAATGAATGTTTTATTGCAGTACCATAATCTCACATTAAAATGTCAAAAAAGTATTTTGAGTATGTTTTTTTGCAGCTTTTATTTTCATCATATTAAATATATAAAATTGATCAGCAACTTTCTCGTTGATGCACAAATTAAATAAATAGGAAGAACAAATCATAAAATACAGGAGACTTTAAGAGAAAAAAATTGAATGACAATAAACATAGTGTTGCTCTGGAAATCAACATTAATATTGGACAGATTCAATTGATTTTCTCTGGTTCAGATTTAGGTGTCTTACCTATTGCTCTTGGGTAAAAACTTGTGTTCTTGTATCTCTGACCCAGGTGTGATAAGTCTGGCAGGTCTTTGCCTTGCTAAGAGGAGGTGGAAGTCTTTTTAGTTAGCACAGAGAGCAACCCATGATTGTTGATGACTCAGAAATAGTCAGTCTTGTGTTTGGTCAAACATTTTTATGCCAATTTTGCTAGATGTTGTGAATCACTGTCCAGCTGAAAGACCCATGAATGAATAAATTTTCAGTTTTCTGGTACTGTCCAGCAGATTTCTGTTTAAAATCGTCTGGTAACAGGCTCGCAGTGACACAGATTTCAGTACTGAAATCCTCATAATTCAAACAATTACTCATTAAATTTGGAAAAAAAAAATCACGTATTTAATGCTCTTTGAGGAGAGTGAATGGCCTTGAACATTAAATTTTCACCGATAGCTTCTTGTTAAATCTGTTCTAAAATACACTTCTTACCACTCTTCTAAAACACTGGGAAAAATGTAATCTGGATTTTAATTTAAAAACCTTAAAATATCAAATGAAAAATAAATTTTGGATTGAATAATTGTTACAACTAACATTAAGTAAAACAAGACATTATTCTAACAAACACATTTTCTCACATTTGAGTGCACTAAGCCACTGAAAGATCCTTTATGCTCATTTAAATTTAGGCACAATATATTCAATAAAGTTTACACATTGTCTGTTCTATTTGCTTATAGATCGCTTCAGCTTTAAAATCAGGTGGTCATGCAGATTTGTATTGTTGCAGAGTGGTGAGCAGCAAATTTTCAAGTGTTTTTGATCTTGTATTTAAACTAAAAGTGTTCCTATACAAGCTGACTCAACCTTTTCATTTGCTAAATTCTGCCGCTGCTGCTGTCATCGCCCATTAGCCATTTTCATTGAGATATTTACTACAGGACGTTTCCATTGCCGTTCTATTGTTTGTGCCATCTTTAAATATCCTTACTTTTCAAAACAGGACAATCCAAAGCACATTAGCTCAGCCTTTAAAAGGTCTGAAGCCTACAACAGATAGGAGAAATTACAAAATAAAAGCTTTGTTGCAAAGCAGACTATGGCAAAATATAAATAATTTTTAAAAATCCATTTTTGAAGATTGCAATGTTTTGTGATTGTTTGGGGTCAAAATTGAACAACAGACAGTACCACTTTAAATGACTTGTTTTATTGTCCGAGTGATTTAGAGAACCGGGCCTCTGTGTCATGTCATATTTATGCCCAAGTGAAACAGAGAGCTGTGAATTACTGAATAAAAGTTCCCAGCATCTCTGATCAACTTTTAAGTATAAAATATACATCAAAAATGGCTTCAGTTACATTTATTTTAAAGCATGTAAATTAATGTAATTTTTCAGGATGAGATTTTGCTACTGCAAGAAAAGGTGCATTTATTTTGGAGCTTTTAACTTTTTTTTTCCCAATGTTTCCAGTAAATGTGGCCAGCAATGGATGTATTAACAGTGATTAACATATGGCAGCATATATGTTTAAACAGACTGCATTTTCTGTACAATAACCTAACCACCAGCTCACACAGAACTCAGCTGAGGGTGATGGTTACTAAGGCTATAGAATCAATGTGTAATCCTCTCCTATAATTTAGAAACTGAGGTACATTCATAGGACAGCCTTCTGCACTTTGGCTCTAATCCCAAAGAGGAAAATTCTGCATAACTAATTCACAAGAGAGGATCAAAAAGGCTAAACCTGCTACCGCTGTAGTAAAATGTTTATCAGGTACAGAGAGGTACTTTGTGCAACAGTTGAGCTGTATCCCAGGAAGTAAGCTGCAGCTCTTTGTAGGAGAGTGGTTTTGCACTGATTACAGCACTGTTTGGAAAAGGTCCCTGTGTCTTTCAGTGACTCATGTCAACCTCATTTACATGACTATACAGACTTTATACAGTATTTGATTTGATCAGAGATCTGAGCCTTTTTAAGCTTGGTGAGGCCACACTAAAGTACTTCATAAAGCATGAATATTTAACAGATCACTGTACTGTCACTTCATCTTCACCACCAATTAATATTTCCTTGGTTTAAAATAAGTGCACAATGTACCAAAGATTCAAGGTAACAGAGGAAAAGATGCACAGATGAGTATTACAGCTCAACACTAACACTAGCCTAAAGTACATGAACAATAATTGTTAGTGCTGTCATTTAGAATGTATATGTTTTGTACAAAATCTTTTTATATTAATGAAACTGATGGTCGTTGCCCTCTTTGTGTGTGTGTGTGTGTGTGTGTGTGTGTGTGTGTGTGTGTGTGTGTGTGTGTGTGTGTGACTTTGTTTTTTGTCTTCTTTTTTGTAACTGTTATCCTTCATTATGACTTTTTTTGCTGGCAAAAGATTATCACCTTTAGCAAAACAAAGCTATTTTAGTAGCAAAAACTAATAGAATAAAGTGAAGTGTTTTATTTTCTGTAAAATTTTCTACATTTTTCTACATATGTGCTATATTTTACCATTTCATGAATAAACGTGCAGTTTGACATGGGTGCCATTTTTTTTTGTCAAAACCCCAAGTGCCTAATCTGTCATCATAAGTCACAACAAATGAGTGCAAAGTGCCTTAATAGAGGGGGAAAAGGGAATCATGAACTAATATTGACTGTATTATTCCTCAATTCACTTACTTCTGATTCTTTAAATTATTGCAGAGATGGTTGCAGTGCATTGTTATAATTTAAACTGTATCTAAAGCCCAATGAACCATAACATCTGATTGGTTACACTGTACAGAAAGTCCATTTCAGACCAATCACCATTAACAATAGCATTGTTAGGTCACTGACAGGACAGTAATAGGTTAAAAAAGAAAGTGAAATAAATTTATAATATGATTTTTAAAAATTAAGACATGTCTAATTGAATGAAATAATTATTGATTTTATTTTATTTATATATTATAGTTTAATACTTAATTAAACATTTTAGCAATTATTTAGTGATTTATTTATTGAATCAGGGCACTATTGTTCCTCAAAATTATAAAGGATCAAGCAGTGGGTCTGCTATAGTTAAAGGTAATTGTTAGTGAAATGACTGAGCAATTCAACAAGTCAGATATCCATTTAATTAAACATGGCAACATTGTAACACAGAACTCATTAGCATTAACCAAATTCTATAGTAATATAACTTAAATAGTATATGAATTTCAGAAGAAGAAGAAGAATTCCTTTATTTGTCTCCAAAGGGGGAAATTTTGTTCCAGTACGACCCATCCAACAAAAAACAAAACAGACAACATAAGACATGGGAGGACAGGTGTCTGAGGCTGCAGCTGTCACAAGAGGTGCCGCCCTTTCATTAGATAAAAAAAAGACCACATTAGGTAAGAGGAGGGATAAAAAAGTCATATTTCACACTTTATCCTTGGCACGATACAGTTTGAGATTGCAAAAAAAGCAAAACAAAAAAATGCACAAAGAAAGCAACATACATACAACAGGACACAGAGCTGAAGCAGGGCAGAACAGCAAGGGAGCTGCTCTGGTCGGCTGGCTCATTGGGACTATGTGGACTCTTCCTGGTCCGTCTCTGGATGGGGTCGGGGCCGGCGTCTGGGCCCGGGTTGTTTGGGTGGTGCCTGGCTCTCGTCCTGGCTGATCGGCTACTCTGCTGCAGCTGCAGAGGGTTGGGCTGTCTGCTCTTCTCCACCCCAGAGAGAAGGGAACCATCTCCTGGGTCCGAGGACAGGTTGCCTCCAAAAGGGGCAACCTGTACTCTATACCAGGGAGTATAGAGTGTGTATGGGGAGTGAAAGTGGGTGTATAACTTTTTTTATGTTGGGCGAGTGGATGTGAATGTCTGTATGTGAACATGTGGGTGGGAATGTATGATTGTGTTTGTGTGTGGCTGTTTATATGTCAGGTTGGGGTTCTGGGCTGCCCCCTCTCCTGGATCATATTGGGCCCCCCGCTAAAAATGTGGGACCTATTTCCCCCCATTACACTCCCCTCCAGTGGCGAGTGCCTCTGCCTGCCGATGCGTTGGTGGCTCTTGGTGTCTGGGGTTGGGTGCTGGGGCATGTGCCAGCTTACCCTGGTGACTGCTTGCCTGGGCTTCTACTGGGGGTGGGGGGATTGCCCTCAGGACTCGGGTCTAGATTCAGGTGTTTGTTAGATACATTCTCAGTCGGGCTGCGGTTGCCACAAAATACATCTTGTACTACCTTGTAGTGTGTATTTTCCATTTAAGTTATTACTGTTATTATTATATATGCATATTTGTTTATTGTTGTGGATTCTCTGTTTTGTTTTGTTTTCTCTTTCCGCAGGTCTCGAGGCAGACTTTGGGGGTGTTGACTTGTTTTATCTCTTTGCTTTTTTCTCTCCTCTGCTTCTGTCTCCTTTTTTCTCTTTGAACCTTTCATCCATCTCCCCCCCTTTTTTTTCTTTTTCTTTTTCTTTTCGTCTTTGTGTCCATTACATTTGAAACAAACCCAAAGCATTTTTTAATAAAGTTTCATATTTTATACCAAAGGGAACATCATGGCAAAAGCTGTAATGCTCTGCTTGTGAAAGCAAATCTGTTGGGGCTTACCTTGACATTCAGACGACAGTTCTGAGTGCCAAACTGCTGGACAGGACATGTTTTAAAAAAAAGAAAAGAAAAAAGAACAGTGAGGGTGCGGGAGACAGAGAAAAAGCATCCTCCTCCACTGAGGACTGGAAGAAGAAAAAATGTTTTGATAAAATTTGACATGTAATGAAAATATTTTCATTATTTCAACATTTAATAACTTTTAAATCATTTATTTGAATAATAGAAATGATTTCCATCCATTTTCTGTACCCCCTTATCCTTCCAGGGTCATAAGGGGCTAGTCTCTGTTTTCAGCGGTTATGGGGTAAGCAGCAGGGTACAGCCTGGACAGATCACCAGTCCATTACAGAGCAACACAACCACACATGCACACTATCATATCTGTGGACAGTTAAAGTATTCAATTGATCTAACGGTCATGTTTTGGATTGTGGGAAGAAGCCGGAATGCTTGCAGAGAAGTTACACATGTGTGGGGGAGAACATGCAAATTCCATGTAGAAAGACCCCAGGCTGGGATTCAAACCCAGGACCTTCTTGCTGAAAGGCCACAGCACTACCAACTGCTAAAAGAACAATTTAAGAAGTTTAAAGCAACTAAATTAGTTAAGTCTAGTTTTCCACCACACACAGCAAGATAAAACATCCCTGAATCTCATTGTTGTAGAACTGTAGCTACATGCTGCTTTTTAAGTGTGAGATTTTGCATACAGGAAGAGAACATCCAAACTCAATGCTGAAAGACCCCAGGCAGGAATTCAAACCCTGGACCTTCTTGCTGAGGGGCAACTGTTCCACCATGCAGCCCAGAAATGATATTATATATTAACGTTTAATTATTTATGTATTGTTTTCATTATAATGTAAACTATTACGTTTTTAATTACGTTTCCTTATTTGATTTTGGCACTTTTGGCCCCCATAAAGGCCTGCTTACTCTTACTGATGAACAAATGTAGGATCCCCTTTTCTCCTGTAGAGGGCAGCACAGCCTGAGAAAAAGAAATGCATTCAGTTTCATTCACATCTTCCATAACATTAGCATTATATGGTTTAATGTTGTATACTTTGTTTACATACCTGTTCACCCATGTGACCTGTAATTTTGTATCATTTCATCCCAGTTTGTTTTCTTTGGTCATTTAGATAAAAACTTCAATCGGGTAGGATTTAATTTTATCTAATGGACAAACTGGAAAAACCCTTGTTATGAATATGAACTAGAGCACATAGCAGCCTGTTAGGGGCCGCAGTCACGTGCTGCAGCAAGCTGCCAAGATTAAGTGGATCAGCATTAAAAGTGGCTGCCCTTGATTACATCAGTGCCTGGACTGACTCTCTGTGGTCAGTGGGGACACTCACTAGTGAGCTGCTGAATGCTGTAGGAAAGAAAAACTACAGAAACCTGCCTTGTAAAATGTTATCAGCCACAGCCTGTGCCTTTAAATGACTTTATATGAAAGGGTGACAGGGAAAACTGGCCTTAATTGGCGTGTGTATGCAAACACCACAAAGTATCTATAAAGGCAAATCGTTTTGGTTTTAAGGTGATGTCATATTTATTTGTGCCTTTTACATCACACAGGCTAAGCTCTTTCAAATGGTCATACTTACTTGGGATTACCCTTTGCTCTATCTGTGGAAAGAAAGCACTTTACATGTTGTATAAATTTCAAGATGCAATGATGTGGTACCTGCATTAGGAAACAATTATTCAAGTTATCCCATGATATTTAAAAAACTAATGGAAACTTTTGTCAAATTAAACCATGGATGAACCATCGTAATTAGTGTTTAAGCATAAATAACATGTTAATAGTTCTAATTCTTGTGGAACAATTCAGCTATTGCTGTGGCAACAGAATTTACACCTTTTACCTCCAAACACAGGTAGATTTAACTTTGTTCATTCTGAACAATTGTTCATTGTGATATTTATAAGATAAGCTTTAAAAGTTGAAGATAAAACTATCTTACTACCTTCACTTTCTACAGAGTTGGCTTGTTTTTTGGTTCAGGGGGCCCCAGTGTGCTCATACTGTGTTGGCATTGTGGTGTTGCGGCATGGCATAGCGGACCCACAGCAGCCACTACTGCCTGGCAGTGGTGCTAAAAGCTGACTCATTTGCTCCGAGGCAAAGTGGAAGTTTTCCTGACAGACTATTGATTTGCAATCTGGCATATCCACATACGGATTTGTAACAATAGCTAAGTTTCCACAAAGGAATCTCATTAACTGCTGTTTGAAGGAAAGGGGATGTTGGCAGAGTGCTAAAAAAGTAAAGGACAGTAGGATTCATATCTTTGTAGCTACAGGTCAGTGGACTACACACATTTGGGAAAATATCAGATCAAGAAATAACTGAGCTAAGCACCACAACAGACCTGTGCCCAACTGGAAGAAGTGATTTTTTTTTATTGTATGAGGTTGAAGTGTACAAATTAGATGATTACAAAAATGAAAACTGCCGATCTTGTGATGAGACAAGCTTAACAGACATTATAAAAGGAAAGCACACCCCTTTAAGTTCATCAGTTTTAAATAGTTGGTATGTATGTAAGGTCTTGGTCTTGATTTTTCACAAAGCAAACACAAGCATTTTGGTTTTATCTTTGCTTAACAAATAATAAAATAGTGGAGTCTGTGGTGTGTGGTTTTGTCTTGAGGCTATATTTAAATAATTTTAGAACCTGGTGAAGATCTGATCATTTATGTGTTAAAACCTTAGGACTGACAGAGATGTGTTCTCTTTTACCCATCAAGTCTAAGTAGATATGCTCTCAAACAAAATTTAAAACCCTTCACATGTATTATTACTGCTGGTAAAGAAAGCATTCAGTTAAATGTATCTTTTTCCAGCAGCAGCTTAATTTCACAATGAAAATATTTTTAAAAATCCATCCAATCCATCCATTTATCCAGAAAAGAAAAAAATCCATTATCATGAGCTGGTGGCTGTCCAGTCAGAACACAACACAGAGAAACACAAGTCAAACAACCATGTATGCACTCATTCATAGCTGAGGGCAATTTAGAGACACCAGTTAACATAACAGTCATGTTTTTGGACTGTGGGAGGAAGCTGGAGTACCTGGGAAGAACCCACACATGCACAGGAAGAACACACAAATTCCATGGAGAAAGACCCCAAGATGAGATTCAAAGTCAGGACTTTACTTTCTTACTGCAAGGCAAAATGCTACCAACTGCTACAAGAACACAATTTAAAAAGTTTAAAACAACCAGATCAGTTAAGTTTATCTTTTCACCACACAGAGTGAGATAAAACTTCAAATCTCATTGTTGTAAAACTGTAGCTACACACCACTTTTTTTAGTGTCAGATTATGCTGTAGTAAATTCTTCTGCAGTAAATTTAAATGACTTTATTTTAAGGGTTTTCACACGTCTTTATCAGGGCTGGCAATGGTTTCAGAGGGTGTTGTATGAATGAATGAATGAATATATGTAGGAACTATTTATGTTTTTGCTACGCTGAGATTTGTGGTGATGTGAATGCAGTTACTGTCTGGAAAGAGAATGATGGTTGATATGGTTAAGTGATTGTCCTAATATATATATATATATATATATATATATATATATATATATATATATATATATATATATATATATATATATATATATATATATATATATATATAAAACTCTTTCAGCTGTACTTTGTTTTATTTTTATTTTTTGTCTACTTTTGTCCCCTCTAGCTGTACACTACAAATATAAGTGGTTAGACTCTCCAATACAGAGATAAGGCTGATGAATGAGTGAAAAAGTTGAAAGGTTAAAAATTTTCTCAGTATATAATTTTTCCACATATTCAAAGGACCTAAATAAACTTCACACAAGATTTGGCTTCTTCGATTGATACATTTATTTCTGCTAGAAAATTAAGCCACATAATGATCCAAATTTTAATCTTAATGTTCATCACTTTAACAACTCTAACCTAAACTACTGGCAACTCAGAGATGAAACAGGAATAAATTTCTCCATATATTCATGCATATTTTCATGTATGTGTAAACATGTCTGTATCCCTAAATATGTAATATAACATGTTAGATTTAATTGATGCAAAGGGAGTGCTGTCACACGTTTTCAATGTGATCCCCACTTTTTAGAGTTACAAATGGAAATGCCAAAATAAGAACAGAGTTTTTCAAATGCAAAGGAGTAGGTAACATAATGACTTTTCTCTTTTCTTGTCTGGCCATTCAGGAGGAGGCTTTTCTTTCCCTTTGTCAGTTAGGTTGGCATATAATTAACTCCTGCTTAATATGCTGTGTAAGGGCTCTTCTCCCCATGCAAGAGGCTTTGAACCCATGGACCACAGAATGGAACAAAACCTCAGTAGGTCTGCTTCCTCCATGCTCCTTTAAATATGTGTAAGAGAGAGTATGTTGTGGTAAACAAACACTAGAAGTATAAAATATGTCTACCACCACAGCTGTGATGTGTTGTTGTAACAGCACAAAACTATTAAACATGTTTATAACTAATAAACACAGCTCTTTATTAAGTGCAACAATGTGCAGTAGGTTCATCAAGAAATGTAACAGAGAACTTTAAGATAAAGTTGAAAAAGCAGTCAAGAACAAAATATCAATTTGTCCATAGGTGGTAAACTATGAAAACTTCTGCCTTTTAAAAAAAGCTCCCAGGACCTTTGCTGCACCTCTGTATAACCCTCAAAGTTTATTGCCCACCTCCTCTCCTCCCTCTCTTCTGTCCATCCCACCACAAAGGGTAGGGATGACCCCTCTGTCCCCCTACTCCCTCCCCACCTTTAGGATGCTTTCTCTTCCAAAATCTATTAAAAAGACCAACCCCCAGCAAACATGTTAGGTGGATGAATAAAGCGAACTATAGAGCCTTGCGAAAGTATTCATATCCTGTTAACTGTTTCACATTTTGTCACATCACAACTATGAATTTCAAGACAGTTTATTTGGAATGTATGTAATAAACCACCTCAAATAAAACAAAATTATGAAGTGGAAAGAAAATGGCACATGACTTTCATAATTTTTATAAAATAAATATTTAGTCTCTGTGCCTATGTATCCAGCTCCCTGTTGTTGTAGACCCCTAAATAAAATCCGGTGCAAGGTTCAGAAGTTCTCACTTCTGTGAAGGCCTCAGAGGGTTCTTCAAGAACATTAGAGAACTAACAGCACCATGAAGACCAAGAAACACAAAAGACAGGTCAGGGAGAAAGTTGTGCTTAAGTTTAAAGCAGTTTTAGGGCAAGGAGCCCATTGATCAGAGAGCCAGAGAAGAAGCAACAGTAGTTCGCAATCAGCTGCAGACAGACAGGAAAACTATTAGTTGTGCACTTGAGATGTATGGGGTTTTTTTTTGTTTGTTTGTTTTTTTGTTTGTTTGCTTGTTTTTTTCAAGATTGTCACAAGCTATGAAGGAGACAGTAAATATGTGGAAGAAGGAGCTCTGGTCAAATAAGACCAAAATTTAACTTTTTGGCACACATGTAAAATATGTGTAGAGGAAAATTATCATTGCAGATCAACCTGAATGCACCATTTTCACAAAGAAACATGGTGGTGGCTGTATCATGCTGTGGAGATACTTTTCTTCAGCAGGAACGGGAAAGCTGAGCAGCGTTTATGGGATGATCAATACAGATAAACACAGGGTAATACCAGAAAAAAGCCTGTCAGACGCTGCAAAAGATTTAAGACTGGAGCAGAAGTTTGTCTTCCAATGGGACAGCAACCCTAATCATACAGCTGAGCTACAAGGGAGTGTTTTAGATCAAATAATGTTAATGTGTTAGAACAGTCCATTCAAAGTCCAAACCTGTACCCAATTGCGAATATGTGGCAAGACTTGAACACTGACGTCCACAGATGCTCTCCATCCATTTTGACTGAGCTTAAGCTATTCTGCAAGGAAGAAGAGTAAAAGATTTAGTCTTTAGATGTGCAAAGCTGGTAAATATAACTTAAAGGACTTGTAGTTACAAATATACACATTTCAGAATTTTATTTGGAAAAAAATGAAACCATGCATATTTTTCCTTCCACTTCACAATTATGCATGCCTTTGTGCTAGTCTGTCACATAAAATTCCCGCAAAATACAGAGGTTTGTGGTTGTAAAGCAACAAAACATCAAAAAGTTCGAGGAGTGTGGATACTTTTGCAAGACACTGTTTTTACCATAAAGTGAAAATAATAAGGACAACTGTTGTGAGTACTGGGGGAAACTAATGGTATGCATAGAAATGTAACATATATGTATAACATTAATTTATTTTGTAAATAAATCTTGAGCTAGGTTTGGACTTGTGCTGATTTAACTGTAGCCAATAGATTAGTCAATATTCTAAATAATTGTTAGCTTTTTAAGGTTAAGATAGAGTTTAGATATCTAAAGGGCATTGTAGATATTTAGTCCTTTACTTTTCTATCTTTAACCTTTCTAATTTATGTCACAGATCCTTGTTTATTTACTCCCCATAGATTTCATTATGCACCCTGAAAGCTGCCCCCGGCTCGCTTCTGAAAGGTAGGGGCCACAAAATAAGAAAAAAAAAGCCAAGGTAGGGGTCCTGTACGCTGCGTTAGAGGTTTTTTACTTCGGATGTTTTTTTCAGTTGCAAAACAGATTACTTCGCAGGTTGCAACACAAAGCGTGGCCGATAAACTACTTCCTACAGCCATCCAGGGGTGAATGGGGCCGCAGGACGGGGTCCACTCCGGGGAACTCGAGCGCAGGTGCGACATGGCATAACAGTCAGGCAGTAAAAACCTGAAGGAGAGTTCGTGGAAGGGGGGAATGTGGGGGCATACCTGTTCTCATTAACCTGCTGTTAGTGTAATCTCTTCTTTGGTGGGAAAGGATGCGGGGAGACCTGCTGGAGTTAACGGCCTCATTTGCACCTTGTTAATGAGCAGATTGGAGTTATACAGGGAGCTCATGTGTACCATGTTCTTGCGGTATATGTGGGTAAAATTCTACATAATCATATATATATATATATATATATATATATATATATATATATATATATATATATATATATATATATATATATATATATATATATATATAACTTGCATTTTAGATGAAACGTGAAAACGCGTACGCTTGTAATCTAACTATGTTTCCCAGTTACATGCAGCCAGCAACACCAGGTCTGTTGGGATTCCCTCACGGCAGATGTAGTAACATATGACATTACTTTAATATACTCCTAACAGACAAATAACGGCGTATTCCTCAAGTCATGCTCGCGTTCCTACTTTTGAGGAAGGTGCACGTTTACGATGCCAAGCCTGACCTCAGGGCCAGCCTCTGCTGCTGACATCACGTCCTCCGCGTCTCGTCGCCGCTGCCTGGAGTTCCATCAACTTCTGAGGCTCCCGCTGTGACCGAAGGCGATGCCTCAGCGCCATTCATTCTCAGGCAAGGCGCTCAGGACGCAACAGCTGCTGCGCTCCCCGCAGGACAACCTTTTTATTTCTTATTTTTTCACCCTTAATAGCACTAAAGCTTGGCCATGACAGAAGAAAGCCGGGGGAAGCGAAGGAAACAAGCCAACCCGAGGAGAAATCGAGGTAAGAAACACGCTGCGCTGGAAAGTTTGAAAAAGTTAGTGAGTGATGCGGTGGGAGATGTTGCTGCAGCGGACAGAAGACATCATGCAAAACCAACTGTATGATTCTGGATGATCACAAAGAAATTACTTTTAAAAAGTTTCTACTCTGCAACAGTTTGTTGCGTTGTGTGTTTATGGTCTAATTCAGACTTTTTATTGATTTCGTAGGTTGGGAATGATTGAAGCCAAAATTGAGTCACATTTGGTCAGATTATGTACCTGCTGATACCTGCTTGGTAAAGTCGTAAATAAAAAAACATTAAAGTCAGTTTTACAGAAAAGAATCTTAACATGCAAACACATTTTAAAAAAAAATACCCCGATATTTCTGCGTTAAGTTGATGTCATAAATACATCAGAGCCTTCTTTACTGCCAAGAAAATTATTTTGTCAGAAATCTCAGTGGCACTTATGTGCAGACTTTACTTTTGCCTAAAATTTTCTCTGACATTGAACGTTTCCAAGACTTTGGCTACTTGATTGCAGCAGCATTCATGCTTCTGTACCTTGGGATTTTAAACGTTTTATTTCGTTTTTCTAAGTTAGGTTTTTTTTTCTTTTTAATAAATAAAATAAGGAGAAAATCGTGGAGAGATGAAACAACCAAAAATTCTTTTATCGGTTACTGGTGATATTTTATCACTTTAACACTATTTCATCACCATGATTATCAATGTCTTCACTATTTTGAAGTTGGTTTTTGGCTACCAAACTATAAACTGTGTGTGTGTGTGTATATATATATATATATATATATATATATATATATATATATATATATATATATATATATATATATGTGTGTGTGTGTGTGTGTTTATTTCTCTCTCTCTCTCTCTCTCTCTCTCTCTCTATATATATATATATATATATATATATATATATATATATATATATATATATATATATATATATATATATTCCTCACATGACTAAAATTCATGGTTTCTAAGATTACTTGGTGGAGTGAGTTAGCTGGAAGGTTCTTAGATGTCAGTTATCAGCTTGTGTGACTGCACTTCCTACTCAAGCTTCTGAGAGGAACTTCTAGATAACACCGAGTTTAGAGACTTCATTGAGGCTCTGTTCTGCATGTTTCAAGCCGTTCCTCTTTGCTGTGTGGCTCCTAACTCTCAAACAGAACACCTGCAAGTAAGAGGCATTTGTAAAGTAATATTTGTTCGTTTTGCCTTCTAATGTGGACTGAGAAAATGAGTTAGAGTTAGCCCCAGAACTCTAAAATTATCCAAGGATTGTTTCTCTAAACCTACATTTGACCCAGAAACTTTATAAATATCAGCATAGCTAGGGTAAACTATTTATTCTTGACGATTTTCTAAACAAATTGCATGGATGGTGAGTGCCAGCAGTGTTCTGAAGCTTTTTTTCAAAGGGAAAGCACTATTTTTAAAATTAAAGTGTCAGATTTTGTTGAGGGTTTTTGCATGTTGGAGAGTTTTTTTTAGAGGTTAAAAAAATATGCTGCAAGTTCTTTGATAGGTAACAGTTGTGAATCAATCAGAAGTTAAAAGAATTTAAATATTTTCTTTTATGCATCAAAGCATATGACCCTTTATCTGATTTTAATAAAATATTACAAAACATACATCAAAGAGCATGCTATTGGGTGATGCATTTATGGACCAAAAATAGTGGGAGTTCTTAGTTTTAATGCATTTAATTACACAAGGGAAAATATCTTTTAGTATTAAACTTGCGATCAAAGATAGAGCTGATCAAGGAAATATTGACTGAATCTGATCTCTGGCTGACTGACTGGTGCATCTCTAATTAAAATCATAAATCATGGTTTCCATGCCTTGTTTTTAAAAAGAGCGGTTTCTACAGCACAATATCTAAACACACTCAAAGCTTTTCTGAAAGTTTCTTGAAACCATCCCAGACCATACAATTAGTGTCTTTAAACTGACACGCAGATATCTGCTGTAAGCAGTCAATTTACTTTTTTATCAGGTATCTGTAATAGTTTCCTAATTTAATTTAGAGAGATGTGAAGTTGAGCGGGTTGTCACAAGGGTCAGATCCTCTCTGGCATGCTTAGCAGTGACGGCAATTCATGTGTTCATGTGTGCACACATGCATGCTCTCATCTTTGACAGTTTGTCGATCGACTGTGCTCCAATCTCACAAATCAACAGCGGCACTCTGCTGTGAAAGTTAAACAGATAACTGTCCTACAAGGACTTCTTATTTCTCAGACAGTTTCTCTAATCCTGTAGCATCGAAAAAAAGAGAGATAGCGTCTCTCCTGCAGCTCATGTCTTGTAACATTTAGTGTGGACTGGAAGAACTCGAAGCATTTAAAAAATGCAAAAGGATCTAACTATACATTGATATAAAGCTGTATATACAGTTAGTGAATCTTTGTGCATAAGGTGTTAGCCAGGAGCATATGTCACACATGCTTCAGTGCCTGTGAAAAGTCCGTATGAGTGGATGTGTGGCGCATGTGCCGAGTTATGCATCCTTGTGTCGGTGTGGAAATGTACGTGTATGAAAGCTGTGTGCAGGATTTGGAATGCGGGCAGGGAGTTAAAGGTCCTTGATAAAACCAAACGAATTTGGCAGGCTCCACTCATAAGACAGCAATTTGGGGATCCTTTCCAAACCAGAAGAAAGAGGAAAAATATAGGCTGACTTTTCTTCTCTCTTCGAGGCGCCTATTGATTATGTCTCCGTCTCCCCCAATAAAAATGTCAATGTTCAACGATATAAAGCAATGTGAAGAAATAACAGCATTTCATTTCTTCCAGATTAGAAACAGAGCAGGGATCAAGAAAGAAAATATATACATTTAAAGAAGATGGCTTGCGATACCTTGTTGTAAAAGGTCATCAAGTGTATGAATTTTTAGGATTAGCACTGATAATTTACAGTTCAAAACTTCTGACTTGGTGGTTATTTGGCAGATGAAGTGCCTTATTCACTAAAATCATTTATTTAAACAGAGTGGCTACAGTTCTCTGTAAAACCAGCTAAAAATACAGTGACTTGCCAAAGCATTTCTACCCCTCAAACTTTCCCCTGTTTTATCATATAGCAACCACAAATACAAATCTGAAAAGTGTGGCAGACATTTGTATTAAGCTGGCTTGATTTATTATTTGCTACAATTTGCTGCAATTACAGCTGCAAGTATTTTACAGTTTGTCTTCACCAGCATTCTTTGCACTATATTTCAAGCTCAGTCAGATCAAATGGACAATGTCTATGGGCCTCAATTTTCATGTCTTGCACAGATTCTCAGTTAGATTTAGATCCAGACTTTGACTGGGCAAATTTTGACACAGATCAACTTTGCCCCACCATTCTGTTGTAGATCTGGGTTTTTATTTTGCAGGGTCTCCTCCAGGATTTCCCTGTATTTAACTCTGACCAGCTTTGCTGTACCTGTTAAGGGAAAGCAACCCCACAGCATGTTGCTGACACCACCATGTTTCACTGTGGAATGATGTATTCAAGGTATTTATTTCCTCCGTGGATAGTGTTTGGCATCGGTCTCATCTGACCACGCAACAGCTTCTTCATTTTTGTTCTGTACCCTTCATGGCTTGTGGCAAATATTCAACAAGACTTCTTATGGCTTTCTCTCAACTAGTTTTTTTTTTTATCCTGCCGCTCTTCAATAAAGATCAAATTTGAGTCCGACTAATAGTTGTCCCACTAAAAATTCTCCTGCCTGAGCAGTGGATCTCAGCTGCTCCTCCAGAGTTACCATGCTCCTCTTAACTGCATTTGACAGGCATATGAATGTCTTTGCCTTGAACTTTGCCTCAGTTTGTGCAACGAATTTGACTTAAAACAGGAGGGAAATGTAACATTTATGCATAGTCTCTGTCAATAAATACTTCACTCTAGACTCTCTTCTTCTCTCTTCTTCTTTTAGCAGTCATTAATCTTTTAACTGCTATTTTTCATCTTTTATTTGTTTCTTCCTGCCATTATATGTACAGACCTTCTCTCAAAGTCATCCAGAGAACTGATCAGACTTCTCAAACTTCTGAATCAGTTTTGGATTGGGTTTTATTTCCACTGTTACAAACTTATCTGTTCCTGGTTTTATGCTCCTTATGTTTTGTTACTTCATTACAAGCCTCACTCTATTGTTTAGTGCATGTGGCTTTTTTTTTTTTTTTTTTTTTTTTTTTACAAAAAATAACTCCTTGTCCCTGTTTCCATCACTCCCTTTCTCGTTTTTCTTCTTTTTTCAAGTGCCAATTTATTTAAACTCCTTTCCCCTTTTTCTTCTTTCTCCTTCATTGATTTCCAAACCCCAGTCTTTGTATGCAGCTGGAGCCCAGCTGTGTGTCTGTGACCGTGCATGTACATATGCACACATACATGTGTGTTTGTGTGGGTTTTTTCTGGCACAGTGCTGCCACTATGAGCACAGCTCACTGTACACAAAGGACTTGAGCAACAACAGAAAAAGAATAGGGGGGAAAGTGGAGAGAATGGGGGGAAAGTATTCAAACATAAAAAATGGAGGGGCTAGGCCCTTTTGGATCGATCTGACCTGCATGGATGAGAGGTGTGGAGACCGAGGCAGCAATGAAGAGTCCAGGCACCTCAGTTTTATTACCAGGATTCTTCAAGGGGCTCAGCTCAGGCGTCAGAAGCAGCGGGTGGGTGGGACAGAAGAAGAAAAGAGGATGACAGAGATGGGAACTGATGGAGCTGACAGAGCTGGAGAACATAAAAACACAGTTATGCAGAATAAGAAAACAAGAATTGGAGGGGTTCAGAGATACATGAAGGGTAGAGGCAGAGGAACCAGGATGGGTGACAGAACGTGGGATATTCAGAACGTTTCCTCACTCTCTCCTCAACATTCCCACAGCTTCAGTCGTCACTGTTCTGCATGTGTTTAAAGCCACATCTCCACAGCAGTAATAGGGAGTCCCTTTGACTGAGGCTCTTTTTCAGTCATCGCATGTTTATTTAATTATTCCTCATTCTGATGTTTGAGATGGAGCCAAAGTATTTTTGTTCCCAGCTACATGTTCCTATGCATGGCTGCCACACTGACAATCTACTACAACTGGAAAACTGTTCATCAAAAATATTTTAAACCACCATAGCCTAGATTACACATGGTGAAAGTTGATTCAAAAAAATCACATCATTATTTCTAAGAGGATTAATCAAACAATGTTAATATATGGTGCCTTGCAAAAGTATTAATGTCCCTTGAATTAAATTACATTTAGTAGCAAACCAAACAAAAATTCCACGTATTTTCTTTAGATTTTAAGTGACAACATGAGGGTATTGTGAAATGCATGCAAAACAATCCTTTTTTTTTTTTTTTTTTTTTTTTTTTTTTTTTTACAAATAAAATACTGAAAAGTGTGGCATGCATTTGTATTCTGCACTCCTGATTTATGACATTGGATCTCTTTTCACTGCAGTCACAGCTGCAAACCATTTGAGGTTTGTCTCTGCCAGTATTGCATGACTAGTCACTTAAATATTCCCAATTATTTGTCTATAGCTTAATAGTTTAATCTCAGTCAGACTGGACAGATAGCCTCTGCAAACATCAACTGGATTTAGCTCTGGACTTTAAATGAGACAACCTAACAAGTTGATGTTCTTTGATCTAAAATACCCCATTGTAGCTCTGGATTTATGCTTCGAGTCATCCTGTTGGAGGGTGAACCTTTGCCTCAGTGTCAAATCTTTTAAAGCATATGTGTCAAACTCAAGTCCTGGGGGCCAAATCCGGCAAACCATAGCTTTTTATGTGGCCCTCTAGACACCACATTGCATCAATCAGTCCCTCCAGTTTTTTGCGATTCCACGATCATGGAATTGCACATAAAATCAACAGATCTCTGTATTTTTTCATGCTAATGCATTATTGCGAACTTTCCACAAAAATGTCGGGTTTAAGTGACTGTTAAATCCCACCTGCAAGTGGCAGTATTTCTTACTTTTACTATGCTGCTGCCTCAGTCTTACTTGAGTTCAAGTTATAGTCCGTGATCGATATGGCGAATAACAAAAAGTCAAATTTAATGTCATACATAAGCATAAATATTGCAAAATTCCTTGCAAATTTTTAAATTAGCTCCAGTAAATCAGTGATTTTGATTGGAAAAATATCACAAAAACAATCATAAAAAACTGGAAGAACTGATCAGTGTTAAAATATTTCAATAATATTTAATTTTACTATTTACTGAATGCAGAGACAGCTATTTATTAATATTTTAACAGTTTGTTAATGGATTTTATCAATACATTCTGGCACAACTGGCCCTTGAGAACATTCATGAGCTTGATCGGGCCCAAAATGAAAATGAGTTTGACACCTGTTTTAAAGCCTCTAACAGGTTTTCCTCCAGGATTGCTTAGTATTTAGCTCCATCCATCTTTCCATCAACTCTGGCAAGCTTCCTTCTCTCTGCTGAAGAAATGCATCCCTATAGCATAATTAGTTTCCCATCAGATAAAATGGTTTGCATGTAAACCAGAAATTATAATTTTTGATCTCATCTGAAAGAGGACCTTCTTCCACTGGCCCTTGTAATATTGAACTGTGCATATCTTTATCGCTTATGCCAAAACTGGACTTCTTGTGACCTTCTCATTGACACTTTACCTTAAAGAGAAGATTTGTGGAGTGCACAACTAATAGTTCTCATGTCATATTCTTCTTCGTAAATACAGCACAGTTTTTTTGATTCTTTTATTGGTAAAAAATTAAGACAATCTAATTTTTCTCCCAGAGCACAAATATTTGCTACTCTGCATTGGTCTGTCACATAAAATCACAATGGATTTCATATTGTAATGAAATATAATGAAACCCAACAGAACAATAGTAGTCACTGGAGTTGAACAGAAACTTGAATGTTGGGCTTATATCTAAGGATCTCACCTCTTAACTGAAGATAACACCCTCAGCCACAGAGCTCTTGACACGTGCATGTATGTGTGTTTAAAGGTTGTTGGCGATGTTCTTGTCACACATTTAGCACCTACTGTATTTTTTTTTTAAGCTTTCTATCAGTAGGAAACTTCTGTTTTCTCATCAAAGATTTTTTTACCTGATAGAACAAGCTTGAAACATGCAGAGTCTGATTATACAAACTAATCCTTCTTTATCTTTCACTTTTTCCATTTGCAGCAGTATTATTAAGGTCTTCGTCATTGCTTTGGCAGTACCACTCAGTGTAAAATCTATTTGTGGATCTTCCTTTATTGCAGACAGACCATGGTTGTGTGTTTGATATGCTGCACGTGTTTGAGTTTAAAACCGTCCACATAAGAAAGCATGCTGCATTCAGTTTATAGATATGTGCAGTTTTATCACACCTCAAATTAAATTTGGAAACCCTGCATCAGCTGTCATGTATTACAAGGGCCAGATGGGTGGCAGTGAAAGGAAGGGAGAGTGAGTGAGAGAGGGAAGAGGAGAGGTAGGGAAGCAGACAGGGAAAGAGCAGCCTGGCAGGCAGCCGGTAGGTCTCCTTCAGCTGGCTGAGAGGGAGCCACTTTCTGCCTATGAAGGGAGTAGATTTAGCAGGGTTGCAGGTTGAATGAGGAAGTTTGATATGTGGTGTGTATTAGCAGCAGCAGTCGTTTTTAGGTTCTGCCTCGACAACCTCTGAAAGGCAAGAAAACATCACACTTGACATGGGGAAGTTCAAGTGGCATCGGCAGTTTAACACTGTATATTTTACCTGATTTGCAGCCTCTTATTGTCACCCTTTTTATTATTGTCTCTGTCTCTGAGTTAATGTGAATTTTCTTGCACATCTAAATTCCCACTATTGGCACAAAATGGAGCCCTCTGACAATATAACCATATTTATATAATCACTGTACTGAATAAGAGGAATGTTTAAAGGTAGAATAGGTTAGTGCCTACCTTTTCAGTACATTCACTGAGAAATAAAGGCAGCACCTATTAAAAACCATGCAAATGATAGAGGATATAAAACATGATGTGTTTCTGCAGTCTACAACATGAAGCAGATAAATGTGTAGGTTTACACTACAGTCTCATTTAGTTTTAAAATACCTGAGGAATGTTATCCTTCATCACTGGATTATTCAGGTCCTACCAGCTATCAACAGAGCCTTGATAAAGCTTATTGAGGGACTTCCCATAATAAAGTTGGTACTTTGGAGGTTTGGAGATGAAAATCTCAGACAAGACTAGAGAATTTTTACTTTTTAACTAAATCCAATTTTCTTTCTACAAACTGTGTAAACTTTATTTTGATTGACAAAAATTGATCATAGGCTGCATGGTGGTGTAGTTGTTATCACTGTTCCCTTATAACAAGAAGGTCCTGGGTTAAAATCCTGGCCAAGACCTTTTTCTCATTGTTCTCTCAGGGTACTCAGGCTATCTTCCATAGTCAAAAATATGCGTGTTAGGTTAATTGGTCTTCAAATTGTCCTTACTAAAAGATCGTCCCCATTTATACATCAAAACAGATTTGATTTTACACTAAGTGCATTAGAGAACATGCTGTTTGTTGATGCATTTATAGCCTGACAAAAGTAGGAGTTTTCCATTTCAGATGATGGCAAGAAAAGAAAAACTGGTCGATTACTATCACTCTCCAATTTATTGTTGTATCATTAAATAGAATAGCTTCATTATTTTTTTATTAACCATCCTAGCTGCCCCTACAAATGTCTTATGGTTGAATACATGACCCTGCTGGGAATGGTTGCTGTAATTATCAAGCTTTAGAAATATGAGAGCTTGATAGGAGTGTAACAGTGTTAAAGTATGTGGCAAATGTCAAAAAACCATCCATAGTAAAGCGAGGACACAAAGTTTCCCAGCATTGAGATGGAATAATCAGTTATTAAGTTTTTTGTGCTTTTAACAAAGTGGCTGAATGGTGTCAGTAACATAACATTATCATGTACTGGGGAAAAGACTTAAACCATCCATCAGACTTAGCTTCTAAAGCCTAATTCATACCTCCTTGTCATCTACAAAGCCTGTGTGACATAAATTACTTCATCTGCACCCACCCACTAGAGTCCTCAAGGAATCTCTTTTTATGTCCCAGTGTGGAAAACTTTCTTCTTCTCCTCCTTGGAGTAGACAGCCTATAAACCAGCACATTATCGCCCCCAAGAGGCTGTAGTGGAAACAGCATATCTTTGAGTGATACAAGGTTATTCAGCCAAGCTAAACATTGTATGAATAGGGGCATGTGGTGGTTACATGTAGACAGGCCATCTTCATGGCCTGTGTACATGTAACCACTTTTGTGGAAAAATAGAAAAAAAAATGTTGTTGACTTGTTTGTGCGATAAGGCACCTAACAATGATCACTATCCCAGATGAGTATCAAAACCAGTTAAACTCAAAGTATGAACCCATGTTGTGTAGAATGGGTTCATAAAGTGCTACAGTTCCTGGAATTTTCTCCTGCTGTATGGAGCATATAGTAATCTAGCAGTGCCTCTCACCCAACTACTGCTTCACTCTATTGGTCTGCTGGCTCCAAGAAACCTTCTACACTGATCTTTTGCCTACAAGCAAGATACATTTGAGCTTTGGGAAATATTTCTGAACAGAGAGCGTGGTGTGGCAGTTAATGCATCGCCACCCATCAATGACCGCGTGTTGGCTACCTGAGCAGATAGCCAAACTAATTAATCATCAGCTCTGTTATATGTGTGTTGGTCTAAAAAGAGTGGCAGTTTGCATTAATTTGTTGCTTAGATCTATGTGCTAAAATTAAAATAACTATAAATATTGTTACACATGATGATTTTGTTTTAAATTGTGACACCATGAAACCATGGTATTTTTAACCAAGATTATCAGAACATGAGAATCTCATCCTGGATCATTCTGTGTCACTGGTTTATCAGATAGCTTATCATCACCATCAGTATCATAATCAAGCTGTATAGCACATTCAGCAACAAGGCAATTCAAAGTGCTTTACATGAACAAGGTACTTTTACTCTGGCAGCCTAACAAAATCGGTTCCCTTTTTTTTTTTTTTTTTTTTTTTTTTTTTTTTTTTTTTAGCTGAATCTATAAAAAGGGCAAAAGAGTTGATGAACAATCATATTGCACCAAAATGATTACAAAAAAGACTGAATATTTTGTTACAGGAGAGACGCAACTGAAAGATTGTGCATCTCTCAGGTCTTGCTTCATGTCTTCTCTCCATTTTATCCTATTTCTTAAGTTTAAGTCATAACTATTACACACTTTGTGTCTTTGGTTGATGCATTTTCAGGTTTGCCACTTCTTCTTTTGTAATTGGTGTGTTCAATTTCTTCAAATATTTTAAAGACACACTGCACTGTTGTAAAATATGCTAAGGACTCTTCAAAATTATTTTAAAAATCTGCAAATATGGCTCTCGCTGAGCATTTTTTATATTTTTTAATCAGGAATACTTATTAAATGCATTGATTTTTATTATTATTATTGCATGACAAACACTGCAAGTAGCTTGCCACCATCAGCATTTGAGTGTGTGTGTGAATGGGTGAATGACTGAATGTAGTGTAAAGCACTTTGGGGTCCTCTGGACTTGATAAAGCGCTGTATAAGTACAGGCCATTTACCATTTTACAAAGAAACTCTTATGATCTCTCATCATACCAGATGTTAATGTTTGTTGTTTATCTTGCTCTAAAGTTGTAGCAGAGTTCTTCTTGTTTTTTAATTGGTCCCAAATGGCCCATTATAACAAGGAATATCTCACTGTATCGCAAAATATCTGCTGATAACAATATCTGATCTTAAATGTTATATTTTTTTATGCTAAGCATGCTGTAAAGTAAGTATCTGTCCAGTCTAACACATGTTTTTTTTTCTTTTATCATCCCATAAGATAAATAGTAAAACATTAACAGTGCTCTACACAAGTATTGGCACCTCTATGAACTATTTGCAAAATGCTTTCACAAAAATTTTATTCCTGGAACATATTCCCAAACAGAAAAATTCTGTCCATAAATTTAAGAAAGTTTATCCAGTGTGAAAAAAATCCCTTGTTATAAAATATATTACAATAAATATATATTTATATGAAATCAACACAGTTGTTTTAGTGCTTTGCACAACTCTCTTTTCCAATAGGACAGCACTCCTTCTTCTTCTTCTGAAACAATTCAAAGGTTTTCTTTAGGATTTGGACCTGGGGATTAAATATGGCCGAGAAAGATGAATATTTGTGTTGATTTGCCCACATTCCTCTGATCATGATTCTCTTGAAAGATCAAGTGATGTCTACTACATTTTTATTTAACCACTTAACTGTGATAAGGACACAGGTGTTCTCATGGACCCATTGGATAACATGTGAGTGTTTTGGGGGTGACAGTTAAAGGGTCCCAGTACTTCATATTTTCATATTTCAATTGTTAGTATTACCATGCACTATAACTAGAGTGCCTGGGCGTTTTGAAAACTTCATAAGTTTTCAAAAGGCCTTATGAAAATTAACACAGATCTTCCTTACTTAAAGAGCATTTTCTCTTGTCATTCCCATTTTAAAGAGTACCTATGTGAAATAAGGGTCTCTCTTTTTTTAATCATATTAAAACACCAGGGAAAACAGAAAGTCCTGGTTTACTAATCAGAAGTCCTTTAACAATCTAATCAACATTAAAATTAATATAAAAATTATTTAGTTACATTATATTTCATTCATTGTTTTGAATTGCTTGGGATGCCAGTAATTGCTGTTCTGTGGGATATTTTTCTCACTTGTATAAATTTACTCAAATAAAAAAAAAAAACTGTCAGTGTGAGATGTTAGGAAAGATTAATTTGTTTTAAAGCTCCTTCCACAGTTTTAGCAGGGGTGCCAATAAATGTGGAGGGTGCTGCATTTCAGGTTAGCCAGCCACTCCCTTCTCTCCCTGTCTCCCTGTACCTGTGATCACCTGGTACCACCTTTATCTGACCTTCAGATTACACTGCCTCTCCCACCTCCTACCCTCTCACACAGATAATGTATATACACTTTGCTGCTCTGTAGGGAGGAAACACATTCCTTTATAGACAGAACATCTTTCTTTTCTTCTGGTCCACCTGTAACATTTTAATATTTATCAGGTAAACTCCTCTTTCTCACCCTGCGTTTCTTTAAAGAACAACCTTAAGCTTTGTGACTGTCAGACTTCAATGAAGTCAGTCATTGAGTAAATATCCATATGTGCTTAGAAATACTTTAAATTGAAATCAAAACTATGAGAAAATATGAATTTTTTTGTCTGTTCTTTTTTTTTTGGAAAATAAGCTTTTAGATAAAATAATTTCTTCAAAAAACCTCCTGATCACTCATCTCAGACTTCTTACAGAGGATCATGAGATCAAGAAAACTAATCTATAGCTCAGGTATGATAAAGAACAGGATCCCTACATCGGAAACATTTTTCGCTAGAAAGGAAGCAAAGCCACATTCGCCGGTCCACTCTGTCATTTATCACTTTGCAACAATCTTAGAGATAGACTTATCACATCTGCTGTCAAGAATTTCTCATAGTACATGACAGGTTTAGGTATTGCAAAATTACAGAACAGGGGAGGAGTTTTAATTTTAGAAGACCATCCACTAATAAATGTAAAAAAGTTTAAAATTTAGCTTTTCTGTTTTCCTTTGCAACTTTTGGTTACACTTTTTGGTGAGCCTTAAAAATAAATGTATTGTTTATCCCAACAGTATAACTTCACACACATTGAAAAACATGTTGAAGTTGGTCACAGCCTCTAGGAGCTCTTATTTTGTAGTTCATGATTCCCTGCAGTATAAACATGATGTGAGGCAAAACCCATTTCTCTTAGCCACTCTTTGAAATGGGAAAGACAAGAGAACATGTTATTTAAATATGACAGATGTGTGTTGATCCTCATATGTCAGAAACTGGTGAAAAGAAAATAGCATTTTGCCTAAACTTTCTTACATCTATAGTCAGATTAATAATTAAATGTTTTAAACAACTGGAATTGTAGCAAGCATGGCTGGTCGAGAAGTTATTTTTAGCACCACACCTGTTGAGAAGGATGGTGAGGAACATAAAAAAAAGATCCCAGTTAGAGAACTCTGGCAAAGAGTGGCAAAAATGAGAAAAACCCAGGCTTAACTTTTGAACATTTATTTAATGAGGGAAAAAAAATCTCATGTTAAGAAATAATTGTTGAAAAGTTATATAATGGCACAACTGATGGTGTACCTAACAATCCTTTTGAAATACATTTAGGATTTAAAGCCTTCTAATTAATAATTCATAACATAATGTTTTCTTAGGTGACACAACCATTCTTCAAAATGGGAAAATTAAGAAAACAAGAATAAATCCTTTTGAGTTGGAGCCCCTAATATTATGGATTGCGTTGCCTCTATCTTTCCGCTGTCTTGATTCATTTGATTCTTTAAAGAATCACTCATTGAGTTAGACTGGCTTCTATCAAGTTTTATACTGCATGATGTTATGTGTAAGTTGTTATATCTTTTCTTTTATGCTTTTATCTTCTGTATTTTTCATGATTGTTTTTATTGTACAGCATTTTGTGGGTTTTGACCTGTGAAAGGTGCTATATAAAAAACGTTTACATTCTATATTATACTGGGCGATAGGTATATTCACAGCAATAATTGAAAGTTTTAATTGAAATTGTCACTATAAAGGTTGGATGGGTATGCATGTTTATCTTCCAACCATCCCCAAAATGTTAAAACAAGAAAATGGAAGAAAAAGGATGTTAAGGGAGATGAAACAATTTCCAAAGCGCACTGGCAGGGAATTCCAAGAAAATGTTGCTTAATTTCGAAAAATTCAGTCTTTAATTTCATAACATTTATAAAGTGGGGGACAAAAACCCCATGTTTAGGAATAATTCACAAATTCACCATTGCTTTAGTTGTTGGTATATCTAACAACCTCTTTTGAGCTTCTTAAACCAGAAAACAGCTACAAGAAAACTATTTTCCTAAGCTGTCCCATATTTACAATCAGAGCAATAATCAAGAGTTTGAAAGCAACTAAAACCATGAAACATCAAGACTGAAGGTAGACAAGTTGATGTTACCACCATGAACAATAAAGAGGATGGGAAGGAATGTAAAAAAAAAATTCTAATTACTGATAATTAGTGATTACTAAATACATTCTTTCATTTAAGGATATTTTTTATTTGCAGGACAAATCCTTAGCCACATTTTTAAGTTGATCAACCTATCTAGGAGCTTTTAATAATTACTAATGCATAATTTTCTGTTGTCGTGTAACACAAACATGACATGACACAGAGATCCAGTTCTTTTAGTCGCTCTTCAAAATGGGAGAGACAAGAGAAAATGAAATTTAAGCAAGATGTGTGCTGATCCTCATAATCTGTGTGGAGGGTTCTGTTATGTTCATACAGTGGATCTATCCAACATTACAGTAAGGGTGGAAGGCGAAACACGTAGTGAGGCAGCCTGGCAGCGTATCAGAGAAAGGTAACGTCATTTATAAGTTACAAATAATAGGTGTGAATGTGTTCAAGCCTCAAAGAGAGCTGGCAGGTTTACGTTCTTGACTTCTCTGACTATCATGTTTTCTTCTGGCTCTTCTCACAGATTTTCTGGCCATCATCTGTTGCCTCTTTTCCTGTGTTTGAGTCCAGTTTTAGACTGTTTTTCTTTTCTGACTGCGTTGAGTCTTTCTTTTTTACATCTCTGCTCTTGATATTCTATTTTTAACCTTCACTTCTCTCCTATTCTTCTCCTCTCTTTCTGTCTCTCCGTCCGCTGCTCCTCCCAGCCTGGACTCCCCCGGCCTTGTACAGTCGCCATCATGCACCCCCACCCCCCGCTTTACTCCATGAGCACCTCCCCTGTCCCACTGACACCGCACGCTGCTCCCATCCCCCGAAAACCACTTCAAACAGGCACCACCATCAAAGACCACAGTCAGTCAGCCAGGCAGTCAGCCAGCCAGCCAGTAAGGCAGCCATTCAGCCAGCCAGCCTTCTGCTTTGACTTAAAATTACTGTCGTCCCCAGTCGCTGGGCTGCTTTCCTCCTCTGATACACATCAAAGATCCTTTTAAACTCCCCAAGTTTGCTTTTTAAAAGTTTTTTCTTTTTCTTTTAAACTACATTATTTCACCGATTGAGGTTTTACACTTGCTCTTTCTGTCTCTCTTTCTTCTCGCCATCACTTCTCCATCCAACATGGGCGAGGTCAGTAATAAAATGCACATGCACATTTTTGCAGATCTGCTGTCTTTGCATCTTTCGCTATAATTAGTTTTTACTTTTCAAGCCGTCGATTTGCACATCACACATGCATGCGCACTCTCCCAGATGTACTTGAAGCTTCAACTAATATACGGATGTGGGTAAATAATATGCAGTACAATTCATCATCTGTAGAAGATCTTCATAACCACAAAAAGACCAGTTCGATTGTGTGCATTCTTCCTTTTTTCCCTCTTGCTTGAATTTATTGGTCCATTCAAGGACAGAAAGAAGGGAACAAGAAGACAGTCAGAAAAAAAGAGAAATCTGGGCGTGATGGTATCTGAGAAAGAAAAAAAGGCACAGTGACACATCTTTTCTATGTTTTAAACCCCTAGGGGTCACATGTTGCTTCTCAGAAACTTTTAGCGTATCATTTCTTGTGGCAGGGTTGTGATGTCTATATGAGCCAGTGGATGGCGCCACATCCGTATATTAACCAGGCAGGCTTGTCGTGCCATGCTGGTGGCAAAATTAGTAAATAAATGGCAGACAGTTTGATCAAATTATTATGTGGTTATTCTGTCTTTTTTGCTGAATTTTACTGGACATATATGGCATTTATAGTAACAATTTAATGTTTGTCTGTTCTGACCCTTTGCATGCTCATGTTGGTTCCACAGACATTTTCCATGTAATTGCAGGATATTTGGCCTTTAATGAATATGAACATTTCCTTTTATAAGCCCTGCATCCCTGAAAACACCTCTTGTTGGCCAGATTTAAAATAGACAAAGCCAGTGGGATACCAAACATATTTGTTTCAGCCTCAAATCAGATCTTTATTGACAAACCTAAAGCTTGAACTGTACCAAAAAAGAAAAAAAGAATCCCACATTTCTTAACTGTTAAGCTCAAAGAGAAGTTTTACTTAGCTTGTAACTCTCTTAAAAAAAACTTCAGAACCTTTGTACCCTGTAAGAGAATGTTTTAATATTCAAAAGGAGCCTCTATTGTGTGGTTTGTTGCACCAACGTACAAAATAAAGAGCCACATCAGACGCCTGGAACGGTCCCTGAGCATTTTCATGTGTAAGTAAAAGAAAAAAAGAGGGAAAACAAATTTGGAGGGGGGAGACGGGGGTATTTATAGAGTGGTGTGAGAGTCTCTGCAATGACAGGAGCCTAATGAAGCAGAGTTTGGGTTTTTGATTCACAATGCGGTGAGAGCGTGGGTCCCTCTGTGACCGTTACTGCATTCCGGCACCGATCCCTCGGCACACGGAAACCAGCGCCGGGGCCGCAGGGAGGAGGCGGAGGGCCAGCTCCAAATAACGTGTTCCTCTAACTGAGCTAACCTTTCTCACAAACACTGGTCTCATTTCCACAGCAGCGGATGCACACAGGGTGTGATGTGCACTTAGGTTACACTCATATTATTCATACCTATAGGAAGAGCATGAGCTCAGTTGCTTGGTTGTTTTTTCACAGAATGTGAGTCACAGACACGGTAAGTGACTCAGATGAAACAGTTCTGCTTGACCTGGTAGGGAAGTCCAAAGTGATGCACCCAGTGTGTCATATTCTAACTTTGATTTGTGTAAAAGTTCAGTGCTTAAAAAAGCTAGTGACAATGGATAAAATCAGAGGCAGGAAATCTTTATAATTCTGGTGAGTTTTGAATTATTTAATTTCCAACTCAAACTGCTTGATAAATGTATTTGCCATTAACTTAAATATTTATGAATGTTTTTATTGAAAAATATTAAAGACAAAAAATTAAGTGTTTAAAACTGGGACTAAAGTCTTGCTGAAGTATTCGTATCATTTTTTCACATTTTGTCACATTTAAATTAGAAAAAGTTTTAATATTTCATTGAGATTGTAGTTTACAGACTATCACAAAGAAGCTATAATTGTGAGGTGGAAGGGATACCTGGTTTCCTAAAGTTTTTACATATAAAAAGCTGAAAGGAGCAAGTCCCTTGGGTATATCTCTTCCTGCTTTGTACATCTTGACGAGGAAATGTTTGCCCCTTTTTTTTTTTTTTTTTTTTTTTACAAACATCTCAAGTTTCATTAGATTGCAGGGAAAGTATTTATGAATGTCTATTTTCAATTCTTGCCACACACTCTTAATTGAATTTAGGTCTGGACTTTAATTGGGTCATTCTAATAAATCCACGTTGAGATAAACCATACCATTATAGCTCAAGCTCTGTGTTTAGAGTTGCTGTCTTGCTGGAAGGTGAACCTCAGCCTCTAATTTTTCACAGCTTCTTAACCGGTTTTCTTGTAGTATTACCCTGTGATAAACACCATTTACATTCATCTTTCCAATAACTCTGGCCAATTTCCCTGTTCCCTGCTATAGAAAGGTATTCCTAAATCATGAGGCTTCCACTACCGTGTTTCACCATGTTTTCTTTTGCATGTAGGCAGAAAAAAATCAACTATGCTCTCATCTTACCAAAGCGCCTTCTTCCACATGTTTGCTGTAACCCTCATTTGGCTTCTTGTAAACTTTCTTTCTTTTGTAAAAGCCAGATCTGTGGAGGCTGTTTCTCTCAGCTAAGCTGATATCTGCAGCTCCTCCAGAGTCACTATGGGCCTTTGGACTGCTTTTTTGATTAATGCTCATAATGCCTGGCCTGCCAGTTTAGGTTTTCCTTACGGTTTGAACATTGATATGTGGGATGTTAACAGATTGGGATATTTTTTTTATAACCTGACCATTCCTTAAACTTCTCCACAGCTTTATCTCTGACCTGTATGGTGTGTTTGTTGGTCCTCATCCTTCTTTTTGTTTGCTGAATCTACCTCTGCAACCTTCACAAAACAGCTCGATTTACACTGAGATCAAAACACACAGGCAGACTCTGTTTACTAATTGGAGGACTTCTGAAAGCAGTTGGTTGTACAGGTTTTTATTAAGGGGCATCAGGGAAAAAGGGGCTGAATATATGCCGCACTTTTGAAAACCATGGGCCATTTTCCTTTAACTGTAAAACAATACACTACATTGTATTTTCCTGTCACATTAAAACCCAGTAAATATCCTGGAAGTTTGTGGCTGCTATGTGACAAAATGCTATGTGAAAATAAAATTAAGAGGTGTGAATACTTTTGCAAAGTATGTATAAAACAGGAGAGTTTACTTTAGCCACATAAGTCACAAGCTGTCTCTGAAGTTCAAAAGTGACATATTTTCAGTAACCCACATGGATGTGCTTTGAAGTTTAGGATCCGTATAAATCAAGGTATCACGCTTGTTTTAAATGTCACTGTGGTGGTCGACAGGACAGGTAAACACACATTGGCAAACATGCAGGCAGAAGCACACAGGAAACCTCTAGAGGAAGAAGAGAGACAACCACAGAGGCTTTTTGCACACCTCTCCTTGCACACCTTGCCTCCCTTTTGCAAAGAGAAAAGCTGATTGTTGCATTCCTGAATGCAAGTTGGTAATTATCTGTGTTAAATGGACAGGTGTCACATTACGTTAGCTTGAGAGCAGTCAGTATTTGTCCTGTTTTTGTAGTTAAAGCAGTTTTGTCACTTGTAAAAAGTAAAACCACATGACAAAGCAGCATTGTGAAGCAACGCTTGTCATATTCTTTTTCATTGTTCTTCAACATTTAATAAATAAAGGTTAAGGCACTTTAAAGCCAGCTTAATGATGCAGTGAATGCTTAACTAATAAGCTTCCTTTGAAACTACTTTGAGATCATTGTCAGATCTATGTGTTAATGTTATAGCAAGCAAAAAAAAAAAATGCATGTCTACAGTTGAGTCACCACAACCTAAAAAAAAAAGATAGAACGGGTGAGAAATATATTCTGTTGTTTCTCCCAGTGAGTTTCAGTGCTCTTATTGCTTCACCGATGCACCTTTGTGGTATGATTACAGGTCTAGGCATTCAGACATTTTCCTGTCTTTGTCCATTCTCAGTATTATTATTCTTCCTGTCTTCTGTTTATATAAAAAAGCAACTAATCAGTTATTGGCTCTTTGTGCAAATATGTAAACATTTTAAATGTATTGATGTCTAAACACAATCTCACTTAAACAGTTTGCTAATTCTGTGCTTATTCATAACCTAGAAGAGCAAAGATTCTCAGTATGCTTGAGTAAAGCAAGTAGGAGGAGATTAGGCTCTTGAGATTTTCAAAGAGAAATAGTTTTTTTTTTTACAGCCATTGGTTAAAGATGAAGATAGTTCCAGACAAATAACATAAGCAGACAAGCTGTTGTTCTCTCAGCATCACTGTGAGGAAGACTGGCCTCTCCTGGTAGAAGCAGACTGTAAAGTAAGTCAGAGCTTCCCTCTAACTGTATCTGTGGTGGCGTTTACTGTACAGACTTTCAGCTTGTTTTGCTGTTAGTTTTTAATCTGTTAGCCTTTTGAAGTTACATCAGGGCAACTTTCCACGAAGCATATGTGCGGTTCACTGTTATGTGCAGTGATGTGACATGGAGATAGAAAGCACCAGATTAGTTGAGCAGATACCAATCAATTTTTTCAAATGCCTCTGCCCTTTCAGTTCAGCCATCTTCAGCATTTATTAATTGACGAGCATCTTCATAAAACGAATCAGATGTAAAAACTGAAAGTAACATCAGCAAAAGCCCCCACTAAAAGCATTACTTGTTGACAAATCAGTTTCATGTGTATCGGTGAGTTGGTTGGTGGCTTTGAAGCTAATAAAATGAGGAAATGGGTTCTAACTTTGTGTCATAAGGGCCCTAATTGAATAGAACTCTTTAATATGAACTGAACAAAGACGAAATAGTTTCAGTGCTGCCACTTTGCTGTCACAGTTTAAAGATGACTGCTTAATGCACAGATTTATTTGCTCTGAGGTCATTGCAAAGCTTTAATCAGTATGAGTTTATTTCTTTAGCTGAGAGTACAGATGTTACTGCGTCTCTGTGGTGTTTGTCGAAATGCTCTGACAGGGTGGTGCCTCTTAATGAGAGGGACATCTAAAGGGCAGTGACTTCTTCTTCTTCTTCTTTTTCTTGTGCTGCTGCTGTGAGATTGCACTCCAGAGCAGATTCTCCTATAGCTTCTCGCGCACACATAGAAACTTATTCTTGTTGTGCTTGATGGTATTGTGTAGCAACAAGACAACCGTGCTTCTCATATTGCAAACGCATCATGTTTGTTTGTTTTTCTTCACATCTCGGTGTATATTTGTGTTGAGGGAATTTCCCTCCGCGCCGTGCTTTTCACAGTTTGACATCAGCCGGACGACAGTTTGGTACTATTGCTTTCTGTCTGTTTTCCTTCATTCTTCTGCTGCTCTTTTATCCAATTTTATTGCAACATATTTTACTCTCTCCCTCTCTTTTTATGCCCTGAGCAAGTTTCTTTAACCCCCTTTTTCTCCAACATACACAAGGCTGTGAACTAAAAGCGTAGCGTAAATGCAGAATCACAAAATCGCACTGCACATCACATTTCAGTGTCTTCCTCCTCTCTAAAATAACCTTGATAGTCACCATCAGTGTTACACTTTCAGTCTCAGACTCTCAACTGAGGCCGTCTGCAAAATGTGTGTGTGTGTGTGTGTGTGTGGGTGTGTGTGTGTGTCTGTATGTGCCTCACTGCCAAACAGCTTGAGACTACTGAACTTAAACTTTCTCTTTAAGTATCTGTGAATTTTTCAACTATGATTTGACAAATATTCACTTTTTTTTCCCCAGTGGGCATAATAATCATATTTAAGGCAAAACGTGTTGAAGAAAACTGGAAAAAATAGTATTCAAAAAGCCCATCGTTCTTTTTTCTGGATTTGTAAATTTCCCTTCACCTGATTTTAAGTGGCGTAATTTTAATTTTCACCAGGGAATCTTATCTTCAAAGTGTATTAGGCGCCCAACCATTGTGGATAAGCCTGACTGGCACATCTGAATCATTTGCTCTTTCACTCTTCCTGTTAAAGCAGGTAAAGACCAAAGCAGAGCTGCCCAAGGTGGCAAAATCAAAAGGCGCCATCACCTCGAGTGCCTCTCTGTGTCACTGACATGCTGCTGAGATAAAGAAGATCAGGTGGGAGGTGTTTGTTCTCAGTTGCGGTCCTTCCCTGACTCATTGTATGAAAAGTCACAGAGCAGGTATGAGTAGGGGAGCTGCTGTCACCACCAGAATTTCTTAAATGGCATGCTTGATTTCTGCTGTGTGCTAAAAAGGGAAATGATCGCTGTCAACGGGAATGAATGTGGACGTAGCTCATCTCTGAACTGCTCACATAGGTACTGTAAAAATGGTTTTACGCTCATCTTCCTGCTCTGTCATTCTGTTTAGCATGTGGGTGTCAGTGACCCCCATGTGGTTATTTATTGAGTTCAAAATAGCATTGTGTCTTTGCTGAAATGTGTCAAATCATCACTGGTAAAATCATCTTCAAACTATCATAGAAAATAGGTTAAAATACACATGACAAACTATTAATACTATCCTATTACTATGAATAGAAGTAAATAAAAAATGACATCACAATGCATTAAATTTATATTTATGCTGACAGCTAATTATCTGCATGTACTGTGCGTCATACAGGAGGTGTTAGTGTATTCATGTACGAGTACTTTTTTAAAACGGTAACACAAAATGATAACCACATTAGATCCTTCTTCCACTCAACTAAATAAGTTGTGAAAGCTTTACTAATGATTTGATACAAAAACTCTCAAAGTTGTAACAGAAGAAATGCGTTTAAATCATTGCTCTAACTTGAAGTCTTTCAATATTTTTTACAGAATTCAGAATTAAATTAAAAATGTAGAAGTTTATCATTTTTATTGTTAAATAAAAGCAACATCTTATTTGGTTTTAAATAAAAAAAGGCATAATAAGAAATATCAGTTTTTTAATTTTACGTGTTTTATTATCACTTAAATGCCTCAAAACAATTTTTTGCTCTGGATTTATTTGTATTTGTAGACATTGTCCGGTTGCTTTCATCTCGTATCATGATTATAAATATGCTCACTTCCACCCTTAATGCTTTATCAGCTTTGTTCAGACGCTTATGTTGCATATTTTTTTTTAATTTGTTAGAAAAATAAGCAGAACAGGAGCAGTTGCACCATGTGGTAAGCTGGGGCCCAACCTTGTTTGTTGCCATTTAAAACCAAAAGAAACAAACAAGGTAATTCCAAGGTAATTATTGCCTGCTTTTACCATTTAGCCGCATAATTACTAAGCCAATACTGGATCACATGTGTGCATCGTAAAATAAACTGCAGCCCAGCATGTTTCTGTACAGTCAGATGCCCTCTGGTAGATAAACAAGACGCAAATTAGACCAGCACCAAATCTGGATTTGCACTCTTCGGAAACAAAGTTTTATTTGCTTCATTTCTCTCTTTCTTCATATCCTTAATTCAATTTTGTAATTGGTATGTATGTGTTTCAACATATGAAGGTAGTTCTGGTTTGGTCACCTCTGTTTTTGGAGCTCTGATTCAGATATGTAAATAATAAAACAAGCACTTTGCTCAACCGATTTTCAGATTAGACTCCATGCTGATCACACTCAATTACATAACAAGAAAAGGCAGTGTTTAGTTCCATAGCAAAACTATGCATTTTACTGCTATAATTGGGCTTGTTTCTGTTGGACACGCTGTCGTTCTTGAACATGTTATATTTCAGACACAAGGGGGAAAGCAGCAGGCAGACTAACATAGTTGCTGGAGTGTTTAATCTGAAGTCACTGTTGTTGTCAAACGATCAGAAACAACCACCAGATCGATCAACGTTGTCTAGCATGATGCAGCACACTTCAGTTATTACTGTCTGGGTATGACTCATGAGCTTCCCACACACATTACATTGCATGCACAACCCTAGCACGCCGTTTTTATTGCACTGGATTCCAATAAGTTACACTCTCTTCAAACTCTCTCACATTGTGTGGGTCCATCACCTATAAAGACGCTTTGCACCTCTGCAAACTACTGTTTGCTTGCAAATGATCCCTGTTCTATGCTCAAAGACTCAGGTGGGCATGGAAGGATATGAACATATCGACATACTAATCAACATTGTGTGCGCGTTGAATGTTATCATGAATGTTTTGGGAAAATTTGTTGAGAGGTGAAAAAATTATTCTAGTATCACAAAGGTGTTGCACTAAGAGCGAGGACAGCAACATTTGGTTTTGCTGCATCATAAGTCTTATTTACTTAATAGTTTTATTTTTATTTTGATGAGACTTTATGTTCTAAGTGAGGTTATTGTAATAAGTAAAAAAAATTAGCAAATGAATAAGTAAAAACACATAACATTTAGTTTTATTTTGTTTTTAGTTGGTGATAGTAATTTCAATGAAATAAACACATCTACCAAAACATTCGAGCAGACATTAATGTTTTCGCTGTCGGAAAATACTTTAAAGGAGTCAATCAGCACTTTTAAATTAAATTTTAAAAATATATATCTGCCTAATTTCTGTTTGCTGAGCATTAAGCGAAGTGCACCCGACAGTGTTTATGCAACAGCGGGTAACAAATGTAACACATTTTTAATCAACCTTTATTGTATATTTTCTAAAGCAAATTATAGTCTCCAGCCTGAGTGCAGTGAACATTCACACTGTTGTGTTCTTAAGAGCAAAGTTAATACTGTAAATAATTAAATGTAGCAGAGCGTAGCATATATACTTAAGGCGCTTATTGTGAAGTCCTAAAGGAAGTTGTGTCTCAGTCCATCTGCTGTGTTGACACTGTTTGGAAAATAAAACCACTAGGGAAATTGTTTCAGGCATAAACTGCTGTTTTATTATTGGAAATGACTGAAGAGGTGTACATTTTGACTGTTGGAAATATTTACAATAAGTCAAACAATGGCTGTATTTTAAAGGAAAAATATGCAACTGTCTGATTTCTCTCTGCAGAGCATTAAGCATAGTGCTTCCAGTTGTGTTTCTGTAAGCAGAGGTAAACAGAGTTCATACATTTTTCAGTTGTCTATATTAAAAGATGTGAAAAACAGAAAAACTAAATACAGTCTACTGCCGTAACACACAGTGCACTTTGCATTCAGACTGTTGTGTTTTCACCTTTAAAATGAGTGCTATAAATTATTTTAATGTGTGTCTACATAGCAGAACACAGTGTATGTGCTTAATTTTTTTTTTTTTACTGTGAAGGCTTAAAAGTTGTGTCTCATTTTATTTGCCCTATTGATACAATGGAGAAAGTACTTGAAAATACTTTAAAGCCAATATTATTTTTTCCTTTGTTCTGTTAAGTTCATGCAGACATTTGGCTGCTATAATGATAGTACAAGAAATCTGACAAGTGAATATCAAGTTAAACAGACAATCCAATTGCAACTTACAACAATCAAGCTCCTGTGGATGATATATAAGTATGAACTTGAATAGGAAGCCGATTAGATCACACCATGATGACCCTTGAAAATATATGTAAGTCCTAATATATATGTTTTTAAAAATCAAGTACTGTTTTAATGCTGATTTTTTGTAAAACATTAATATTAAATGCCATCATTTTTATCATGGTAACTGTTAAACCAGTAACTTTTTCATCCCTAGGGTTAGCTGTTCTTGTCCAACTACAAAAACTTTATTTGAAGGATTCAGTTGTACAAATAAATCAGTGTACCAGATAATGAAAACCATCCCAGCTTTGTGCTATTTAATGACAGCCCGTGTGGACTCAGCCTCACTCACTGTCATGAGAGAGAAAATTAAAGCCAATTTGACGCAAATCAGCAACAGATTTTCCTCTTGCTCTGTCCTATTATCCCAAGAATCTCCTGTGGGGGCTCATGGATCGACCTTAACGCCATCACATAACATCATAGGGTTGTCCAGACGCAGTAAAGCACAGCTAATGACCAATTTCAGCCCTTGTAGGAACAAGTCATTCTTTCCTATGTTAGCACACTCTGCGGAGTATGCTCTGGCTGAATGGCCTTGGCTGAATCAGAACCTAGCATGAGGGTGGTTCATACGGGCGGTTTAATGAGACTGGGACAGAAGAGAAGGAGCTGATACAAACTGAAACACATGTAGGAGTTAATTTTTAGATTAGCTAATCAGAGAAAATAATTGCACATGCTGACTGTGTTTTTCAGTGTTTGTGATTGTGGGCCACCCCCTCTCTAACAGCGGGACCCCTGTTGCTCTTTCAGTATCGAACTGACTGTACATGCTATGTGTGTGAGTGGGTCTGTCATCTCTAAGTAAAGCTGATGAGAGTGGCTTTGCATAACATATCTTGTTGTGCAAACTGGTTTACTTTTGTAACAGTTAATCGCTGATCTTTACTGGAACAGTTGAAAGCAAATTTATCATAAATTTACATCCCAGAAAATTTTAGGGAGCAGTTGCTTCAAATATATAAAAAGCGTAACATTTATTTAATGCTTTTTTTATAATTTAAGAGGAAAAAGTAAGAAGTGGGGTAAAGAGAGAAAAAGAAAAAAATGGTAGTATCATATTTCTACTTTATTAAAGCACCAAACTCATCATAAGGCTTTTGAAAGTGTCCAGTTGTGCTCTTAAATTGTTTTTACTTTGTTGAAATTAGATATCACTAATCAGAGAGAGGAAAAAAAGTCTTCTTAAAAGAAAAAGAAGAAGAAGAAGCAATGGGAATAGGGGCCTAAAGTCGAAATCCCAAGCATGTGTTTGTGATTGTCATTTATTGTCTCTGCCGTGGGAAAAATGAATGCGCCCTTTTGCTGCCGCTGCAGCCTGAGCGGGGACTAGAGGAGGGAAAGTCTTTACATTTCAGTGCTTTATGTTTAGTTCTTACTTCATCGCCAAATGCATCCACACTGTTCCCCATAATGGTAGAATAAAATGTTTTTACCAATGTTACTTAATATTTACAGATACAGTGTAAATATTGTCAAATTTTTCATGACAAATTGTTTCCAAAGATATCGCAGTGAAAATTAAACCACAACAAAAAGAGGAATGTCTTTAAATGCAAAATAATTCTGACTCTATTGGAAACAGTGTTTATGCACCAAAAGTTGGACATAATTTCCTTTTTCTGTTTGTAAGGGTTGAGAAAAATCTGAAAAGAAGCTACTTTTATGCCTGGAAGTTAAAAGAATCTGAATTACAGTCGTTTAAACTTACAATAAAATTTGACATTTGATCACCAAGTTTTAAGGTTAAAATATTGATTTTATAACAAAAATGTATTTGTTTATTTTAAGAAAGCTATTCTTTTTGTAAATGAATAAGAATTAATTATTTTACTTATATTTATCATTGTTTTACACATTATACCTAATGATCATATACAATTAAAAGTATTTTGAAAGGCATTAAATTAATATCTTCTCTATCTGTATAGTAAAATTTTAAAATCCAAATAAATGCAAAAATAGGACATAAATAGGTGAATTCTCAAGATAACTTAAAATTTTAAATATTTTGTAACATTATTTTTTGTTTTTTTCCCTGTTTAGCTTTAGTTCTTTCTGTGTCTTTTTCTTTCTTGACTTGTAAAAATTCAATGAACACTTTTGGAAGTATATAGTTAATATATGTATTTTCTTTAAAATTATATTTAATAACTCAAATCCTATGAGCTAGTGCATTCATTTTTATTTCAGAAAAGTTTGAACACACATGCTCAAAACATTTATTCCAGACAGAACAAAATACTATAACTTATTAATTGCACAGAAAGCGAAATGAGCATGTTTTCCTTTTGCTACATTCCTAAAAGACTACTGTGTTTAAAGTTTCTGTCTCATCTTCTCAGGTTTCTAACATTTTCCCTTCACAGTGGACGCTGAGCAGCTCAGCTCTCTGGGTTCGGAGGAAGACGATGAGGTGGGTTTGTGGAGCCTGGAGCCCCAGGACTGCCATGAGAGTCTGGACAAGACGAGCCTGACACCCAGTGAGGTGACGGAGGAGCCCAGCAGCCCTGCCCACTCCACTCAGCCACTCGGCCTCAGCCCTGGCAGCAGGATCTGCTGGGGCCAGGTGGAGTCAGAGGCCGCAACTGAGGAGGACGCCACCTACGCGTCCACTGACAGGGAGGGGGACCAGGAACAACCGAGGATGTACTGTAAGTCCTAAACTGTAGCAAAATGACTCTACTGTATGTGTAAACAAGTTAGTATTTTTATGATGTAACAAAGGGCCATTCTCACCTTCATATCAACTTCTTATGAAACCATTCCTTCCCTACGAGCTGTTGCTTTTTCACTCTTCTCTTTGAAAAGGCTTCTTTCTGAAAGCATGACAAAAGAACTCATCCCACACAAAGTCACTATATTTCCATGCATCAAAGAGTTGACGTTACGGTACTGAAATCAGCAATGCACAATGTGAGGCTTTCTCTTTTATTTAGCGCAGATCAAAGGCTCTCACTCAGCTTGCCTACTAACAATCACTTAGCTCCCTCGCCCCGTGTGATTTGGCCTTGCCTGATGAAGGCAAAGCTGAGTTTTTACAACATTAAACCACAAAGGCTCTTCCCTTCACCACATAAAAATGGCTCAAAATATGCCAACATCTGCAAACATTTGAAAAATCTTCCTCAAAGTCACCATAGTGAGAGTTGATTGGCTTGAGCCATGATAGGAGGCGCCCTTGCTTCTCCACAAACATCAGTGGCTTTGTCTCTATGCCTGCCTGTCACTGGACTCAAGGGTACGAGTGCGAAGGAATTCTTTAAATCTAGCTTGATATCTGGCCAACAAGCTTCATGATTTTAATATTTCATCTGTCAATCTTTATGTAAACAATTCAGTCCCAATAGATTCACTTGCACAGTAGCGTTTTGTAATTTATCCTCACACACACTCACAAGATTGCTTTTGCTGAACAAAGCATGTATACTCAAAGAAAAACAGAGTGAACACTCTAAAGAATATAACAAATTAATAGAAAACACAACTGCACCCAAAGCTCAGTCATACTTAATCAACAATAAGAATGCTGACTTCAGAAACCTTTGTAGTTCAGCCACAAATAAAATTAGTACAGTGGCGTTGCAAAAGTGTTCACAGACCCCTGAAGTTTCTCCCATTTTGTCACAAAACAGACAAAAACTTCAATATTTTAATTGGATTTATGTGACAGATCAACACAAAGTGTCACATTATCCCACAGTTTTCAACAGTTTTTACAAATAAAAATCAACCTGTGTTTTTATTCACCCCACCCCTTGCTCTGTTACCCCTAAATAAAATCCAGTGAGAACCTTGCTAATTAGTAAATATAGTTCAGTTCTGTAAACTTGGCACTGAGGCAGAGGTTCATCCTCCAGCAGGAGAACATGCAATCAGAACTACAATGAAATGGTTTATATCTGTGTGTAAATAGTCAAAGTCCAGATCTAAATCCAATTGAGAAACTGGGAAAAGACTTAAAGACTCTCCATTCAACTTCAGTTACTTTACAAGAGAGAATGTTCAAAAAATTCAGTCTCTAGATGTGCAAATCTAACTTATTCAATAGGCTTGCAGCTGTAATTACAGTAAAGTGGTTCTGCAAAGTATTGGCACAGGGAAGTTGAAAACAAATGCATGCCACACTTCAAGAACTACACTTCACTTTTATCAAGGACCTTTATTGCAAGAACTAAAACCAACAGGTTAACTTTTAACAAAACAGCTGCAGTTTCTTTTAGCAATGCTGTTGTTCCTTTTCTCTGGCAGGTAAGAACTCAGACTCCCAGAATGCTTTTGAGGATCTAGCCCATTATGAATTTGTGGCTCAGCTGAGAAAGGCCTCAAACTCAGCCAGTGTGTTGGACCACCTGAAACATAACGGCACGTCGGCTGTTTACCGTCAGAGCAGCAGGCACGATGAGCTCCCTCCTGCCATCTGGTCGCCAGGAGCTCAGCACTGCTCACCTGAAGGAGCAGGTATGCTGCCAGACAAAGCTGCAGTAAAGCTAAATTAAACATTTTAAAAAGTTGATGTCAGTGGTTTCTTTTTAAAGTGTTTTAAAGAAAATAATAAGCTAACAGTTGCAGGCTGATAGAAAACTGTTCTGATAATGCATCTATCTGATCATAAATGCTTATGCAGTTCTGAGAAAACGGAAAAGCCAAATAAGTGGTTTTTCACATATCGGGTTGTTTATTGCTTCTGGTTTACCAAAGAATCTTATCAGGTGCTGGAAAATGTACTCATTCAAATGCAAGCCATTGCTTAATTTAATAGTTCTTCTTTTCTCTCAATTTTATATGAAACATGTCATATTTATATTTGGGATTGTGTCATACCATATGTAGCAAACTTAAGTATGGTGTTTTATCTGCAAAAACAATAAATAACATTATTAATATTAAGTATTTACATGAGGAAGAGAAGGGAGGTCAGATATATCTTCACATACATTCTACTCTGTATATATGTAGCTCATTAATGAAATATTTCTTTTTGATACACAAACTGTGCTTTGAACACAGAAGATGACATGAAAAAGCAAACTGTGTTTTAATCACTTGAAGATTTGAGGTAAAAAGAACGAAAGGATGAGTCCTAAGAAGGGAAAGTTATATCCTGATAATTGTACATGCAATTATACTCATACTGTCATTTTAACATAATAATCCAGATGGTTTAAGAAACACAACTGTTTGGGAGCAAGAATCTCATTTAATTTTGTTTCGACATTTATTGATGTTTATGAACAGTTCTTTTTCCTACAACTATTCTGAATTTTAAAGACAATAATTGGCTTCACAAGTTTTAATTTGTCATGGTTTTTATCTAATCCGCACAGGATTTGAAGATGATCAGTTATCGTGTCGTTTATCATTAACTGTGGAAAACAGTATTATAAGAATTGTGATTTCTGGCAATAACTCATAATTGGTGATGTTTACAAACCCCAAGCACTGACAATACGGTTGAGATAGTTGAGCTTGTTACTTTAGCTTACAATCCTCCCCCCCCCCCACACTGTTGGTTCCATGACAGCATGAATAAATGAATAAATATCAGTATTTTTAAAGACTATATTTAAATACAATTACTGTGTGCTGTATAGCAGTACAATTGCACTACTTAATGAAACCGGTGTATTACAGTGAGTTTTTGGATTATAGATATGTTTTATATTTAGTACATTTAGAGCAATGTTTTTTGGGTGTCTGACTGTAAATAATTCTTACTTTTTACTGTTATTGCAAGGTATACTAGAAAATATTGCTATAAGATTTTACATCTATCTCATCCATCCTGTCCATATATACCCAGACTCCCATAAATATCTGGTTAAATGTCCCTTAACAAGTTAAACTGGTTGCTTTTCTAACAGTAACCCATATTTTAAACATATTTCATAAATTTTCATCTTGATTCATTCTTTCCAGAAGTTGATCCTTAGAAAAAAACTGTTTTGGTGTGTTTTAAGTATATTAATTTATCTTTGTACTATTTTCCTGATATTTAAATTTATGAAATCATTTCATGTTACTTTACATCATATAACTTTACTACTTTTTTATAAATCTCAAAAAATAGCTTAATTAAATGTAGTTAGGTAGTATGTATGTCATACCAGTAAAAGTTATCTTAAGTTTAATTTCTTTAATACATAAATTAATACAAAATAATTATTAATAATAATTGATTATTAATTTCTTAAGTAATTGTTGGCTGTTTCAGCCACAAACATCCTCTAAGTTATTAGTCACATTGCATTGAGTGCTGGCCTCATCTTGCTGGTTTTGTGTCTGAGATGTACTACCGATATAGGTGGCTGCTGTAAGTAAAGCCCCCACTTATTGGTGAGTTAAAACTTAAAACCACAAGTTTCTCACTGGGCAGATGATTAGTGGAGCTATAAGCAAGATATAACCTGTCTTTAATGTCATATCATTAATTGTACCATAAAGGTTATGTTATAGCTCAATGCAAACTCGTCATTAAAATCAGAAAATATTAATGATGGTTGAGAAAAATAAATGTTGGTCATCAGGCTGATATAGTGAATTTCAAAAGTATTTAAACCCTTAACCATTTTTTTACATTTGTCACTTAACAACAGCAAACTTCAATATGTTTTATTATTGATTATTATACTTAATTGTAAAGTAGAAGGAAAAATAATGGATGATTTTAAACATTTTTTACATAAGAATTTGAAAAGTTGGCCATTTGTAGAATTTCTGCTTAACGTTTGTCATGTAACATGTAGAGGACAGAGCAAACAATCAGAAGAAGGTGCTCTGGTCAGATAAGACAACGGCTGGAGCTTTTTTCTTTACATGCAAAATACTCTGTGACAGAAAAATAACTGCACACCACCCTGAACGGGTGCCATCACCACTTTAATGAAATGTGGTGATGGCAGTGTCACACTATCATAATGCTTTTCTCCAGCAGTGACAGGTTTTTAAGGTCAGGGTTGGAGGAGGTATAGATGGAGGTAAACACAGGGTAGTCTTGAAAGGAAACCTTTTGAAGCCCACTAAAGACTTGAGACTGGGGCAGAGGTTCATCTTCTTGTAGGACAATAAACCTAAACATACAGCCAGTGCTGCAATAGAAGGATTTAGATCGAAACATATTTGCCCAGTCAATGTCAAGACACCTCAAAATCTGTGACAAAACCTGAAAATTGCTATTCACAGGGGCTCTCCGTGCATTCTAGAAGAGGCACTATTTTGCAGAGAAGAACGGGCAAAATTAGCCTCATCCTATGCAAAGCCGATAGACACATAACCATAGAGACTTTAAACTTTGCAGCAATAGAATGTTTCTTCAAATACTGACTCAGAGAGGTAGAATTAAAGACACACTTTTCATATGTGTATTCATAAAAAAATGAAAACCATATATATAAACATAACTTTTACTTTCACTTCACAATTATGCATCACTTTGTCTGGGTATAATCCCAATGAAATACACTAAAATATATGGTTAAAATGTGACAGAATCTGAAAAGATTCAATGGGTATTAATGCTTTTGCAAGGATTGTATATCTTAAATCTGACAGTTATGAGGATCTGAAGATATTTCCTCTGCTGCTCATTTAATCTAACCACAACTTTAACAGCTACCCATCTTGAAATAATGCTAAAGCTGCACATTAAAGCAAAACAAAAAGAACAGAAGAAAGTAAACAGAGAGAAGAGCCACAAGACCACAGGACTGTTGCCTGGAGGATGTCATTGTTAGACATTTAGGACTTATTTAAATAGACCAGCATTGATGATACCTAGGATATTGAAAGGATTGCCTTTTCGATGTCCCTTTCTTCACACTCATCTGTATTATACCTTGACTGTGAATGATTAAATTAAAATACTGTGCAGTTTCTATTGTTCATTATTAGCTCATAATTGGAAGGAAAAACAGTTTTGAAAGCAAAATATAAGTCAGGTGGTGACAAATTCAGATTACACATTTTCATATGGCAATATCATAAATATTATTAATGCTTTTGGTCATTCATCCTTTCAAGGCACTAATTTACTGGAACATGTGGAACACGAGGTGTTTCTTTATTCACACTAAAGTCATGGTGTATGCTGAGGACCTGTGCAGCCTGAGCATGTAATGATAAAAGTCCATTACACAAAGCAGCAAAACAATATTTAGAAAATAATATTTCAATATACAATATTTAGGGGGAAAAAACAATGGTTGTATTTAATGCACATGTGAAATGTTAATCTGCAGATGAAGACAGGAGCCAGCAGGCCTGTCCGTTCTGCCACAGAATGTATCCACGAGGAGCCTCTTTGAGGGACCATGTCAAATACTGTCAGGAGAGGGAGGGGGGCCACATGGTCTGTCCGCTCTGTGGATACACTGCCACCCTTAGGTCGCAGATGGAGCGGCACCTAGCACTTCACAACCAAATCCAGGACAAGGTAATATACACACACAAAAATAAAACAAAATCTGAAAATTCTAAACACCAGTGAAGTATCTCACAGTTTTCTGCAGATTGAAATGATTTCTATGCATTTTCTTTACATTTTATGAATTATTTTAGAGTCTAAAGCTGATCTCATATTCCTGTCATCCTAGAGTGCCATCGGTTTGGACCAAAGCATAGAGACGAGGAAGTTCAAATGTCTGGAGTGTGGGAAAGCATTCAAGTACAAACACCACCTCAAAGAGCATCTTCGCATCCACAGTGGTGAGATACAAAATAAGATCAAAACATCTCCACTCACCCTTCATTTCACCATTGTTTCCACTGAACTGCTAACCTTTACTTACTGTCAAAATTATATGGTATGAAATTATAACCAAATGGATATGTTGATAGGAATGAGCTTCACGTGATTCACTGCAGGACAAGATAATTATGGAAAAAAGATTACACCCCACCCTGAAGGTATTTTCAACTGACTCTTTGGCATCTCTGTGTTTAGGTGAGAAGCCGTATGAGTGCTCCAACTGCAAGAAGCGTTTCTCCCACTCTGGCTCCTACAGCTCTCATTTAAGCAGCAAAAAGTGCCTTGGTGGTGGAGGGCATGTTGGGGGAAACATGGGGAGTGGTAGCGGAGCATTTAACGGACACGGTCAAAGCTCCTACCATCACTCACTTCCACCATCTCCCTCTGCTGGTGGGGGTAGATCCAGTAATGACCATAACTCACTGTTGGCTTTACAAAACCAGGACAGTATCAGGTCCTTGGGTCATTTACCAGCAAATTCTCACCAGCAATCCCTGCAGGATCTCCATCAGCGCTTCCCTGGAACATCTGACCCAGCTAGGTTGTGGGATCATTCACCAGAGCTTTCTCTGAGGAGCAGTATCATTAAAGGGACAACCCTGTTGCCTTATCTACACTCTGGGACCAAGTTTGACCAGATGCTGCAGGAGATGCTCCACAGAGATGTAAAGATAGAGCAAGATAAGGAAGATGTAGAGGAGAGGAGGGTGGTCCACAATGGAAGAGGGCTTGAGAGAAAGATATCACCTGACAGGAGAAGAGAAGTGAGATCAGGTGAAGCAGAGAGAGGTGTATTTGGGGTGACGTGTCGCTGGTGCTTGCAGCCCTTTCCGAACATGGCAGTTCTTCTACAACATGAACACAGCCTCTGTAAGATGAACAGAGAAGCAGTGGAAGCCACTGACAGTTTTCAAAGGAAAGACCTCTCCTCACCACCTTCATTTTTCCCCAGATCTACCCTCCATGCAGAAAACACCAAACCAAGCGAAGTAACTAATGGACTCTCTGGAAACACGTCACCTTCACAGAAGCCAAGCTGGCAGTCTGTCCCACAACAGCTTTTAATCGCAATGCCGTCTTCTCCTCACCGCCATGATGCACTGTCTTCACGCATGTACCTGTCCAGCCAGGATAAGGGTAGTCCAAGCCACCTATCTCCAGGAATGTCATCCCCTCGAGGCAGGAAAAGAGTTTCCTCTTCAGGCTTCACTTCACCTGTCTGCCTTGACGTCACCAGCAGTCCACCTGAAACCTTGTCACCTCAGAAAGAACCCAGCAGTCCATGGCCTGCACAGAATGAACCGCTGGACCTTTCTCTACCAAAGCAGCTGTCAGAGCAAAAGGGAAGAAACAAAACTCTTAATGGAATCTCAGGGAGAGGAGAACAGAGAGAGCTTAGGACCCAACAATTAAGCAGACCGAGTCCATCTTCACATTTGCCCCTCCAGCAGTACCCCATCCTCAGTAGCACTGGTGCTCAAATGTTTCCAGGCTCAGTATTCAATGGGTTTAACATATTCGGCCAATCTGGTGTAGGACTTCCGCTTCATGAAGGCATGATACCGACTCCATACAGCCAGGCAACCAACAGTCCTAGATTTCTCTCTCCTATGGCCTACATGATGGAGGCAAATGCAGAGGCTGTGCTGAAAAAGTTCTACCAGGAGAGGCAAAGTTTTATGGTAAGAAATCTTTTTTTAATTGAAACATGAATTATAAGCATAAGATGCAGGTGGTATCATATTCCAAATAGAACCTCTTTAAAAATGCAAAAAGCACAAGGTTGTATGTACAAATAATATTGTCATAACATACAATGGTTGTTTCTCCAGGGTGAGGTTTTAAACCGTAGTGCTCTGGACTACCTCTCTTTAACTGATGAGGGGTTTGAAGGAGATGGAGGACCAGGCAGGAGGAGGCTGAAGAAAACAGAGGAAGGTCTTTATGCTTGTGACATCTGTGAAAAAACCTTCCAGAAGAGCAGTTCTCTTCTCCGACACAAATATGAGCACACAGGTCTGTAACTCAAACTGCATTTGCAAAGTCACCAGTGATGGGAAAAAGAAACCTTCAATGACTGTCAATATATTGATGAAAAAAACTATGTACACCCTTGCTACTTCCATAGGATTCATGTGAGAAAACAGCAGCCAGATTTTGTTATTTAATGAACCTGTTCATCATTAAGTGTGTCCAACTCTGTAAAAGCTGGAGATTTAGCAGTTTGCTGGTCTGCAGCATCTTGGTGTGTGTTAAAACAATGCCAACGTGGACAGACACCAGGAGTTATTCTAGAGAAGCAATTGTTGCCCCATGTAAATGCTGAAAGGATTATAAGGCGATTTCCATATCAACAAAGTCAATTTACACACATAAAACATTTGAGACAGCTACTAATAAACCCACAAGTGGATGTCCCAACAAATTTTAATTCCAAGACCAAACCTCGTCATGTTCAGAGAAACTGCAGTCGACCAAGAGCTCCATCTTAGCCTAAATTAGTATGCTGGATGTTAAAGTTAATGGCAGTACAATTTAACAAAAGGCAAATGTCCTTATGAGTACAAGATCTGCAACAAGGCCTTCAAGCAGAAGCACCACCTGATCTGCTTTAGATAATTATAATATGTGTTTAAAATAGCAAAAAGAACAGTTTAAAATTTCTGGAAATATGCTCAGTTAATTGTTAAATAAGATAAACACTCATACTCAACTAAATTTGGAGCTTTGCTAAACAGCTGTTTAGTTTAATAAAACAAAAACAAAACAGACGAGGCAATGTTGCTTGCAGGTGCTTTCACCTCTAAAGCCCAAGAATGGTCAGGATATGTTTAATTTAATTTCTAAATAGTTGTATGCATCATAAGCCAGCTCATAACCCATGCATAAAACCACAAGTGGTTAGAGAGCTTAACTCCATGTTTATGCCAAGTTTGCTATTACACCCAATCAGTCAAGATTTCACAAATTGTTTTCAAATGTATTTTTCATGAAAAATTGCTGCATACCTCCAAAACAATAAAAGTTTTGTCCATTATCTCTTTGAAAAAGCTAATACATACAAATTTAGTAAAACAGAGGCAACTGTGTTGTTTCAGGCAAACGTCCTCATGAGTGCAAGATCTGCAACAAGGCCTTCAAGCACAAGCATCACCTTATTGAGCACAGCCGGCTGCACTCTGGAGAGAAACCCTACCAATGTGACAAGTGTGGCAAACGCTTCTCCCACTCAGGCTCTTACTCCCAGCACATGAACCACCGCTACGCGTACTGCAGCAAAGACCAGGATCTGGACCAGGATCAGGAGGACATGCCTCTTACCCCGGGAGCAGGCAGCAGTCTGGTAGGTAGCCTAGGTGAAGACAAATCTCTGTCTATGGATGACCCCCACGCGGCCCACTCCTTCCTCAGTGACTCCAGCCTGGATGGAGCTGCAGACACTTTGAAAGAGGGGGAGGAAGAGGAGGAAAGAGTTAGGAAGATACATGAAGGTCTGTTGGAAGAAGCAGAGGAGCTGGAAAGTAGTCCCAATGAAGGATCACCCACTGGGGGGAGTGAACTGCAAAATAAGCTTATTAACTGTGAAACAGGAACTCATATTAACAACACAGAGAACCAAATGTGGGACAGAGACACTGAGGACCAAAATGGAGGCTTAGATAAATGTGAAATGAACATGGATTTAACAGAATTACCTAGAATATTAATTTAACATGACTTTAACAGGCTTTAAGACTGAATTTTATATATTCCTACATATGCAACAGGTCAGCAGTGTTTTTCTCTTGTTTTACAAAATGCACAAAACACCAAAGATTACATGGTCTTAAGATGGATGAAGCCATGCCAGTTATATTTGTGTCAATGCAAATGACCATACTTTATCATGTTCAATAGACTTCACTTAAATACAGTGTTATTTCTGTTTTGTTTTTTTTTTTTTGCAGGACTGGATAAACCCAAATGTGTTAACTGAACCGAAGTTATGTCATATATTCAGATGTGACATTGCATAAATCTTTAATGCTTGCTGCTGTTGCCTATTGCACATGAAATAAGTGTGTTGTTTTCATTTTAGAAACAAAGTTTTTTGCCTTTAACAGTTAAAATGAAAATTACCTAAGGGACCATGCTCTGAAGCAAATTTCTGGTAGTTGGAATTGCATGTTGGTGTTCATTTAATGTCCTACCAAAGCTTGAAGATTAATTTCTGCTCTTAAGTACACACTTAAGTACACTTTCAATTTTCATTCTTCTATTTTACTTGAGATTTTTTTAAGATCCCATATTTTCTTTTTCACATGTAGTGTTTGCTTCAATCGAAGCTTGTGACTGATTATTATATAATGGAGCTGACTGCCATGTTTGCTGTGAAATCCAAAAAAAATATCTCTTATTGCCAGGTGAACAACAGGCCTCAATCAGTCATCTGTTAAATGTTACAAACAAGCAGCAAAAAGAGGAACAGCTGGAAGGTAGCTGTTTATTCATGCTTCAAACAAAAAGCAGTGGCCTGCACCTTTTTAAGGGTTTGCCTGCCTTACTGGGAGGACAGTCATTTCTGCATCTTTGCATAAAATGTTAACGGGGGCAAAAGATAAACATAGTGTCCTGGGGTTTTTCCCCTTCACACTAAATACCTTTTGGAACTTGCCGTTTGTTTGATTATCACAAATTCATCAAGTGCAAAAACATCAGCAATTTCTTGTAATAATTTACATGCGCTACGACCTATTTTTGTAGTCACAGAGCATTAACGTGTCAAACACTTAAGCTTTTTTGACAAGGTGTGGCAAGACGGTCAAGATTCAGGACGCATAGATCAGTTTTGAACTTCCTCTTTCTGACTGCGGTGTAGTCAACGTGAAAAATGCCTCAGATGTACTCAGACAACTGTGAGTAATCCGAAAAAGCCTTCGTACGATGAGACTTTGCAGACGGTGGTGCATGAGGTGTGACTAAGCTTGCAGCACTCATGCATACTGCGTGCCAAAGATACTTCTTGTTAATACATACGTGTGTGTGTGTATGTGTATCACCAAAGATATGCATATGTGACACGCCAACTGCTGTTGCTATTCTTGCATAGTTCCTTACCTGTTATCTTGTAGCAAAAGAACAGGCAAATATAAGTTTCACATTCACTCAGTTTCTGCACACCTTTCTACAGTGTTGCTTTTTAAATTGTTCTTTTAAAATTTTTTCACATCCAGTTAAGTTTTGTATTAACTTTATATATATATATATATATATATATATATATATATATATATATATATATATATATATATATATATATATATTCTTTTTTAACAGAACTGTACAGAATTTGTCTTAAAATTCTTGTATTTCAGTTACATTTATTTTTCTAATTAAAAATGACATTTTTTGCACAATTTGTCCTGATTTGTGATTTCGGATGCAGATATTATAAAGCGAGAAAATCTTTTTACAACTTTTGTCCTTTTAATTTCTATTAAGGATTGTAGCCCCTGTCGAAAATTGAGAAATATGTAAAAAAGCAGCAGATAATGCAGGTGGAAGTCACCAACGAGTGACGACATTAGCTCTGGGAAGCCACACTCTGGGTTAGTGCATAACACAATGGCCTCCCAAGAAGAATGTAGTAATAACAAAGTCTGCAGCTTGAATTTGAGGTTATAAAGTAAAGATTTACAAGGTTATTTATCCTGTAAAGTGGAAGTCAGGAGAAATGTCTGAGAAGCAGCAGCATGAAGAACTAACAGACTGACATGCTGTCAAGGGATTTAAAAGCACTCTTAAATGAGCCCAGTCTGGCTGTGATTTACCATAGTGACTGCTTTTTTTGTGTATTGTTACACTGATGTGCATAAGCATGTATCAGCAGGGTTCTTGCAAAAACTGTGCCAACAGAATACTTGATGGTTTTACAAAACTCACGTTTCTCCACACAATCAGTCCATGCCTTATAATAATGTGGCTGTCAAAACATTGTCCATTTACCATTCAAAACTTTGGACCTAACAAATCACCTCTAGCTAATGCAATACCTGTGATGGATGAAAGTCAAAATACTGATATACAATCAGATTACAGCTGCAGTCAAACATTCTCCCTTTATTTGACTCAGACACAGAAAAAAACAGTGGTGGCTGAAGCTAAGTATTGTGGTTAAACATGCAGTAGGATTGTTTGGAGAGGCTGATGTTTATTGATCGATTGATTATTGATTTAACATTAATCTCAGGACAATAGTAGACATTTTGTACTGATCGAGGACATATAAAAGTAAAAAATGCACTAAGAGAAAGTATTTTCTTACCTGATAAACTTTATGTCCACCAGATAGGTTACCTATGTAGTCTGATCTTTACCCATTTCATCTGAAGCAATAGTGCATTCTTCTTCTGTGTTGCCAATACGCTGTCACACATCCATTAAATATATTCCTGTTAAAAAGCTGGTTTTTGATTCAATAAAATAGTTGCTATATAAAGCACAATCATAATCCATTCGACACTGTTCCCTGTCTCGGACCAGATAACAAGTCACATGCACATATGGGACCCATGAGTTTTTGTGGTTAAAAAGTTATTATAACATGTATATCTGATTTGAAAAGCAATAGAAAGGCTATATATGCTTTGAGTTTCATATTTTTAAAATATATAAGTTGCATACCTGTAAAATATATTTTCTCTTTAAAAGCCAGACATACAGCCAAAATTGATACAAATTTTATTCAGTTTCAAAGTTAATTCACTGAATAATCTGAAGAGTTTATAAAATAGTTCTCCAATAAAATCAATTGCTTTTTCAGTTTTCAACACAAGCGCTGACATTTGCATGAGACAGCGCTGAAGCTTGGCTGTGGGCTCAGCTTCGTCAGTTTCCCATCACTCTAAGCAGCAAACCATCAGCAATCACCAGGGAGTTCTTAGTTACATTGTGTTTTTTGTGGCTCTGACTATTTGCATAATGATTCAGCAGTGGTGACTAAATTTCTCTTGTAAACCTGTGTGTGGTCTCTCGATATTTCATATACTGAGTTTTAGATTAATGACAGGTAAAAGAAAAAAAACAAAACAAAACAAACCATAACATCATCTTGCTATTATGGGTGACGTGGATCAAATGGGTTTAATTCATAAATCACCAATGTTTAGTCAACTGGAAAAGAGACTAAAGTAAAATTTTGTAATTTGCAGCACTTTTCTTTCAGGTGGAAAAATGCCACTTGTATGAGAAACATTCAGTCTGAATGGGCACATGTTTAAGTTTCATTTCTCAGTAACAGCTGTGAACTACAGGTGAAGATCAGCGGTGTTTAGAAAACCCTTCCTGACATTTTGCTTATCTTTAACTTACTGGCATGAGTCTTAAAAATAAACAGAAATAGATTAAAGCAACATTTAAATCTAAATCCAGCAGAAAGAAATAAAAAAGCAAAGTTTATATAAAATTCAAACATTGATCCATGTCATTTACAGCCAAATTGGGTTATATAAATTATTCTAATCTACTACAGGCCAGTGAGTATCATATTTAAGAGCGTTCATTCAGATTTAGTGAAAATTAAATTAGTTTGACGAGCCATTCTGTTAAAAAACATGTAACACATGTAAACATTTCACAGCCCTCTGATTTACTCCTTTCCACAACTTTTCTAAATATTCCACAGACCAAAAAACATTTTGTTTTAGTGATGCAGAAAACAAATTAACTGCCTACAGATGCAAAAAAGAAAGGTTCAAACAAGTGTCCAAAATGTGTTGTAAGCACATTTCTCCAGATGTCTGCAAAACGGCTGCTGCTTTATTTGCATTTATTGATCCAGAAGACAGATTCAGGTTTTGCATCATTTTAAAGGCATGGATTTTGGGGGTGACATTATAAAAATTATTAGAAAGGAGCAGTGTTTAGTGTAATTTTAGTGGGTAATTAGTAGTGTCACTCTCATGTGAAATTAAAAAAAAAATAAAATAAAAAAAAAAATAAAATAAAATAAAAAAAAAAACATTTTGCAGCTGTTTAATACCACAGAAGTTTTATTGACACAAAGGATCCCCCTATGTGAAAGTTTGGAGCCAGAACAAAACATACAGCAGAAATCATGAAATACTGGATACATCAATGCTTTCAGGCTGGCACATTTCTCTTGGACAATAAGCAGAATGCAAACCTCTAATATAATGTAAGGAGACTCTGATGCAGCGCTGTCAAATTTTATGAAAAAAAGAACCCCCTGATTGAAGGGCATGCATACAAACTCTGATATAAACCAAACACACATCATATGGATTAAATAAACAGCAGTGGTTTGTCTGTTTAAGATGAAAATATTTCAGCCAATCAAATTTAAGGACATCCTTGGGAGTTAACAGGAATGAAGCAAAGACGACTCCTCATCAGTCAAATGCAGTTTTAGCCTCTTTCAATCAACTCACCCGACTTCAAATGGTCCAAACACACAAATGAAGAAACACTTTTAATAAAAATTTAACCCCCTCCCTCCCCTGCAGTGCCTCCTTTCGGCTCTTTTTTGTCTTCTGCCAAACCCACAGTCAATATAAAATTACCCAAGCCACAGAGCGAGAGGGTTTGAGGGGGAAAATCCACATTTTTAAAACATATGCATTTCCAGTTCCCCTTTTGTTCTGTTATTAAAAGCAGCATTCGCACCAATCACAGGGGACGACTCTGCCTGCTGAGTCTCCGAGGTCCACATACCTCCAGACGCCTCCACTATCTCTGCACGCAAACCCGCCACTTGCAACAAACAACCTTACAGAGAGATCCTGAGTGAATCTCACACAACAGATCAAATTTACTCGCGTGTTTTTTTTGGAAGAGAGCTGATGATTAGGACAGAGAAACAAACAAAAACCCTTCATTATAATTAGTTTGAATTCAGCTAGTACAGAAAGTTCAGGTTACGCACTCTATATAAAGTGTTTCTAAGTGATAATGACAGAAATGTAGCTATTTACATTTAACTTAATACAAGGAGTTTGTACCAATAAAATAGATTTATATTTGTACAAGAAAAGCTCTGAAGGTTTTCACTAAAAATACTAAAAAAGGAACATTTGCAGCCCAATTGGCACATTCATCCATTCACTGAAAATTACACTTCAATCCTTAGAAATACTTTCAAAACAATTCCAAATGATCCTTCTAAGCAATGCACAGCTTAATCTTCGTGCAAATGCACTTTTTTTCAGTATGCAGTAAATCCATCCCAATGGATTTACCGCGGGTGGGGTCTTGTCTGTCCATTCTACAAGACATACCAGTGCTTTTCACAGTGAGATGGTTCTGCTAAGTTCTGTCTCAGAGCAACATTAAGACACATTCCTCCTCATGTTGCTTGATTATTTTCTGGCTGGAGGAGATTTATCAGTTTTATGGGTTTTTATTCGCCCCGATCGAGTCTGAAACATCAACTAGAAGCGACTAGGAGGCGTCTGTTCCAGCACTATGCTGCCCTGGGGCTCGGCTCCACATCTGCGCTCAAAGGCACAAGCATTGCAGCTAAAATTGGCTTGTTTTACTATTATTGTTTTAACATGGCTTTTTATGGAGGCCAGATGTCATGATTAGCAGCTTTCTGTCCTGGTTCTTTTTACCCCGCAATTATCTTTTGATGTGAAATCCATTTTACACCATATGAGTCTACAGGCCATTGCTGCAATGCTTCTGCTTCAGTCATATTTTTTGGGGGCACCATACTGAGCTGCCGCCACCTCCTGGCCTGAAAAGATCAAGAGAGGCCTCTTGTTCCGAAGATGTGGTCGAACTCGCTCAGAATTAGCTCCACCGCCTGGTTTTGGTAAACCATGTTCACCGCCATGTTGCCATTATCACGCTCTGGGCGCATCAGGGTCGGCCCGAACACAATGCCGATGTTCTGGGTGGTCATTCTGTTGGTGTCGGAGCGTTCCAGCACTCTGCAGAAAAAATAAAAGTGACAAATGAAGCACAAACATCACCTTTGATAATAAGCCTAAAATGAAAATGGCTAAAAATCATTCTGGAAGGAGGATGTGAAATTGAGTCACCATGTGAAGAGGCAGCTGAAATAAAGCTTTAAATTTAACTTGAACTTATTCATAACGTGTAAACTTTCTTTAAGGTTTTTTTTTTTTTTTTACTCTGGCTGCTTTTCCACTTGTTTTCAGTCATATACATGAACATTTTCAGATGAACATGTTTTCTTTGCTGAGCAAACCCACAACAATTAATCAATTAGAGAACAACAGACAGCTAAACTCAAAAGGAACAATTTTTTAAAGACAGGATTTTCAGATTATCTGCAGCAGACAACAGATAATCTGCTCATTTTTGACACCTTAATACCTTTGCCTCCTCCTCCCTGTCTCATTTATAGAACTTCAGGTAACTAATTACTTAATGTACATTCAGGTCTAAAATCTCTCATATTATTATTGCCTTTTGTAACCTGCTAACTTCCCCATGGTTCTTTGTTCTCCATGTATCTGTTTTATGGGATTTTTTGTCTATTGTTGACAACCTAATTACCTATTACTTACCACTTACTCACGTATTACTTAGTTCCTTATTTATTACTTACTTACTTCTTGCTTTCTGTTAACTAAACTATTAATTATCACCTTACTGATGACATTTGATTTACTTATTTCTGAATTGCTTACTACTCACTTAACTATTACCACTTATTCAACTCTTACTTACTTTCTACTTATCTATTACTTAATTGGTCTCTTATCACTTACATATTTACCTATTTACTACATGCATATCACTTATAAACTTACCTATTCTTAAATACCAAATACCTTTACTTATCATTTGCTTTTAATGACTTGCTTGTTACTCCTAACTTATTACTTACTATTTTCTTATATATTTACTTACCTACTACTTACTAACTTATTACTAGAAATTAAAAATATATTCAATCACAGTCTCCACTGCAATATACATATGTGGACTACTGCAATCTATTACTCATGATTGCTTACCAATTACTTATGTATTTTGTACTTACTTCTTGTTTACCTATTATTACAGGTTTCTTCTTTCCTTGCTTACTTACTCATAAGTTATTTACTTAATACTTATTTCCCTGTTACTTTGCTTTTAAATGCCCATTTCCTGCAAAATATGCTGCTATGGTGAGATACAAGGAGTGGTCTAAAAGTCACTGAAAAAGCAGCAAAACCTCAAATAAATACCTTTGAAAGATGTCCAAAAAGTCTGAAGAACAACTTAACACCACTTTAAAAGATTACAAGAGAGTTCTTTGAAGGCGGAACCTAAATAAATTGGAGGTGGTTTAAGATTTTTGCACAATAACACACATATTCCTATTTTAGTTCCTGCTCTGATCTCAGAGAGTACCATATCTATAGGAGCTTTTTGTAATTAGGCCTAAGTGTGTGGAGAAATGCTTGGAGAAAACAATCTGCATTTTCCTGGTTGGGCTGGGGTCTTGCACATGTTTGGTGTCTCTGCACTAGGGGTTAGAGCTAGCACCTGATATAAAGCACTAATTTATCTCCAAAACATGTCAGCATGTGCTGCAGACCTTTCAATGACCCACTAGTTAAATTAGGTGTGGTGAAGCAGGGACACCCATCAAACAAACTGTTTAATAATGTATATAATTCATATCTTTTTTTGCTAAAGTGCTTTAAAAGTCCCACATTAATTAGTATTTAGCTGTTCTGCAACTTGACGGATCAGGTGCTTTGCAGAAACTAATGAAGTACTGAATTTAAAACTGGATCAAGATATTTTCTATTTAAATGTCAGAAAAGCAGTCAATAAACAGATTTAAACATGCAACAAAACATTCACTCTAAACACAAAAACCAAAACAGCAATTTGTTAGAAAAAGAAGAAAATTAATTATTTAAACTTTCAAGCCAGCTGAGACCAGAACAGATGTCCAAGAAACTCTAGGGAAATAGGTGGTTTTGTTGGTTAAAAACTCTACCAACCAGTTTAATAAAAGCATGCCCAGCATCTTCTCTGTAACTACTTAGTTTAGTCATATCCTGCCTGTCTGTAACAGTGACACAGACCAAGTTTTATGGGCAATGAATCCTGAAATACTGATCATTCCACAGGCTTGACAAAATCTGACTTGCAACTGGACTTTTCTTGTTTTGCTGATCCCTGACATTTCTAAGAGGGCCACCATGAAGCTGGCATTTGTGGCTTTGAGTCAAATCTTTGAGCTGCTCTTGAAAGAAGTGCCATAAAACTGGAATCTCATTTCTGTTTCTTGTTGAAGATGAGCTGAAAGGACAGACTGGGTTCCCATCAGCTCTGTGTAGTAACAGGTTTATGTCTGAAACCCTGTAACTCAAACAATATTCCAAGCCACTTCAGATCTATGTCTATTTTAGTCCTGCTAATCAGACGTTACCAAGTTAAGATGACTCAGAGAATTTCAGACCTATTCAAACTACTGAGTTTTACACTTTAGATGTGTTCTAAAAAACACCTATATTAGTGTATTTGACTGTGTGGCACTAGCAGAGGACTCAGGAATGGGTTAAAGCCACAGCATGAGGCATTCTTCTAAAAATGCCATTCCCACCAAGCCACAGAATAGGCCAGCAATTGCTCAAAACTTCCACATTAAAAAGAGACGAGGAAAAAAAGGGAGAGCATAGGGAAGAGGGAAAAAAGACATGAGCGAGGAAGAGGGTGAAGAGAGAGAAAAGAGAGCGAGGTTCCAGTGGTGGCGGCGGTGGTGTTGGTATGCCTTCCAGCAGACGAACCACAAGGCTCCCATGGGATCTTCGAGGCAAAAAAGAGAAGAAGAAGAAGGGAGAAGAATGAGGGAGAGAAGGAAGAAAACGATGAGGCGAGGGAAGGAAGAATGAAAAGAGCAAGGAGGATAGAAAGGAAGTGGGGAAAAAAGGAGATAGAGAGACAAAGGAGGTAGGGGGTGATTGAGCAGGGAGATAAAAATGAAAACCAGAGAGAGGAATGACATGAGAGGGAAAATGAGGGAAAGACACAGCACTGACAAATTCATGGGCTCCACCACACCCTGGCACAAACATGAGCCTCAGAACACGAACGCTCACCCCTGAAGTGGAAGAAAAAAAAAGCCATAGGCGGTAAAAAACACACATTTTATGTACTGTAAAAGGAACTGGTTCGCAGAACATCATACACCATTCATCTCCCGCCAGTCTTTTCATCTTCACAGTAACCCAAGCTTAACAACAGCATGATCCTGGTACACTTCAGGCACTGCAGCCAAAAGAATCACTGACAGGGAATTATAAGGGACACACAGGAAAACTACTCCCTCTTGTGGTGAGATTCAAGAGGAAACTAAGAAAATATTTCAGCCAGCTGTCAGGGTATTTTGTGAAATTCCTTTAGAAATTACAACAAACCGAAGTAACTGAAACCCACATATGCACACAAACATAGTCTCAATAAAATAAATCTAATTTTGAAACCATTCTCTCACCGTCTGAGATGCTGGCACATGAACTTCAGGGTGTCATGGTTCGGAGGGGGCATGTTAAGCACCAAACACTTCAGCCGATCCACTTTATCCATGTGGTCCGTCATCTCTGCAACACAGGGCAAGAGACATGTCAGATTAACATAATCATCACCAATTTGTGTTGCAATTTCTGCAGTTTAACAGCATCTTAAACCTGATTTACATATTCACTGATATTAACTCCGCAAGAACTCGCTGTTTAATCTGATACAGCCGTATGTCGTTATCATATATCACCACAGCGGTGTGACAAGCAGAAAAGAAAAATGCTGACTGAAATAGGAACAGATAAAAAAAAAAACATGAATTATGAATATTTATTTTATCTTCATGTTAATTTTTTTTTTTTTGTAGGGTGTAATATTATAGATCGTCAGATTATCTGCTACAACAGAAAAAGGTCAAAAACAAACTGATATAGCGTTATATCAGGAAAGTTGAAGCAAATTAAATAGATTTAAATAAAAGGGTTTTTTTTTTTGGTCTTGTCAAAAAAAATCTCATGAGCTGTAACATCTGATTTACAGCAACGTGGAACATAAATTAATAATTAATAGTTATTTTACAGCAGAGTTGTGATGCATGACCTTTATCTCACAAAGAAGTTTTCAGTCAGTTTACCAACCTATGATTTTATTTTGGGAAAACATTTGATCTCTGTATCCTGTCCCTGTGCACACTACTATGCTAGACAATCGTAGTTCTTCAGTAACTCCAAACATTTCATTAAAAAGCATTCAAATGAGCAAAAGTTCTGATGTGAGTTAAAGAAGAGATCTAATTTCTCAGATTTTACATTCTCTTAACTGGTTCCCTGTTCTATCCAGAATGTAATTTTAAATTTGTCTTCTTCAATTTAAAGTTCTGAATAATCATGCTTCATCTTATTTTAGAGATCTGGATATTTTTTTTATGTTCCCAGCAGAGCACTTCGCTCTCAGACTGAAGGTTTATTGGTGGTTCCTACAGTTTCTGAGGGTAGAATGGGAGGCAGATCTTTCAGCTATCAGCCTCCTGTGCTGTGAAACCAGCTCCCAGTTTTACCAAGCAGATATGCTGTTCACTTTTAAGACTAGCTTAAAACGTTTCTTCTTGGTAAAGCTTATAGTTGGAGTGGTTTAGCTTGTTCTGAGCGATCTCTGCCGTTACGGTGCTGATGGACAACAACTGATCATTATTCCTTGCTCTGGTCACCATCAATGCATTTTTTTGCAATCTCTCTGCATTCACTCTATGTTCTCTTTATTTTTGTTTCTCATACAAAGTACTCCTGACCGTATGTTTTTATATGGCTTTTTTTGGTCCTCTAAGTGTCCAGCTGGTTGAGGTAGATGGTCTATTGATGCTCTGGTTTTACTGGAGATTATTTCACATTAAAAGGGAGCCATTTCTCTTCACTGTCAGCTAATTCTTGCACTGGATGGGGCATTGTCATAAAATGTCATCTGTTTGTTTTCTTAGATAAACAATGTTTTAATTGGTATTTTCTTTCCTAGTCCAATGCATTTACACACAGATACACTGATTATTGATCGACTTATTAGTGCATTGCTTTCTGGCTTTCCTAAGAAAAATCAGCTAAATTACTGAAAAAGCTGTTTCAACAGTGAGATAGCTTCTTAGCAATGACCGGCCGCTTTGATTTGACATCTTTCAGTCTGGTTTCTGTTCTCATCATGCTAAAGAGATGCCCTTGTCAAAGTCTTCAATGACGTCCACATAAATACGGACTGTGGTAGAGCCACAGTGCTGGTACTCCTGGAACTCAGCGCAGAATTCGACACTGCTGACCGTGATATAGTATTGAAACGACTGGAGAGCTGGGTTGGACTTTATGGTACTTGACTGGTTCAAGTCTTACCTTAAGAATATGGACTTATTTGTGTCAATAGGCAACTTTTCATTGGAGCTGACAGAAGTCACATGTGGGGTATCCCAACTTTCCATCTTGGGGCTCCTCTTATTTAATATCTACATGCTCCTGCATGTTAGTCAATAATCAATGAATGGCATAACACCAAAATACGTTAAAGATTTATTGCTGTTGTATCAACCTTCCAGACCACTAAGGTCTTCTGGTTCAAGTCTACTCTGCATCCCCAGAGTCAGAACCAAACATGGAGAAGCAGCATTCAGTTTTTATGCACCACAAATCTGGAAAAAACTTCCAAAAAACTGCAAAAATGCTGAAACAATGAGTTTTTCTAAATCAAGGCTAAAAACTCATTTGTTTAATGCTGCCTTTGATGAATAATAGCTGGAACATTGATTAATTCCAGTTTGGATTGCAACTTTTTATTACTTCTCTTTATTTTGCCACTGCAATGTAATGTTTCTTTTTTTGTTTATTGTTATGGTTTTATCATGTAAAGGACTTTGAACTGCCTTGTTACTGAAATGTGCAATACAAATAAACTTGACTTGACTAAGAAGAGAATAGGTCCACTGCAGTTGCTACAAAATTCAGCTGCAGCTGCAAGAGAGCTGACGAGGACCAGAAAGCAAGATCACAGAACTCCAATTTTAAGTTTCTTTCTGGGCTGCATGTGAATTTTAATTGATATTAAGGTGTGAAAGTTATGCAGACTCTCCAGGTCTTCAGAGAAAGGTTTCTGTTGTTCAGGTCTACCTGAAGACCTGAACATTGTTGAAAGTGTTGATGATTTTAAAAGCAAATTAAATACTTTAGGATGGCTTTTTCTTAAGCTTCCATCTTATTTAATTTCATATTATACTTTATAATTTTATCAATTAGGTATATATTTTTGTTTTGGTTCTATTACATTTTGTTTTGATTTTAATGGCTTTTATAATATTAGTTTTTGTCCAGGTTTGTTTCACTATTTTAGATCTTTTATGTGTCATCTCAGTTCATCAGTCTTAAACTATATTCACAGTGTTTTTTTTTTTTCTCTCTGCACTACATTTTTTTGCCTTTAAATTTTAGCTGATAATTATTGGCTTATTTACTATGATAAACATTCGTTGGTTTGATTGTTCAATGTTAGCATGTCATTACTTCATTTTTAACTACTGTAAAACTATTTGTAATACATATGACTGTATGAAAACTGTATCAGACTGTTTTTGTTATTATAAGTGGATTTAACTGAACAGTTTTCACAGACTTTTATCTGAACTGGCTAAACTGAACTGAGCTGTACTGCTTCAGATTATTACTGCTATGAACTGGTGCTCAATCTATAAGCTAAACTGAATTTTGTAGATTTATGGCTTTTTAAATAAGAGACTCAACTAAGATGTTTTAAAGAAGTGCAGAGGAGGGAGAAAAAACAAATGTATTGAGTTTCAAGTCTTCTTATGTTATCTGTAGAAGAGAAAAATGAAACTGTGAATGTTTAAAAATAATTAGAAACATTATTGTTTTTGAAGCCTTCCCTCTATAAATCAGCATAGCTCAGTTTTTGTCAGTATATAATTATCACTCTCTCAGTCTTGTAATTCATGCAGAGGAACAGTGTTCATGCTTTTAATATAATATTAAAATGTAATCATAAAAATTCTTTAAGTTTCTCCATTTATGATTATAACATCTCAAGATTTGTAAACAATGTCTAATAATATTTAAAGGGGGAACAGATGCACTATTTCATAATCAGTCAAAGACAGAACATTCCAGTATCAAACTGGCTGTTTCTAAGCAGCGGTAACCCTGACTGCTGTTAACTTTACAAGGAGTCCACCAACCTTCAAAGCTAGCATTGCACGGCAGGACTGCAAAGACAGAGACTTTTGTTGAAAAAGACATCACTGTCTTTCTCTGGTGAAAGATAAAGTAAACAACTCAGGAGAGTGCAAAAAAAAAAAAAAAAAAAAAACAGGTTTGTGAATGAATGAAGCTAACATAGAACAGCAGAAGCGAGAAGAATGGACTCTTGAAATGTTATTTCTTTACAGGGGAGACGCTCCAGTGCTGAAATGTTGCATATTTTTACAACCAAGACATCTTTTTGCCAAAATCAAAACCTTTTACTGATCCAAATACCATCTTCCTCTCCCCAATTTTCCATCCAATAATCCAAACTTCTTCATATCACTGATACCGATATAACCAGTGCAGGTTGTACTTAAATCACTGACATTCAAGCACCCTTGGTACCATATGCACACTGCATAGTCAAAAGAGGTCTTAAGGAAGTGTTCAGGGGGCACAGCATGAATATAACATATTTTTAACCTCATAACTTGATGGTGACAAAGTGAGAAAACACCAGAATGAACTCTGTCCTGGTTTTGACTCATTAGGAGCAAAAACCCAGCATGCATTCATTATGAAACAAGCTAAGAACAAACACAAAGAGATTAAATCAAAAATATATCCTGTGCAAATGGTCTGGTGGTCTAAATGTTTCCGAAGTTGATTTTAGAAATCACCCAACACAGATGTAAAATACTAAAAACAAAAACTAAAACATATCATACAAAAAAGTTGTAAGGTTTAAAAATGTTTCAGACCAATAATGAAGCTAATTATTTTAATATGTTCAGTAAACCATTTCATTTTCACTCACATCTGCTGTGAGACCATTTATAAAACAAATAAAGATGTACAGTGCATTGAAAAAGTTCTTTATTCTCCTTGAACTCAACATTAAGTAGCACATAATTGTAAAGTGAAAGAAACCAATGGTTTTCATATTTTTTACTGATAAAACCCCCCAGAAATCTGGCAAGTATTTGTATTCCTGCTTTACACTGAAACCCTCAAATAAAATCCAACGCAAGACTAAATACTTTTCAGTAAATATTGTCAGCTCTGCATGTAATTTAATCTCAGTATAGACATCGTTCCGTGAAAACCTCAGAGGTTTGTAGGAAAACATTAGTGAACAAAAAGCTTCATAAAGAACAAGGAACACAGCAGACAGATCAGTGATGAAGGAGAAAAAGCTTTTAAGATCTCACAGATGTCTGTGAGATCTTAAAAGCTTTGTCTGTCATGTGAAAATAAAAAGAGTTTGGCAAAATTGAAAACCTGTCAAGATAGCTCTGTCCACCTAAACTGATAGGCCAGTCAGGGAGAAGCAGTCAAGAGGCCTATGGTAATTCTTGAGGAGCTGCTAAGATCCACATCTTAGGTGGGATGATCTGTTAACAGGACAGCTATAAGTTATGCGCTCCACAAATCTGGTATATTTATATTTTTGGAAGAGTGGCAAGAAGAAATCCATTGTTGAAAGAAAACCATAAGAAATACAAAGTCACAAGCCATGTTGGAAAAATCGGCAAACGTGTGGAAGAAGGTGCTCTGATCAGATGAGACCAAAACTGAGGTTTTGGTGAACATGTGAACCCTAAATGAAACACTGTGGTGGCACCATCATGCTGTGGGGATAGGAAAGCTGACACAATCAAAGCATTTTCATGTGTTCACCCAAAATACCTGCATATGTTAATACAGCTGAAGGTGGTACTGCAACATATTGATTCAGTGGGGCTGCATACAAATGCACACCACAAAATCTATACTTTTCTTTGTAAAATAAATACATAAATAAAAAACATGTGTGACAACTATGCTCTTCTTTGTGTTGGCCTGTCACATAAAGTCCTCATAAAATACATTGATGTATGTGGCTGTAAAATGATAAGAATGTGGAAACCTCAATGGGTGCAAATACTGTAGCAAAGCACTGTATTTAAATTTCTCTTTGATGGAGCGGTTAAAGACGATTGTCACTTTACGTCGCTCCTCCTCAGCGTTCAGCGAAAGACAAAATAAAATGTGCTGCTTATAACATAATCCATGTGAAAGGCGGCTGAAGGCGATCACTCACTGACTGTCTCCACGATGTCGGTGAAGAAGCCATAGGGAACGAGCGGCTCAGGAAGCTCACGAAAGAAAAGTTTCAAAGCTCCTGTGACGACATGGATATCCTCCCACTCACTTTCGTCCAAATTCAGCTTCTCCTCTGAGACAAGGAGGAAGATTGGAAGGGAGAGGGAAGGAGTAGAGGAAAAATTTAGACAAATGAAGTCAGAGGAAGTGAACGAAAGAGGAAAAAAGAAAGAGAAAGAGTTCAATTGAACCATTTGATGTGAGCAGTGAGTTAATTCACTTCAGGGCTGAGGCGTGACAGGAAGGCTGGTAGCTGCAGGACGAAGATAGGGTGAGAAAAGTAATAAAACACATAAACACCTACGCTTCCACATACACACTCTTCAGACGATGAAGCACAGTTCTTTTTTAACAAGTCTGACTAATGCTTCTCAAATTGGACCAAAAGAGCCAAATGCTTTGAGGAACAGCAACCTCTACAATTCTGAAAGGAGAAGCATCAGTCAGAAGTATTGTTGTGAGATAAAAGCACAAAACAACAGATAATTCTCTACTCTGCCCACTTGGTGGCACCCATGGACTGTGTGATAACTCTGTACAACCTGCTGCATGTTATTACATCAGAAATCTTGAAGCACAGAGGCCTAAAGGGACACACACATCAAGCAAACAGTATCACAACAACGACAAAAAAAGAGAGGAAAAAAAATGCTATTCTGCTCCCGTCTGCACGGCAGCTCAGCTCTGCTATAGTCAGCTCTCTGGGTGGGCATTGTGGGGACTTTTTCCTCCACTGAGGCGCTCATGCTATACAATACACGATACACAAAGCAGGCTGAGTTAGAAGTGAAAGCAGGCCGATTTTATTCTCCCTCTGCCTGAGTCTACCTTGTACCAGGTCCGCTGGGAACATGAAACGGCCGTCTGTGGTCAGCGCTCGTTCTGCAAAAACCAACAGTTACTCAGACCGATTTCTGCTGCGTCCGCTTTATCAACACGGAGGATGTGTAGTGTAGGTCAGGCAGTCGTAGATTTCATTCAGGTTAAAAGTCACTTTTAAATTTAGGACATATTATTTACAATTAAGGTTAAAAAAAAAAAAAAAGAAAGCACACCCCTTTAAATGATAGAATTTCACTTATTTTGTACATATCTAAAACATTTTCCATGTTAGGTTAATCTCTGTTTGAAGTAATCACGTACTGAAATCTGGAATGTGTGTTTTTTACACTTCAGATTAGATTTAAATGGTAAAGACTAGATCATTTATATAAAGAGACCAAAAACGTGACAGAGGGTGTACTTTCTTTTAACAATTATTATATGCTTTTTAATAACAGTTATATTTCTGAGTAACCAAAAAAGAGGAATAAAAAAATAAAAACTGAGCAATTAGGCGAGATTTCATTGTCGTTGACAGAATCATCAGAAATTCATACATGTGCGCTTTCCCCCTCCTCCCCTTCATCCTCACCGTGGTCCACCAGAAAGCGAAGTTTCTGAATCACAGCAAGGTTGCCCGAGACTCTGTAGATGCCATCAGTTTCCAGTCCTACATCACACACACACACACACACACACACACACACACACACACACACACACACACACACACACACACACACACACACACACAAGTGTGTTACAAGAGGTATCCTTTTTTGTCTAACAATCCTGCCAGATCCAGAAGTCAGCACTGATGTGAATCAATAAGCTATGGTGCAAATGAAATGTGCTGTATTGCATAAGTCATTGAAGTAGAGACAAAGTGGAGCTGAGAGAAGTTACACTATGTTTAGCAATCCAAAACAGAAACAAAGACATGTTACATGATTGCATGACATCCTCTGAGTACCTTGAGCTTCTTCTTAACATTTCACCACTTGTCATTTGACAAATTCCCTACAAAGTTCTAGCAGAAAATGTCTTCAGTAAATCTATAGCCACTAGACGGATCTAGAAAAGAACAATGAGCCCAACTTGCTTTTTATTACAATTCTAACTTTTCTTACTATTCTAACTAACTGGATCTTTTGTTCCAAAGATCACTTTTACTTTATCTTGCAATATAACAACTATTTAAATGAGTGACCAAGTTATCTAAAACACTCATTTTATAATGATTTCAACACTGATTCACAAGAAATGTGGTCTGAAGGCACTTTTTAAAACAAACAGAAGGAGTTTATGTTCACAAATATAAAGTCTGTTCCATCCAATATGCAAAGAAAGGCTATGATTCAGTTTTGAAGAAAAGGGGAGGAAGTGGCAAGATGAGAAATCAAACCAACTGTGAAATATGGGTGTGGCAGCGTCTTGCTGTGTGGGTGTCTGGAAGCAAGAGGGAGTGGTGAACTTCACAAAGCAGATGGCATCATAAGTGAGAAATGTCTGTAATATTGAATGAAAGCCTCAAGACATCAGCCATGAAGTTAAAGCTTGGGCACAAGGGGTCTTCCAAACTGACAATGGCTTAACCATACAGTCAAATTACTTACAAATAGGCCTAAAGGGAACAAAGTCAATGTTAGTTATAGGATGGCCAACAAATTTGACTTGGCTACACAAGTTCAGGAAGAATGAGACAAAATTCTATCAAATTAATTAGTGACACTTGAAATTTTTTTTTTTTAATTAGATTGATAGATTAGGTTGTTTTTCATTATATGATCCGAACTGACACATAATTTGTAGAGTGTGGGAGGTGTGAAGAAATATATATTCAAAGTGAAACTAGTAGTTATCCTCCTCATCTGTGATAGTAAATTAAAGAAATAAATTCATGCAGAATCCATTTAAACATTTCACCTTTTGTATACTATGTAATCTCTTATTCATCCAAGCAAATAAACTTCGTTGTACCTTTATAAAATCAGAGAGGGTTATACCTTTGTTATTTCTGATAGTTATTTCAGGAGATTAAAAACAATATTTATCTTTGTTGAATAGGTTACATCATAGCCTTAAATGCCTTGAACTCACAATGTTACTGCCTTGATATGTTTAATTAATCAAAACCAGGTTTCTTCTGTGTATGAAATATTCATTGCCGCATTGTTTTGAAACAAGTCAATTTTCTCTCATTTATCTCGCTCCCAGGCTGGCAGCTGTCATGAGATTTCTGGATCGCAGCATTGTTGTTTTTGCTCTCCATTGGGCCATCACAACTATTTTTAGCAGCTGCACTTTAGAGGATTTATGGCACAAATCTGTAAAAGCAGTGGGCTCAGAGTTGCTGTCAGCTGATTCACAAAACAGATTTCAGGACGTTCCCCCCCCCAGTGTCCACAGTTAGCTGTGATCACGTGTTTTCAGTGACTGTACCTCTCTTCTCCACAGCCTCCGTGCAAAGTCTGACGAAGCGTGGGACGGTGCTCCTCTCTCTCTCGCAGAGCATCTCCAGGCGGCAGCCAAACACCTGATCTGAGGGGCGAAGACAGATGGACACAAACAGGCTGTTTATTAAATGTTGGTTTAAAATGTTTTTTTCATCATGTCAGAGCTACAAGATGCAGTTAATCTTCTGAAAATGATGTTCAGTGGGGGGAGAAACCCCCTCACGTTTGAGTCAGTTCCCAGCAGATGTGTTTGCACTTGCTAGATGATGCAATTCAACTTGTGCACTGTACTCCAAAAACTATAGAGTAACTTAGAAGTGTGGCACTGTTATCCAGCTACAATGGAAGACTTTATGCTTTTTAAAAAAGAAGAGCATGCAGTGAATAACAGCATCTAACCTCACAAACATATTCTACATTTCTGCCTTCCACTGTAGAGATCCCTCTTCCAATAATCTTACTGTTAATGCAAAATGTAACATAAATAGCTTCACATTTTCAACAGTAAACCTAAAATGTTGAAAACATAAAGCATAATTCACAATCAGCCTGTTTATTGTTTTTGAAAGCAGATAAATCATCTTAAAATGCCTTTTTCTGACACAAAAAGGGCCTTTGGAATCAAGTCACTGTCAAATGAAAAAGCAAGACCCTATATGGATGATAATGGATCATCTAGAACTATAAAAAGTGGCAGCCTATTGTTATAAACAAAAATCAGACTATTTTCTTGACAAGAAATACCTTGCCGAGGAAATATGTCAAACGAATTTGCAACCGCTTACTGTGAACATAAAAAAGGATGGCATAAGAACACTTACGTCCCAAAATATTCTCTCTGCAGGAAAAGTGGCTAAATTTTGTGAAAGTAAATAGATGAAGAAGTCAGATCTGAGCTGAGTTCATGGCAAGGCCAAAGCAGACAGGTCTAGTAATGAGTCAGCAGGCAGACCGTAGAGTCAACCATGGATGTTGGAGGCGGGGGAAACTTGTTGTTAATCAGTTTATAAAGATAACTGTTTTAACAAGTTTTTTTTCTTTTTAAGCTGCCCACTGTCAAGTTGTGAAATTATATCAATATCATGATTATCAATATCATAATTTGCTTCATCTGCAGATTCTTTCTTAATCTTAGTAAACTTACCAGGAGAGATATAACTGCAGCTGCTGTCTTATTTGACATTATTTTAACTTCACTTCCAATCTTCAAATGTTTAGGGTTCAGCTGAAGTTGCTTTTTATGACCAAAATATGTTTTTATGAAGAAAATTAGCAGTGGACTGGCCAACATAGTTTGCATAAGTACCAAGACAGACAGTGATTAGATTTTGACAGCTGCATCACTGTGGTGCAGTGCAGGTAGTAAAGAGAGACTTTCATCTGCCACTGTTTTTTGTACAACAACCACTGCATAGGTCAATAATATGCTGACACAGTTGCTGGGAGAAATGGGAGGGCTGACATCAGAGCTTGTGAGATTACCAATGGTGGTCAGAACCACAGAAGAAATTACAACATCTACCTGAACGCACAAGTGGACATTCTCCCCTGTGGTGAATTGAGGTCACACTGGACTTATGTAATTTCCCCCCCTGGGGGACTAATAAAGATATTCTTCTTCTTCTTGCCAGAGTTGGTAGGATGCTGGTTTGTTCGATCTCTAAACTACTGCCCTCAAATATTTCTCTTGACAGCTTTTTCCACACAGAACAGACTGCAACTGAACTCGCATCAGATTTGGGCTGCAAACTTTGCCAGTTTTTGTTTTCCAAATTTTAGATTTTAAGACATAAAAGATAAAATAAGGTTCGGATGACTTTTCTTTATGAAATGTCAGAATTTTTCTCTATAGCATAATATGAAAGAAGTTAAATTTTAGTCATTTAAACCCTGAATCAGAATTGCAACCATGAATTTTTCCAGTTTGTTTTTAGCACTGAATGAAAACTGATTTTGGTTTATTAAAAATGATTTCTCACTATTTATCTTTGTGCATGATCAGGTGTCAAGCTGTCACAGTTGTTTCCATGCCTCACATTATAATGGTGAGCTAAGGATGTGACAGACTGACAATTTACACAAAAACAGGAGTTAAAATAACCACAATTCGACCAAAATTCAGTTTGTGACTCTGTCTACCTCCCTGTCTGTAAACAGTTGATTTTTATCCACAAGGAAAATAATATCAGCAGTTAATCTTATTAATCATGTTAAATATTTGTACATTTTACATATATGTATCTCATATGTTAAAAAATTATTTGAATTTTTTGGGTGGAAATTTGTGCCAAATTTTTACAATAGGCTATACTTAAGTCAGTGAATGTTTAAGATAAATATTAAGATATTGTCTTTTTAGGTCTCAATTGTGAGAGACATACAGATAGAGTGAGTAAGAAGAAAATGTACTCTCTATGGTCTTCTGTATTTTGTATCCATGTAAGTGTTTGGGGTGTTCTTAATTTCTCACAAACATTTCCATTGTAGTTTTATTATTCCTAAACAAAATTACATGGTGTAATCTGTAATGTTTTCTTCCAAAATCTGAAATAATTTTCTTTATTTAATCAAGAAAAATATGTTAAAAGTCATGCTTGGTTAGCCCATTTGATCTGAAAACATGTCTCCCCTGAAGAAAAGAAACAAAAACTTATCATTTTAATTAAACTGAGCAAAAATAATCTATATTATAATGTTACTAGTATAAATATCTAAAAAATTTTATCATACGTAAACAACAAAAACATTATTTCTGCAGAAATTTTAATACACAAACTTGAGACGAAAGCACAGAAGCCAAAAACTTTGGGTACACTGAGAAATTTTAGCAAACTCAACAGCTTAAAATAGCTTAACTAACAAATCTAACATTTGTAGTGGAAAGGAAAATATTTTTAGCTTAATCCTGTAAGAAAAATGTGTATGCAAATGTATATGAAAATGTCTGTATTGCTTGTGATACTTCAGGTATTCAAATATTTTTTATGGGTTTTAATTGTTTTTAGTGGATTCCTGTCACGTGCTTTTTAATACATACTAATTTATCTCCCTTGAGTTGGGAAAAAAATGGTTAAAAAAAAAAACCTACCATAAATAAATAAATATGGATTATATGGATCACAGTTTATTAAATAGTTCATAAAGATTATATTAAATGGCATTACTGCCCACTCTAGCTTAAAGAAGAATGAATAAATTATGGTTTGTTACTAGTGTAAAAAAGTTACTTACTAAACACATCAGGAGGATTTCATCACACAATCACCAGGGAATGTGGCATCACTGCAGGATAAATGCTGACACTTCCTCCCTGCCATTGTAACTTTAATCTGCTTCACTTAAATAGCACAATTTCTTTACATAACTTAAATCAATCTTGTTATTATGCTTTAAGATCAATGTATTGTGATAATCATACATAATTTTATGATTCCCCATCTATACTTTTGAATAAACATCACAGTACTTAGATTTTAAGACAGAAATTTTACCTTTAATGAGCCCTTTCTCCTGCAGAGCCTGCAGAGGAGGTCTCTTCAGGATCAGCTTCTTCAACCGGGTCTTCACTCTTTTCCTCTCCGTGTTTTCCAGGTTAGACGCAGAGCGAGGGACTACACAGGGAGAAGAAGAGGAGGCAGCAGAGAGGGAAGACAAGGAAGAGGAGGTCAGTGCGGGGCGTTCGGCTGTGGGCCAGGAAAACAGAGGAGGGGGGATGGTGGTGAGAATGAAAAGTGGGAGCGCCGGGCGACGGCGGAGGTGAGCCAGGACTGACGGTGGGATTATCTGCCACGGGGGCTGAGCTAAAATATAGGTGGGCTTGATAGAGGAGATGATGGAGGTCAGGATAGAGGGATGCAAGAAGCCTGCATGAAGGTTCAGAGAAAAGAGTAATGACGCTGAGAGGCTGTGAACTAGAGAGGAGGGCAGGACTGGCAGGAGGGTGGCTATTATAAAGTGATAGAAGCAACAGATGGTCATGACTTACGAGAATTTCTCCTCTCATCCTCATCGCCGCTGTGGTCCAGCATCTCCACGCTGCCAGCTCTTCTCAGGGAGTACTGGAGGATGTTATCTAATGGATTTTCCCGATCCTGGGGAGCAAACAGGAAGGTCAACATTGAGTAACACTGTGCAAATATTTTAAACAAATCTCAAATTTATTTATAGTTTGCTTTCAAGCTAAAGTCATAAGAGAAGCTTTCAAAGATGTCCAGAAAGACTGAAGAACTACAAGTCAAAAATCACTTTGAAAATTAAACATTTTTCTTTTATTGTTTAACCTCATTGAGGTTTTTTTTGACATTTTATCACACTAAACCTAAAACTTTAAGGCATTTTATCTGGGTTTCATGTAGCAGATCATCACAATTATGGCTCAGTGGGTAGAGTAGTCGTCGTGCAATCAGGAAGTTGTAGGTTTGCTTCCAGCTTTGTCCTGGTCATATTGACCATATTGAGTGGTCAATATGACTGGAAAACCATTAAATATATATAAATTCAGTCCATTTATTTACAAAGTAAGGCATTGTGAAGAGGAGGGAAAATACATGGATTACTAATTTTACTTGTAAAAATCTGAAAAATGCATATTCAGCTCCCCTGAATACTTTCTTTAATCACCTTTCACTGTAATTAAAGCAGCAACTCTTTTGATGCATTTCTCCACCATCTTTGCACATCTAGAGTGGAAGAGTGTTCATTCCTCTGTGTGATATGACTTAAGTTCAGTCATATTGGATGGAGTTCATTTGTGAACACAAATATTTAGGTTTTGAGACAAATTCCAAATTATATTTAAGTCCGGACTTTGACTGGACTTTGACTAAGCCATTCCATTAGAGGTCTGGCTGCATGTTTAAGGTCCTTGTTCTCCTGAAAAGTGAACCTAAATCCCAGTCTCAAGTCTTTTCCAGCCCTAACAGAATTTCCTTCAGTATTTCTATTATTATTATTATTATTATTATTAATAATAATAATAATAATAATAATATTTTTTTTTTCATGCACTTTATGTTTTAAAAATCTCAAATTCTTATTCTAAACAAGCATAAGAATCATTTTAAAAGCAGTCATAAAATAATAAAATCTATTACATTTGTAAAAAAAAAAAAAAAAAAAGAAAAGAAACAGAAATGGTTTCAGTTTTTCTTTAAAGGTCTTCTTGGTTTGTGGGTTCCTCAGATGGTAAGGAGTGAATTATTTTACACAAGGAGCTGCTGAGCTGAAAGTCCAGTCCCACAAGTTTTATTAGCTCCTTCCAACTTCCCCTTGACTCTGATCAGTTTATGCTGAAAACAAGTATTCACACAGCAGGATGCAGCCTTCACCATATGTTGCTATGGGTAAAGTAGGTTAAGTGAGATACTATAGTATACTATAGTTTTACATGTAGGCCAAAAAGTTCAGTTTGGTCTAATCTGACCAGAGTACTTTCTTCCAGATATTTGCTGTTTTCCCCAAATGAGTAGCAGAATAATGAAATTTGACTTTTCATGGCTTCATTCCACAACTCTTTTATAAAGGTCAAATTTGTAGATTGCACAACTAATAGTTACCCTGTCAACAAATTCTCCCACCTGAGTTTAGATTTTGATTTTCAAAAACATTTTGAAATCCAAGCATGTAATTTTTGAAGACAATTGGCTGCACTGGATTTCATTTAGATGTATCAGAGTAAAAGGAGAAAATACAAGCCACATTTTTTGGATTTTTGTTTTAAGAAAAAAAAAATGTTTTACCTCCTAATTATGTACTACTTGTGTTGGTCTATCACGTAAAATCCCAATAACATACAATGACTGAATGAATACAATGCATTTTTAAAGCTTCAAAGTATTTCATGCTTTGTTAAATCTTTAAATATATGTATTTCTCATCACAGGTTTTTGGTTAATATTTATAAGCAAAGGTATAAATGTCTCTTGTTTAGTACTCTTCATTTCTTTTAATTGTACCATAAACAAAAGAGCTTTGGCACTGCCATGCTCCTTGTTCACCCAAATCTAACTTAAAAATATAAGTTGAAAACAACATGAAAATACAAAGTTTTTTTTCTTTTTTTTAAGTGAGGAAGGTTAAGGATTAGTTAACAGTCTTGTAAAGTAATGATCTGTCAAGATACAAATCTGAGATTGGACACAAGGATTTGTCTGTGGTGTTTATAGAGAAAATAAGTTGTTTAATCATCTGGATTTAAAAATGTTTAGAAGCAAAACCAGGTTCATTTGATCTGTCTGCCCAGCTATAAGTGACATCTTGGGGTCTTTGAGGAGCCAAAGAACCTTGCAGATTAGCATTACAAATAGCTGCTGGTTCTTGAATTATGTGCTACAAGAGGAAACCTGAAGAAACTAAGTCTGAATCATCTGGGGTCTCATTTATAAAGCTTGCGTATGCACAAAATGGGGCCTGAAACTTGTGTATGGCACTTTCCACGCAAAGATTCTGATTTATAAAACACAAACTTGATATGAAAATATGCTGTCCCTCACACCAACTCTGACCCATGCACACCATATACGCTTGTATATGGTGTGCATGGAGTGAATTATTTTACACAATATATCGACTATATATATATATATATATATATATATATATATATATATATATCGACTTTATCATAAGCATTAAAAAACACAATGTGATATATGCTTGCGCTGGTGAGCTATAACTATACACGAGGACTTGCCAAATAAACAAAAAAGGCATATAAGGCAGCTTCAATCCTAGGCCAAAGTCCCCACAATATTTAAACGTTTTCTCACCATCACATTCCTCTCCAAGATGATCACCAGGTTGAGACATACCAGTTATTTATTTATTATTTTTTTAACACAGATTAATACATAAATTCTAACAAGATGTGAAGGATTCACAATGATTTCTATAAACATCTAATTACCGTTGTGATAGCCGTGCGTAATGCATTGGCGCTGCTGGAAGACATAAATGGCAGAATCAGGAGGGAACACGTTTTCAGGAATCACCTGATCTTCTGGCTCATGATGATGACTGGCTTATAAGCCGATTTAGACTCCCTGGAGCATTTATCTAGGATCTGTGTGCTAAACTGGGTCCAGTAATGGAGAGACCGACCCTCCGGAATGACACAGTCCCTGTCCTATTACAGATATTAACCACTCTGGGGTTCCCAGCAACCGGCTCTCACCAGTGCAAATTAGCAGACATATATGTGTTTGAATTATCCAAAAAAAGTAACTCTGCCTGAAACCACTTTAAGGAACAACATAATTCTGTGAACTTATCCATAGGTTATCCATTGGTCTGGGATATCACAGCCAGGGCAGTAATGCCTGCCATCCTGGATGGCATTTTGAACATGTCCAGCCTACAGATCAGAATTTCCTACACTGTGGGAAAACATGATTCCTTAAAAATTAATTTGTGGAATTCTAATGAATTCTAATAGTGCCTGATGATGCACTATTCCTGCCTGCAGGGGACAATGGCTACCCCCCCCAGAGGCGGTGGCTCCTAACCCCATTTCAAAACACCCAGAGCACAGAGGATGCACACCTTAAAATTGCTCACACTCGTGAGCGCTCAATTGTGGAGCGTGGCTCCTAAAATGCCAGTGGCCATTTATAAACTTTATTTCACATCACTGTGGCTACCAAAAATTATGTTTTCAACTCTCCACCTCACTCACATCGCTTTGGAAAAATGGACACTCTGGACTTGGAAAAATTGTGAATTTCCCTCTTTTCCCTTGTTAATCATGAAATAACATTGATCAGCTGGCTCGTTTAAATAAACACTGACATTCATGAGGTGCTTTGCATTGACCATTTATGGTTAAATGTGGGCGTGTAGAGGGAAGAATCTGAGGCTGAATCTTGTGCGCAAACTTTTAGTTACAGCTATGATTTACAAACGAAAATTGCATGCTGGTGTGCATACGAATGGTTTAATAAATCAGATTTTTTTTTGCCGTACGTACACTGTTAGTATTATTCCTACGCAATACTTTAAAAATGAGACCCCAAAAGTTGGGATTAGGCACACATGATGACCTCATTCATACTGTCAATCACTTAGAGGGATGACAGCCTTGTTCGTAAGATGTGTTTTTCTGTAAATACAACTAAGAGTAAAACATGAATTAAGAAAATATTTTTACAGAATGCCCACTATGTTAGACTTAAGAAAATCACCTAGAACATAAATAAACCCCACAAATGTTACCAGGAGCATTTTGTGAAAAAAATGGAGTGGACTTAAATCAAGAATCGAGTACTTCTAGGAAGAACTAAAACAGCACCGCAATGAGATTTTCTCATTAAAACATTAGGACTGAACAACTTTTCCAATCAGAATCAAAGTACTAACCCAATGGAAAGTGTGTTGAGGATGAAGATTATCTCCAATGAGACATGGGGGTGAAAAAGTTGCTGATAGTTCTTTAAAACCTCTTAGCACTAGATTACAACCACCCTACAGTCTCCATAAATAGTCATGGCAAAGAAAACATATAAAAAAAGAAATTTCAGTGTGAAGACAAACATGTAGCTACTATATCCCCAGTACTCAACAAACTGTTTTCTGAGATGCTTTCCTTGCTGTCCAGCTACAATAACTGCCACAGGTATTGTGTTTGTACGAGCTTGACTGAAATATATAGCCACGGTCTGCAGAACTGTGTCGTAGCTTATCTGCAGCATGAGGAGGAGCAGGTGAGGGGATTTTCAGTACAGACAGAGCAGAGTATGCTTAAAAATAGTTTTATTCTGGAACAGCTCCCTGTAACGATATATGTGTAAAGTAGCCAGGAAAACATCTTAACTCTAAAAACTGTTCTTTTAGAGCCAAAAAGGTTTATTTAGCAAAACTGCAGCATGAAAAACTAACTGTATCTTTCATTCTCCCAGCAACAAGCACAGCCAAGCCTGGATACAATTTGGAGGTGTGCACGCTTTTCCGCGTCAGGGCCTCCAGCTCAAATTACAGCAGTAAACATTGGCATGGCATGGAAGTTGCACCTTTTTCATGAGGCCAGTCCTATTTCAAATCACATATCTGGATGCTATTTCCAAACCTCCTGAATCAAAAGGATGAACATGTATGTAAATCATGTCCTCTGTCTTTAATTTTTAATTCACAAGATACCACAAAACTCTGGTATTACCTTGTGGTTGTTCAGAATTCGGTACATATTATTAAAGGAAATGGAACCTGAAAGATGTATATGAAACCTTGAAAACCTGTATAAACTGAATAAAGCCTAAAAGCAATCACATAATAATCAAACATATCCATGTCTTAAACAGATTTCTATATATGATCTTGAGCAACAAGAAATTAACATAACCCCTAAGCTGAAGCAGACAAAAGTCTGAATGTGAATGTTAATGTTCATATACTAAGGCAACAGCTTTTACAGAAGAGGAAACCATTACAGCCACTAACTGAGAAGTGGTGAATTGGAACTTCATGTTTCTGTGTGTGTGTTTATCTCACCAGCCTGTCGATAACATTCTTGATGGTGTTGTACCACTCTCTGATCAGAGAATCTGTCTCTGACTGCAGCAAGAACTCGTTGCCGGTGACGGTCCGCAGCTAAAACAGACACAATCAAAATTCTCTGAAAAACATTGGTTTGATTTTAATTATAGAACAACAACAGCAATCCCAGCCAGATTCAGCTGAATTTCCCTGGAAAGCAAAATTTAAAGTACTTCTTTTTCCTCATTTTAGATCACTGAAGAATCATCGAGTCACTCTAACTTTCCTCCTGGAAAAGCGACCATTATCTTCCAGGAATTATGTTTTTATCTGCTACCTGAGTGCACAACTTACACTAACAATTACTATTAATAATTTATGTCCTTTTTGAATAAAACAACTGAAAAACTATTTTCACGACATTTTCACTGAAATAAAGTGCTTCTTACCTTGAACACATTTTTCTTGCTGGAAAGATCGTTGGCCCAGTTCAGCTTCGCTCCTCTTAAATCTACACTGCTCTCCGGACGGCTGTTTCCTGGTTTCTGAGTTTGATTAACATGCAGAGAAATCATATGTTCATTTTCTCTTGCCTACATTACCAGAATCAAGCAAATCAGTGTGTAATAGATTGTTTTTTTTTTCCTTACACTTAAGGGGGCAACTTTTTCCACTATTTTTCCCAGTCTGTTATTTTTATTATACTGTATCTAAACTTTACTCACAATACCTGCAGCAGAAGTGTGAGAGTTTTATTAGTCAGGAAATGTTGTGTCTCAATGCCCTGTTAACTGAAGATAAAATTAAGTGCTGTAACAAGTAAGAAACTTCTGAATTTGTGGCACTTTTAATAATCTCTAAATGTTGGAGTTGATGAGCATTTTAAACGGAAGCAAGTGCAGGCTAATGCAGCCTAACCACCCTGACACAACTGGGGGATATGAAACATAGAGGTGTGCTAATGAGAAATTTCAATCAGGTTTAAGGTGGCACAACACCACTGACTAAACATCGAACAGGCTCTAAAATGGAAAAGGAAGTAAAATTTACAGTGGATATGAGAACTAACACTAAGCATCCACCATTTTACAATATCCTTGCATTTATACAACACTGAAATATTATGTATAACATTATCTAATTTCTTTTATTTAAAACCCAAAAACTTTAAATTCTACATACTACTGCTAAAATAATACCACATATCGAGTACTACAGCGATGTTATTGGTATCTATAATATGTATTTATTTTGATATTTATACATAGACATCAACAAACATATGGAAAATACAACCACCAAAGTTACTATTAGGGCAACCACATGAAATGAAGGTTTGTCAGTTTGGAAACTGTAACTTTTTGAAATCTTGGTGGCAGTAGCTGACCCATGCCTAATTAAATCGAAGCCAACTTTTAGGCTGTGACAATTAAAGGCTTCCAATTGCTGCAATATGGACCCATGGAGATGGCCTCAAAGACTTCACCATCTTGGTCTAATTCTAAGTTCAATAAAAATGCGACATAACTGGACGTGCAAAATGTTCCCAGCAACCTTTGTCTGTTTGTTATTTTAAAACCAAGAAATTTCTTGTAATTTTTTTTATTCTTACTGAAAAAATATAGGCAAAAACAAAGACAACGAATGAAGACATATTTTGTCTGAACTCTCACCCAGGTAGAAGGTGTCTGAGATTTTGGATCTTTGAAGAAAACCAGACTGTTTCCAACTAACACCACCCAGGAAGGACTCCAGTTTTTTCTGCAAGTGCAAAACCACATTTTGTTATTCTACATGGCCCTGAACCACTCTGGATTTTTTTTGTTCCTCTATCAAAAACTGTCTTTGAATTTCCAAATACGCTCCAGCGTTGTTATGGTCTCTGATGCAGAAGCAGTAGTAGGCAAGCACAGCATACCCAGCTATGTGAAATAAATAAGCCCAAAATTATTCTTAACCTCTGGCAGAATTAGATTTAAAATGATTTTCATTCAACCAATAAGTTTAAAGGGGGGTATTATGTAAAATTGACTTTTTTGAGGTTTATATCATGTTATAAATGTTATTCGCTTATCAAAAACATACCTGGAGTGTTGCTTTGATTCTTTCATGGATGTTTGAGAATCCTTGAGTGTCTCGTGGCAGCCATTCTGGGGTGTCTAAATACTTGCTTTCACGAAGTGCTGCCTATTTCCACAAAGCTCCAACTTGAAGCTGCAGTCCCCATCTGAGCTTCCACCTCACAGAGCACTCCTCCCCCCATGCCTTCTCCACTCTGCTCCACCAGAGTAGTGGCAGTAGCAATTAGCAAACACCTGGTGGAACTGCGAGTCTGCTGAGCTTATCACACAAACTACTTTTCAGTCCAATGTCCCTAAGAACAGTTCTAAACAGCATAATGGAAAGGCATTGCTGTGATGACCTGCTGAAGCTGGAGTTTCAGAAAGAGTAGGAGCTTCTTAAAGAGACAGAGGCCAATTTCAAGGTGTCAAATTGCAAAGTTAAATTTCTTTTAAGTTATGTTTGATATATACAGCATTTTTATAACAACTGAAGGTAACAGTTATTTGATTGTGCTATAAAATGGAACTATGTGCCTGGCAAATACATAATACCCCCTTTAACTCTGACAGAAAATGAGATAGCAAAAGATATCTCATTTGTTTTGTTAACAAAAGATAAAAAAAAAAAATTTAAAAGTAGTATAAGAATTAAAAAATATTGATCTCTTTATATTTATATGTCTATAACAACCAGCAAGTTGAAAATCATTCATATCCTTCTCAATAATCAATCCAAAACTCTTTATTGGTATTACAGCAATCAAACTTTTCCTTATAATTGCTGACCAGCTTTTTATATGTAATTTAGTATGTTGTTTGATGCCATGGCATGTTGAAGATTTGACTTTTGAAATGAGCTCCAAGTCTTCAAGGTTGGAAGGCCTCATTGCCATCAACAGAATCTTTAGCTCCATCCACAGATTGTCCACCAAATTGAAGCCATTACTCTGGATGGGCTTCTCCATAACATTACGAATACTTTCAAGTTAAGAGAAACATGTTGATGAAACTAAAAGATCACAGTAAAACTAAGTCTGCCAGGGTTTGGAGTAATTTTTGGCCTAAATTTAATTTTTTTTTAAAATTCCTTTGAAAGGTGCTTTTAAGATCAAAAATCAAAAATAGTGCAAACACAGTAGAATGTGGCAGGGTTTCAATTCCAGAACATCACATTTGTCTTAACTTATCTGTAAACCTATACATAATGCAGCCTCACCTCAGCTTCCTGCCTCCTTCTGCAATTTTCGTCTTGTTCAAGAGGCCTGCCTTTTCCAGCTCCTAGGAAAACATGTCAAAGAGTTGAATAGGTTTGAAAATATACAATGTTCATCTATGTATATCATGAAACACTAATGGTTTCACCTACAATATGTGGAGATAACTGGAATTAACAGAGTCTATAAGGAGATGTTTAAATGTTATGAGTGAAATTCCTCAGAGAGTTTTTTTCCCTCTGTAATATAGTGAATCCTGAGTGAAGCCACTTAACTTGGCTGTTGCATCATTCAAAAAATAGCAGTAGGGGAGCTGCTGTGAAATCTCCCACTGCGGTATGGCCCCGTTTAGGATGCGAGAGAGTAAATAAGGTTTGTGAAGCTATACTGTAAGTGCTCAGTGCAGTATGGGAGGACTTGTTAGTGAGAGAAAGCAACTTTAAACAGATACCCCCCCCAAAATAACGGCGCTTTTTATTGACCATCTAAAATATCAGTTGCAGTAGCAGATCTGCTAGCTGGCAAGGCAATTATTACTGATCTTCTCTTACGAGGTCTGCAAATACATTCAAACAGATTAGATTTTCAGTGTTTTCTGACTCCATTACTCTTATTTTATGGTTATATAAGACCATCTTTTAGACTGCTAAAATGTAATACATTCTATTAGTCTTTTGTTAGAGGAAGTAGCTGTTTTGGAAAATTATTGTAGAGAAAACATTTCCTGTGCATTCATCTCCACAAGCAACATTCAACATTTTCTCACCGGCGTGCATCCATCACTGTCTGGAGAGCTCACTGGAGAAGGCGGTTCAACAATGATGTTTGTGACATTACAGGAGGAATCTCGGCACTGCTGGACCAGATGCAAAAAGTAAAGAGAGTATCATCAACGCTGTTTACTTGTCTGTGTTTGTGTACAGAAGGCACTTTATTTTGTGTGATAATTACTTGTTAAACTTTCCTCTTTGCTTTGTGTAAACATTGCACACACAGCTGATGAGGATATTAATATGTTTGTGTGAAAGGGAATACCTTTCCGTTCTCAGGCAGGATCATAGACTGCTGCTTGGCATCATGCTGGGATCCAGAGTTATGGCACTGTTCTTTTGTATTTGTTAACATAGTTGTGCTCAACGTGTCAGAGGAGATGGCTCGCTCGATGTTCTTTACCATCAAATGGTTGATGTCATGTAAAAGATGGAACAAAAAAAGTAAAAGGACAAAAAAGGTGACTGAATGCATGAGGAGTGAAAAGATTATACATCTGTGGTGATGTGAAGATGTATTTGCCCCACTCACAGACTTCTTTTATTTTTATTTCACACTTAAACATTTCTGATCACCAAAAAAAAATACTAAAATCAGACAAGCAAAACCAGGGTAAATATAAAATACAGTTTTGTTTTTTTGTTATTTATTCAGGGGAAAATATTTTATGACTGCCATCAAGTGCTGGCAATAACTGGCAATAAGTCATGCTCTGGAGGATTTTTGGCCCACTCTTCATTGCAGGGCTGGTTTCATTCAGCCACACTAGAGGGCTTTCAAGCATAAATGGAATGTTTAAGGTCATGCCACAGCATCTTATTAGGATTTAAGTCCAGACTTTTTTCTAAGGAAGTACAAAAACTTCATTCATTTTTTTTAGCCATTCAGAGGTGGACTTGCTGGTGTGATTTGAATCATTGTCGTGCTGCATAACAAAAGTGTGTTTAAGCAGACATTCCTCTTCAGATTTTCTGGTAGAGAGCAAAATTCTTGCTTTCATCTATTATGACAATTCCTTCAGGTCTAGCAGCAGCAAAGTAACCTTAGCCCATCACACCACTACCATGTTTGAATATATGCATGATGTTCTTTTTCTGTAACATTGAGTTTTACAGGGGTGTCAGGGGATGTGCGCCACCAAAGTTCCACTTTTGTTTTTTCAATTCACAAAATATTTCCCTTAGGGTCTTGAGGATCACAGATATGTATTTTTGGCAAATGTGAGATATGCCTTTTTCTTTCCTTAGGTAATTTGTAGATTTTCTGTTTTTACTGCAAATCAGAAGATTTACATGTGCTGGTCATCATGATATGCTCTACCCAAGCTGGCACAGATTTCATGGTGCAAGGGTTTCTGATTCGGCAATGGAAACAGAAAGCAAAAAAAGCAAAAACTGACCCAGACTGAGCACTTTAAAAAAAAAAAAAAAAAAAAAACTTCATTGTAAAAGGCATGTACTGAACAGTTTAACAAGATGGTTAACTGTTGATTCTTTTATTATAATGCTATAAGACTATTCTTGCTGAGAAATGCCCCAGTAAAAATAAGCTATGGTATGTAAATGAACTGGACTTTATCTGTTCAAAACAGACTGCTGCTTCTCCAACTAGTTTTAGGAAGCCTTTTCATTACTCTGTCAGAATGGATCTGAAACATGTTTTATACCTAAATTAATTTCTCGATGGGCAACAACAGAGCAGAACAGCAACATTTTCACACACTACGATATAGAGACTAAAATATTCACAACTGTACAGCTGAAAATTTGAAAACATATATATAAAATGTAATTATTTTAAATGCAAAATAGTCATAGCTATAGCCTCATGTCAGAACATTCAACTGTGTAAGACACGTCTACTTTTTGTGCATCTAAAGCCTTATTAAAGTTCCCAATCTCTGTAACCCAGTTAGAACAATCAGCCTAAAGATCCCTACTGATGTTTGCATCTCTTCATACAGGGAGGATTAACTCTCAGAGCCAAATCTGCTGCTTTGCAAAGAGCAGGCCTTTAAAAAGGGCTTTAAAGCAAGAGCACTCACACCCCACTGTGACGCAACATGTTGCAGTAGGAACTGCTTGGGTAACAGCCTTTCTTTTTACACGAAGAGTTGCTGTTTCACCACCTTAATATGCATAAATGCTGATCGCTGAGAATCAAATCAGCATAGCTGGCTTTACATTAATGTTTTCTACAGTAAAACAGCCGAGATGCAGGTTTTGAAAATCTAAAAGACTTCTTTGATATTCAGGAGGAAAATCTTAGGCTTCTTAAGCATCAACAAAACAATTAGGATTACCGATAGAGTCAGGGATGCAAACAAAAAAGGAAACAATACAAAGGCTTGTCAGCTAAGGTAACCACTATATTTATGAATGTGTGGAGGGGGTTGACACCATATGCATGTTTACCACAAATGAATGTGTTCATGAGTGGAGCTCACATTTCTGAGAACTTTGAACTGATTTTTTTTTTTTTTTTTTTTTTTTTTTTTTTTTTTTTTTTTTTTTTTTTTTAATGAGGAATTTGGAGAGAGTTTAGCCTATCTTGAGGTCATTTAAGGATGCACTGTTTGGGGTGAACAATGCTGTCTGATTTTTTTCTTTTTCTTTATGAACAGGAGATCGAGCAAAAACACACAAAGAAGCTGCAGTTTTGAACTACAAATGTAGTCCAAGTGGACACTTTCAGTCAAAATGTTATTTTCTGTTGGTGAAACTATTAAAGTACATGAATGAGTGCAGCTGTTTAGGAAAACCCATACAGTTTATGAGAACAATGACAACAGATTGCAACAACAACAATATTTCTATTTCCTAAATGCCACAACAAAGAGAGAAAGAATATGTCTGAGATTTATTTATCAATGTCTTCAAAATCAGAAATTTATATACATTTTCTCATTATTTGGTAGCATTACATTTGAACTGTAATCCTTGGGTCAAACATTTTTGGTTTCCTTCCACAAACTTCTCACATTCGTTTGCTGGAGTTCTGACCCATTCCTCCTGACAGAACTTGTGTAAGTGGGTGTGGTTTGTTGGTCGCCTCGCTCACAAACACCTTTTCAGATCTGCTCACAAACTCTCCATTGGCTTGAGATCAAATCAGATCAGATCTTTGCAATGGCCACTCCAAAACATGGACCTTGTTGTCCTTAAGCCACTTTATAATCACTTTAGATGTATGCTTAGAGTTATAGTCCATTTGGAAGGCAATTTACACCCACGCTTGAACTTCTTTTCTTTAATCCTGGCTTTTTCAACCTTTAACTGCCTGTCTTTAGATGTTCCTTCAATATTTTCACATAATGTTCTTTCCTCTATTTTATGAAGTACACCAGTTCCTCCTGCAGCAAAACAGCCCCATAACATCATACTGCCACCCCTATATTTCATAGTTAAAGCATCCCCCTTTTTTCCTCCAAAGGTGACAATGGTCGTTATGGCCCAACAGTTTCACCTTAGTTTCATCAGACCGCAGGAGATGCCTCCATAAATGAAGGTCTTTGTTCATGTGTGCGTTTGCAAACCGCATCTGGCTTTTTACTGTTTCTTTTGGAGTAATGGGTTCTTATCCTCTGAGTGGCCTTTTAGTCCATGTCAGTAAAGGACGTGTTTCATTGTGGATAATGACACTGTCTTACCAACTTCAGTTGACATCTTTCCTAGGTCTTTGACTTCTGTTCTGGGATTGATTGCCACATTTCAGGATCAAAACACGTTCATCTCTGGGACACAGAACCCATCTTATTCCTGAGCAGTATGATGATTGGATATTCCCATCATGTCTATACTTGCATATAATTGTTTGAACAAAAGAATCCAGCACCTTCAAGCATGTATAAATTGTTCCAAAGGATGAACCAGACTTGTGCAGCTCCACAATTCTCTTCCTGATATCTTGGCTGATTTCTTTTGACTTTCCCATCATATCAAACAAGAAAGCAGTGTGTTGGAGGTGTGGCCTTAAAATACATCAACAGGTGTGCCTCCAGTAAACTCAAATGTGTCAGTTAACTTACCACAGGTTTCAAAAGCCATGACATCATCATCTGGGATTTTCATTATTCTCATCGTTTGAAGACACAGTAATAATTCTGTATGTAAACTTCTGATGTTGAAGACATATTCTTTCTCTCATTATTGTGCCATTTAGCAAATAGAAATAATTTTGGTAATTCTAACTCACCTAAAACACGAGAAATTTCTTTTTATTTAGTTTATGTAAACTTCTGGTTTCAACTATATATATTGTAAACCTTATTTCAGACAAAAGATAAATGGATGAAAACTAGTTCAAGTTAGAGCAGTGAATTTAGTTATTTATTTTAACCTGGCTGAACTGAGTTTAGATCTAGCTCTTATTATGTATGAACTAGAACAATACTCATTATCAGGCAGGATTTTATCCAGTGTAGTGACAAAGTCAAGCTGGGAAGCAAGTTATTTTGATATCCTGCTTTGTTAGGCAAACACATTCAGTTGTTCAGGCAAAATATGTAAAACCAGCACAGGGAGCGTTTGTCTTTGACCTTTTGTTTCCAAGGTTATACCCAAGAAGAAATGCTTTAAATGCTCTCTGGTGATAAAAATGCAGCAGGTAGAGAAAAATATTACCTGCTTCATCTGCCAGCTGCTGTCAGTATTCCTCTGGTGGCTGCCAAAGACATAATCAGGTGACAGCTGAAAATAAAGAAGGAGAGTCAGAAGGACAAGGTCTGGAAGCAAAGATTAACAGGTGCTATGTTCATTGTACTTAAAATTAAGAGTTTTATTTCCTCTGGAACTGACAGTAAAAGGATAAAGAAACATCTAATCTTTAGTTCCGTTTTGTCAGTTTCTGTCAAAATTAAAGTAGTGAAGATTTATGCAACACTAAGCTCATTTTTTGATGTGTACTTTTTGCGTTTGTGAAAAACAGGATGCTGACAAATTCAAGTCCATATCAGATATGAGGCTAAACTCACACCAGCACTTAAAACCACCTTTCTGGCCTGCCAACATCCTGCCAGTCATGACTAATATAACCCAGCCCAAGAGTTCACACAGACACCAACTCCTCTGTGCTCATCTGGAGTTAATGAGAGGCAATTACTGAGCCGTTAGCGCAAAACCTCTTTTTCTGACTCAAAGTTGTTGCTCTCAGGCTTTTCTGTTGAGCTCAGACAAGTGGTGTCAGCAACAATAGCACCAATCATAAATCCCTAATATGAGATAATGATATTTCTAATACAGTGAAGTAAAGCAGATTGAATCCAACTCAGTATGCAGAACAAACCATGTGCTGCTAGTAAAACCCAGTAAGTACAGAGTTAAACCAGCAATAACATAGAGAAGAAAACTCACAGCAAAGGTGCTCATTATGACTGATCAGCCGCTCGTACAGCTCAGGCCAGTTCGAGTTCCCCAAGGCTTGTTATCTGTCGACTTCACCTCCTCGGCCTTCTGTGGTTCATATCATGACAGCCCTTTTGTCTGAGTGCTGAATGTAAAAAACCCATGCACCTCTTCTCTGCGTACCAGTTCAAAACTACTTCCCCATTCAAGAGGGAAGCTGCCTTTATCAGCCCACACAGTCAGTCTCGTGTACAGCAGCACATCAGGAAGGTGTGTGCTCAACTGAATCATCACACCAAGTTAACATTGCTACATTTACCACAGCCCAAATATTTCTGTCTGCATGGACGACAAAATACAACTCAGATGGTTTACTTTATTGAAAGTGAAAAAAGGCAGATTTCAATTTAAGCTTTAACCTTTAACTGAGAGGAAAATCTAAACAAAGTAACTATGTGTTGCATTAGTAGTTCTCGAGAATAGTAGTATTTAAATTAGGCAGTGTAGCTCTCTTTAACTTCCTGCTATAGGGCCTGTTTAAAAACTGGGTCTTCAACCGGCCCCATGTTTGATCTTTTTTTTTTTCTGAAATAGGCTCTAAGTTTTTTTGTGCCTGGATAGTAGGAATGGTCCAGCATAGTCAAAACCAGACTAAGTTTGAATGCATCAAAATGAGAATAAAACTGACTCTAAATGTTGTAACCTTTATCTCTGAGCTGACATTAAAATGTTGAGATACAAGTTTCTCACAAAGGAGCTTTTTAATGCTAAAAGCATTTTACTGTACCTAAAAAGATTATTTCTGATGCAATACAGTAGTTTGAAGGATGAAAAAGATGGACTTTCTGAAACAGTTTATTTTTCAGTTCAGTGTGTTTGGAAGACCAATGGCTTAAACTAAGGTAATACAGGTGTATTTGACACTTTAATAAAAAAATAAAATAAAATGTAGATAATTGTGGTTATATTAACATAAATAACTGTAAAAAAATCAACATCTAACACAATTTAATTATTTAGGTTATGATACATATGCCTAATTAAAAATACAGAAAAAACACATGCCCAGAATATTATGCCTTTTTATCATCCTGTTCCTTATTCAATAACACAAGTTTTATAGTTGATATTAGCATGTTATTAGTCAGGCTATTTGATCAGTTAGCCAATCTCCAGACAGCTGTTTAACATTCATTGCCCTCATAGCTTGCCCACTTAGGTTTTACTAGTTTTACTATAGCTATAGTGATAAGTGGCATTTCTTTAGTACCCACACCCTGGATGTTTGTGCTTTTTATGACCAAGAAATGCTTCCAAATATGCCAGTTTTGATGCTACAGATCAGCAGCCTGCAGCAACATGTGGGGGTGGGGCAGTTCTGTTTTACTCTACAGCTGGAGAGAACTTCAGTCACTCAAACACTTTCTCTGGGAACCCCTTAGAAGGACTTTTTTTTCACAGTTTTAAAATTATTATTTTTAAAATCTTAGTATTCCTTGATATAAGTAACTGCCCCATGCTGACTGGGAGGCAGATGAGGCAATTTGAAAAAAAAAAACAAAAAAACAAAAAAAAACAGAAAAATTAAAATTTTATTAATGATAAATTATTATATAGTTGGCATTTATCATACTGTTTAAATCAGTACTGCACCAAAAAGACTGTTTTATTTCATAACTGAGTATAAAAGGATCCAAATGAGTTTCACTCAATTTGGTCAGGCAGTTCCAAGCAGTCTATCTGTGAGACCAGCAAATAACACCTGTTTCTATCAGCTCTACTTGACATGCATCGAACCAAACTGACACAGATGTGCGACCACATTTGAGGGTATGTGGAAACAAGCAAACAAGCAAGCAGAGCAGTTAAAATGTGCAGGAAAGTGATTGATAAATGTCAAAAAGCTTCTAAAGAATGCTTTTTGACAAAAACAACAGATAACACTGCTGTCACACCAACTTCCTTTGGCAAAATAAGAGTGCTAAGTAAGATTTTTGATGTCAGATAAATTGGTACATTTGGATAAAGGTGATAGTTTTTCTGGGATAAAATCTAAAGACTTGCATCCCTGATATAGTTCATTAGGATGGATCATTTTTCTATTTGAAAAGCTATCCTCATTTCACTTATTTAAAGGTGGTTTGATGTTTGCCTCTAGAACTTCTGGGTGTTTGTGGAACATAAATTCTTTTGTTTATCTAATGTTCCTTCCACTTTGCTTTACTAAGCTGTTCCTTTCACAACACTGAAGGTAACAATAGGCCTAAACATAACTGAGCCATCATTATGAAGTCTAGTTAAAGAGGTTTTCTTTTCATGCAATTGTGCAACCTTTGTCTTGAGAATGCATCGTTGCTATTTTTTCCTCTCACATCACTGTTCCACAGGACTTATTTCCAACATGCATCACCCTTGCCTACAGAATATGATCAATGATTAACCTTGCTGGGATGCAAAAACAAGGTTTCTGCTGATGGTTTTTACCATTTGGTATTTATGCTGGAGTTGCTTCAAAGTTAACAAGTATGCTAAAACTCTAGGACTTGTTAAATCAACACAAAGGTCTTTTCCAGTCAGGAGTCCTGTTATTATGATAATCCCATCACATGGTTCATTTCCAGAACCAGAAAAACATGCATATTCATACATAAGTCACACAAGGCACAGTCTGACTTCAAGAACCTTTTCTAGGAACCAGAGTAGTTTTCTGGGACCATTCTTTATCACTCTTTTCCACTTAATTGAGCAGGGTAAGAACAGCTTGCATAGGTTGAAATCAGCTAAGGTTGGGAGGAGGTACTTCTGGTTTTGCCATGAACATTTGGGGTGGAGCTTTATGAAGGAAAGGTGATACATATTTCAAATTGAAACAATATATCAAAATTTGGCATGATTTTACTTAACTTATAAAACTGTAAAAGAATCATTGGTTAAAGTTTTATTGCTGAAAATTAAAGCCTTTAATTTTCACGAGAAAAAGCTGTTTTCCTCTGACAGCACTCTCAAAAAGCTGTGGGCTACCATCCAAGAGGACCAGGTCAGGCGACTCTCTCAACATCAGGAAACATAATTGACAGCACCAGCAGTAAAAACACAGACAACAAATAGCCCAGGGAATACTGAGGGTTCAGGGTAATTAAGTTCCAAGGGGATAGAGGTTTAGCGTAGAATAGAGGAAACACACCTTTAGCGGTAATAATTAATCTGGCATGCATGTTTTTGGACAGTGGGAGGAAATCTAAGCACCTTAAACTCCTCATATACACAAGGAAACATACAAAATTCTCACAGAAAGACCCTGGGTGAGACTTGAACCTACAACCCTTTAGCTACAAGTTTACTTTGTCAGTTAACAACCAAGTTTCTCCCTGATCTTGGAGGAACACTTACATGATATTCCTAACACTATAAAAAATGTTGCTACCTTCTCTTTATTAAAGTCTGTATACAACCCAAATCCATAAGATGGATGATGAATTTCAAAAACTTATTTAAAAGCTCTAAATCCTTTGTGTATTTGAACTTTTTAATTTGCGTCAATCATTCAGTTTGTACAAATCAAACAAAGCACGCTGATCTTGACTGCAGTTGTCAGTGAAGTTTTATGCTCTTTGAAGATCAAGTCATCCTCTACTCAGTTCAGCCCAGGATCATCTATAAGTCAAGCTGTAAGCTATCACAGATGAGCTGATTAAGAAGTCAAAGCAAAAAAGGTTACAAAGTTATTTCCAAAGATAAAAATCTAGACTAGAGAACATTCCATGCTGGCACGTTATATGGGTCAATCTGGTTTTAACACCTGGTTCACAAACCCATGAGGTATGCTGAATGTATTACACGTCATGTAGCAGAGAATAAATAGCGACACATATAGGTCAGCAGAACCGAAGCTGACTTGATGGGGGGAACCACTTCTTTGATCATGTGTGCACTTTTCTTGATGAACAACATTAAATTTGAAACACTGATGCAATGCTGAGGCAAGGCACCATTCAGACGCAAAATGCTTATCTCTGGCAATCTGGATCATGCAGCCTGTGTTGATTTACGTCGCAGACGTCATCACCGATTTGGTGAATGGATCAATTTCCGTCATGGGCTGCTTTCTTCAAGCATTTAAAACAATGGATTAATCAGTTCAAACACACACAAGCTTGGCTGTGAGATAAAACCATTTGTTATCAAGACGTTCAGTTTTACAACACTGGGAAGTTTGGGGTAACTGGTTTAAATTTGTTTGCAGGATGTAGGTTTAAAATGCTCACCTAGTCTTCCTGTTTGTGGCTCTAATTGGCTTTGGTTCATTTTCACCAGTTCAGATTGTATGAGTTTGTTATAACGCATGATGTCACCCCCCACAACAATAAACATCATTAACTTGGAAGAGCCTGTCAGAGGGCAGTAAATGACAGCGCATTTAGAAATATCTAATTGCTCATTTTTAATCTGTCCACATGCAGCAGTTCTGTGTGCTTCTGCGCTGGTGTTGAAGCACAAACACAAAAAATTCACATGAAAGAGGGTGTGTGTGGGTGTGCGTGTCTGTGGTTTGTGTGTTTGTGGTTTGTGCCATCTCTGTTTACAAAAAAACTACTCATATTTAAAAATGTTATTCAAGATTATTATTATTTTGTAATGTTCGCTCTCAGGGATGAGCACTAAGTTTGCAAATAAAAGGCCAAAAGACTTTTCCAAATAATTTAATTAATTATCCTTCAAGATTAAATTAAATCTGTACACTAATGACTCACTTGGCAAACAAATAAACACATTTTCTTATGGCAAACATTCTTGTGACGAGCAGCATTTAACTAATTAAAAGGGATTTTCAGGGCTTATAAAAAAGTACATAGCTGTTGAAAAATTAAAAATAATATAAATAGATGACTATACATTCCTTTAACATCTAAACCTTTTTTCTTGTAATAAAGAAAAACATAAAACTTATGAATGCCAAATTCAAGTAAGTAATGAAATTATACCACCGTGGGTATATACAATTACATGAACCACTGGTAATGTGTAAACAGCCTACGACAAATTAATCTTTTACTGCAGTAGCTTCATCTCACAAAAGTAGAACATCTATATTATTATTGGCACCCCTGCTGTTAATAGACTGTACTACCCGCTTTCACCAATAGGCCTGTTTTCAGTCTTCTCCTATAACGCAGAAAGGGATCTTACACCATTCATCTTTACACAATCTATCCAGACTATCCAAAGTCCTGACTCCTTTCTCATACACTTTTTCTTGAGATTACCTCACAGGTTTTCCATCGGATTTGGGTATGGTGGACTGAAGCTGGGGGGACACTTTCGCCGATCACATCAAGAGACTTCATACAGGCAGAATTTCTCTTTGATTCTAATACCCAGGCTTGAGGTGCACTGCATCTTCTACAGCTCACATGTTAAACAGTGGATGTCGCTGTAGATCAAATCTACCCCTATTCAACAACTCGTAGCGAAAGAGTCTATAGAGGAAGTGAATTCCTAATGCAAATCTAAGTGCGACATCTGACTGTTACTTTTTTGATGTTTTTAGAAGTCTGTGTAACATCCTGCAATAATTGTTCCCTCTGTATTTATATTCAACTGAGCGTTTGCTTGTAAAAGCAAACACGCTTTCAGACTCTGCCTTGGTCCTCTTTCTTTGTTTCAGATCAATCTTATCTGGACTGTTACAAAATGTTCAGTTTTAGTCTCTTTTGACCATAAGCTAATTTCACACATTTACGTACATAAGGGTAGAACAGAAAATGCTTGTTATAGCATTACTCCCAAAGGTCATGGAGATATTTTTATCTTATATTTTTCCTCCACATTGTGTATGGTAAAATAAATAATGTAGTCCTAGCTCAAACTTGTTTGTCACAATTTGGGTTGTTTTGATTCGTCTAGTTATTGCTCTGACTGTAAATATGGGGAACGTTTAGGTAGTTAGCTATTCTTTTGCAGCCATGCATAACACGCTTTTGGCAAACTTCAATGGCATGTTCTCTTGTCTGTTCTATTTTGAAGAGTAACTGGTATATTCCCTCTTTAAATAGGAGGAGCTCATGGATTACTAATTACAGTACACAAAAAAAAGATGTAACTTGTGGATTATGAAAATTAGGTCAAATATATTTTAGAATTTTTGCTACATCCATAAGAGAAGCAAATAATTGTGGAGATTGTTGAGAGTATATAACTTTAGTCTGAAATTAACCATCATCAGAAACTCTTCTATCCTTGTCAGTGAACAAGGATAGACTGTAAATTCATGTTCTCTCTGGACCTCAAATCAACAACAGAGAAATTCAAAACAAAGAAACAGAAAAGGTTTCTCGACGTCAACAAAGAGACAAAGAGAATGAGGAAGCTTTTTTTAGTGGATCGCCTATTGTTTAAACTGAAACGTGTTTATGTGTGGACAAACCAAATGTAATCACTCCACAGCATGTTTTTTCCACTTAAGCCACACAGCATCCATCACCACAGCGTCATCAAAACCCAAATAATCCTTACATTAAAACTACTGAGCTAATTCAGATGAATCTATTGAAGTCCATATAACTGAACCAGTTAAGATGACATTTGTTCCACCTTTATAAGGCAGTAGAGTATTTACCCTGTGCATAGTTCCATTGCCAGTCTTAGAGAGGGGTAGTGACAGATGGCTCGTGTCCCGGGGTAATGTCTGAGCCTGTACTGGACTGCCCTGCATGAGACAGGCACACACAAATCTTAAAACAAGGATTATGTTCTATGATTATGAATAAAAAAAATTAAAAAAAAAGCTATTCAGTTTTTTTATTAATCATCTATTCTGATGCCAGTAATCTTATTTGCTGATATTTTGAATAATTTTAATTTTATCTAATTAACTCCTGAATGCAACACAAACAAAGGAGAGTTTTGTGTTGTTTGGAGAACTATTGCTCAGTGGATTTTGTTCCATCCAGTCAGTGAACAACAAAATAATTTAAAAGCTAAAAAACCCCAAAAATACTCCACCTATAACACAATTTAAATAAATCATTATGATACAATGAAGAAGGAAGTAGCTGCCAAAAAAGGATGCAAGTTTTTAGAGAAATAAAGCATAGCACAATACTATGGGAAAAAAAAAAAAAAAAAATCACTATATTTGTTTACTCTGGCATCTGCATGGCCAAGACCACAAATGCAGAGAAAAAGCTGCATACTATACATTATAACCTGTAAAACAATGTATATCTTTTACCTTTTTACATTTAGTCTATTACAACCACAACCTTTTAAACATTTCATTGGGATTTTTGTAATAGACACAAGGTGGTGTACAGTTTTGCCAAGTAAGAAAAATAAATAAATAAAAAAGTAAATTATTTGCTGTACTGTATTTGGATTCAGCCCCTTCTACTTTTTTACCCCTTAATAAAATCCAGTGAAACATGTTGCCTTCCAATGTCTATTTATTGGTAGAGTCTACCTACATGTAATTTGATCTCAGTTTGATCCACGTGTTCCTTGAAGGCCTCAGAGGTTTGTTAGAGAAAGTCAGTGAGCAAACAGCATCATAAAGACCAAAGAACAAACCAGACAGGTCAGGGAGAAAATTGTGGACAAGTTTAAATCAGTATTAAGCTATAAAACAATATCACAAGCTTTGAACATCCCACTAGTTCAATCCATCTAAACACAGAAAGCATGACAACACTACAAATGTACTAAGACATGACTAGTCACCTAAACTGACAGACTAGACAAGGAGAGAATTAACCGGTGAAGGAGCTAAGAGGCCCGTGGTAACTCTGGAGGAGCTGCAGAGATCCACAAGTCATGTGGAAGAATCTGCTAACCGGACAACTACTACCCTTGGACTATACAAATTTGGCCATTGGGGAAGATCAGCAACAGTGTTGAATTGTTGAAAAAAAGACAAAAGAATTTCTCAGTGTTGCTTGCCAGAAGCCATGTAGAGGACACAGCAAATAGATTAAAAGAAGGTGTTCTGGTCAGGTGAGACCAAACTTGCACCTTTAAACTGACATACAAGACTCAATGTTTTTCAGCAGGGCAGGGAATCTGGTCAGAGTTCATAGGAAGATTGATGCAACCAAACAGGGCAATCCTGAAAGAAAACCTGCTACAAGCTGCAGGTAAGTTAAGAAGACTTCTGGGGTGGAGGTCTAACTTTCAGCAGAACAATGCATTTATACAAACCATAGTTTTCGGGGGGTGGAGGGGTTGAGCGGTAATTAAATTGTACAAATGTATTGAAATTAAAAGGTCACATGCCACATATTTCACTTTGTTACAGTCAGCATAAACTAAACATTAACAGATATTTAACAGAAAGTGAGTTTGAGACCTTATGCAAATACCATATCGAATGCTCAAAGTCATCTGGGAGTCTTCTCTTAAGAGATAAGACTGTTTCAATAAAAATAACTAGATATTTAAATCCTGTCCCTTAGTACTTAGTAAAGTGAGAAAATACCATCCAGGCTTCTATATGCAGACTTCTGTGACTGAAAAGGTCCCCATTTGTGCTGGTACAGGCAAACCATAGAAACCTGGAAATGAGCCTAGCCTTTTATTCCAAACCCTGACCTTGACTATACTCTCTTTTAAGAGAAGACACTTTCATCTGGATCAGAACCTGCCAACTTTTTCACACATTAAGACCAATTCAGCACCAGAGGGAAAGAAAAGGGTTCAGAGGGAACAGAAAATAATACCTGCTGCATTGGACCCTTATTGGTGCACTGAGAACGGGCCCGGCGAGGTGGTTTCCATGACCTCTCCTTGGTAATGCTATTGACATAATAGCATCTACCTGTGCCTGGATCAGAATACTGTTCCCACAGGTCCATGATCTGAAGAGGTTTCTGACCCACAGCCGGGATGGGTGGCTCCTGCTGGGACAGGCGCTTCTCCGGCTGCATTTCAGTATAAATAGGGGAATCTTGCCAGGATAGCTGGGACATGTAGGCCTCAGTAGGGACCTCGGATGCAAAAAAAATATATAAATTCATTAGATGTTATGTAGCTGTACTGTATATTCCAAAGGTACAATATTTCTTGTGGACTATTTCCTGTGACAGGTAAACAAAGGAGTGATGCTGTAATTACGTTTCCTTACTTTGAATGTGCATCTAATTTTTGTGGACTCATTAAGAAGCTAAAAAAGCCTAAGAGTTAAAAGCAAACTCTGAATTGACTGCCAAATTCTCCTGTTTACATTTTTTGTCGTGTACAGCATGTACACAATAATGATTGCACAGATCAAGAACAAAAAGAAGAAAATATTCATGGCTTGAACACAGAAAGTCAATCTGCTATGTAAAACCTAAGCAAACAACCAACATAAACCTTAAATAGTAATGAAAAGGCCCTGCAATCATCAGTTTATATAAATAAATAGATTTTGAATTAACACAGAGCTTATAGAAAAACATGCTCACCCAAAGCAAGAGCTACAACAGAAAAAGATCTATAAATCTAATAGCTGACGGAATGACTTGCTGGTTGGTCCCAGTTATGTAATTCAATCTTTAGGTTGGAAATAGTCCATAAGCAGTAGAGAAATCATTTTTAACCTTACAGTGCCTTGCAAAACTATTCATACCTTTTAAACCTTTTTTTACATTTTGTATTTTAATGGCAGTTTTGGTGATGAATCAAGACTTTTGCTGCAATCACAGGTGAAAGTCTTTTGGGATTTGACTGTGCAATTTAACACCTTGAAATTGGTGAGATTTACAAACAGACAAACTAATTAGGGAGATAATTAGGGGATTTTTTTCAAGGCAGTTGATAGCAATGTATTTATTTAGGGGCATCAGAGTAAAGGAGGCTGCATACAAACATGTTTTCATTCAACTTCAAAACTTAACTTAGCACTACTTTGTGTTGGCCTTTCACATAAAACCCCAATAAAATGCATTAAAGACATTTGGTTATAATATAAAAAATGTGTAAAGATAAAAGCAATTAACCTTTTTTTCAAAAAATGTAGGTTCTGTTTAATATCACAAACATTCATGCAGTGCTCCATATTATACATATGCACTCTACACTCTATGTGGACCATTTTTCTTTCACTATCACACAAAAATTAGCTTGTTATACGTTATATTTACACATAATGCTTGTACGCTGTGAGTGCTTGAAACTGAAGTCAAATTCCTTGTTTGTGCACACAGCCTTGGGCAATAAAGCTGATACTAATGTTAAAAAAGTCTCTTTTGAGATGTAGAGCAGAGCTTAATAGGGGTTAAATATACCACTGAGAAGACCCCACTGGTCCACACAAAGATGTGTGTGTGTGTGTTTGTGTGTGTGTGTGTGTGTGTGTGTGTGTGTGTGTGTGTGTGTGTGTGTGTGTGTGTGTGTGTGTGTAGGTGAGATGCTCATGTATAAAAAAAGGATATGAGTGCACTTTACTCCAGATGGCAGCATTGCCCCTTTCATCCATCTGATGCTTCTGGACCCACAGCTTTCTTTTGTTTACCTCAGTGGTTGCATCAAAACCAACTGGTTATCAACGGAGTCAAACAGGGCCGTGTTTGGATATCAGAAGGATTTAGTGCCTCAGACTTGAACTAGAGGACCATTCAGGTCTTCTGGTTCAAGTCTACTCTGCTTCTCCAGAATCAAAACCAAACACGGAGAAGCAGCATTCAGTTTTTATGCTCCACTTATCTGGAACAAACTTCCAGAAAACTGCAAAACTGCTGAAACACTTTAAATCAAAGTGTCAAACTTTAAAACAAGGATAAAAACCTACCTATTTAGTGTTGCTTTTGATTAAAAATATGTGGAACATTGATTAATTCTAGTCTGGCCTTTTTTTATTACTTCTCTTTATTTTGCCACTGTAATGTAATGTTGTTGTTTTGTTTATTGTGTTATGTTTTTATCATGTAAAGCACTTTGAACTGCCTTGCTGAAATGTGCTATACAAATAAACTTGACTTGACGCATTTGAAATTTTAGCAGACAAAGAAGTTTTGTGTAACAAGATCTAACATACTTCAAGGAAAATAACAAGTAGTTACTTCAAAAAAAAAAAAAAAAAACTTGGAGTGTGTGAAATATATCAGTTTCAAAGATATTAACGTTCTTATTTTACCATGAGATAACTGGCATTATTGTGTATTTCCCATAATTTGCACAAAAAAAAAAAAAAACAGGTGGAAACTCGAGAGTATGTGTAGTCTATGGCAGTGGTTCTCAACCTTTTTTCGGTATTGCACCTCCATGAAATATTTTTTGCTGAACACCCCCAAACAGCACAAAGCATTTAGTTATATAAAATAATGTCAAACACAATACTGTACCATCACTGGCTGATTTAAGTAAAAACTCTAAATAATGATCAAAGTGCTCTTTTTGGTTTCATAAAAATGTTCCTAAGTTCATATTTGCCTAAAATACTTTAAAATATATTTTCAAGGATATGAAAGAACATCAATAAACTGTCAATATTAGATTAAACTAACCTGAAATAACATTGTTGTATTGAGTCTTTTTGCTCTTCCATATTAATGAGAAACTTATTTCACTGAAGATTTTTTTATCCTTGGTGGCAGAGGAACAACTGCTGTAATCAAGCTCAGCCTCAGTCTGTTTCTTTGCTTCGTTTTGACCACAATCACTGCAGAGAAGGGAGGTCCCACATACACAGTGTATGTGGAAGCAAATGGAAGAAGCTGCCCCAAAGTTTTCTCTCCCAGCTTAGGGTGTTTCTGCTTCACACACCCAGAAATGAGGGCATGTGGACGTGGCAAACTTCAACTGAAGACCCTGGTCAGATGTCGCTTCTAAAAGGTTTTCTTGATTACTGGAGGGCAGCTGACTTCTGGTTTCCTCTGACAAGATAAATTGATTTCTCACTCACTCCAGCTGTGCCCATGTCTCCTCCATCACAGGAATGTAGGAATGAAAATCCTGAATCAAGTTGGACGAATCTCCCACTACGACTAACTTGACACCATTTGATCCACTTGAGGGAACCAGGTGGATTATTTTCTCTTCAGTAAATCCTTTTCCACAGCTACTCTTACCTGAAAATGGTGTTGCTGTATATTTCCGCTCTTTTCTCAGGCTCATCCAAGGCTGTTTATTTGAATGAGAATGCAACATTATGTAAAAAATAAATTAATCTGTTCATGCTGTTTAATTAGTCTGGTTAATGAAATTAGGTTGCAAAAAGGCTCTTTTTGTTCAAACCTGACGCTTATTTGAATAAAAGGTATTCAATGATAATAGTTTGTCTTCAGTTAGTCATATAACCTGCAACGAGCCCCTATACAATATCCTTCACAGTTAGTAGTATCCATAGGAAAGATATGTATAAAGGTCTTTAAAATAAATAGCTGTTCTGGAGTGTCAGAAACCCAAAGATGCCACTATTCAGTAAGCTTTGAAGATGTCCTTTTAACTTTCCTTTTACCCTTCTCCTCACTGTGCATGGTGGCACAATTTTTCCTGAAAAATTTAGGTTCTTTTCCAGCCTTGTTTTTCACAGTAGCAGATATTTTAAGCATTTCTATTGACACTGACTGTACATAGTCAGAAGATATGTTGAACGTTAATATGTCTGTTGCCTAAATTACATGTTCCCTTGTCTTTCCCATTTTCTGAACATGAGATTTTGTTCTACAGCAAATTTATGAAGTCAATTGAAAGTTGGATTTTTCAATTTTTTCTGCGTGAGATTATGCTGCTGCTGCTGCAGTAACAATGTATTTTAAGGCTTTGTACACATCTTTGCAATAAATAAGGATGCTGTATATCAACATTATGTATCATTTTTATGGTAAATTCTGAAACAAAACTCATCCTTAAATGTGTGTAAGGCCCTGCAGTTTAAAATTCAACAGAAAAGTTGGCAAAAAATGTGACACACGTGGTTTGAATGTGATACACACTTCAGATACTGAGGCAGCCAAAACACCAAGTTCTTATTTTTGAAATCTTTTAGTTTCAACAACTGATCCTTCACTGATGAGCAAAATTAAATCTGATTTGAAATTAATCATCAGAGGCAGCACTTAGGGAAATGTCTGAGAGTTACATTTGGTCAGGGAGTGTTTTCTGAATATTACTGAGTTATAATCCTGCTTACTGGTATTGAAGACTCAAATAAAGAGGGCTTTTAGAGACGAGAGATGGAAAAGACAAAAAGGCACAGGGAGGAGGAAATGGGAGTTATAAAAAAAAAAAAAAAAAAAAAAGAGTACAGTCATTTCCACTGAGATCACATCTATCTATAATCGGAGGGCTCAGTTCAGTAAAGATTAAACTCTACAGTTTGGGAGACTCAGCAGTAGGAGTTTCCCTCGGCTGACAGAAGAATAACCCTTGGATTTCTTTCACCAGTGCAGCCATGTGTAATCCTCTCTGATGTAATGTAGGGGAAGCTCTGGCGTCACGACAGTACTAACTTGATTGCTTCTCCATGAGGATTATTAAGAACGAGCCCAAGTGTAAATCAATTTCAGCCTCTGGTGCTGGTCCTGAGCCAGGCACTGTGCAGAATCCAGCCATGACAAATTCAATTTTCTTTCCTCTTGCTATATATTTGTTGTTTTCATGTTTTCACTGCTATATATTTGTTGTTTTCATTAAAATATTTCAGAATAAACAAGTTGCATAAGAAAAAAAATAAGCACAAGACTTTTGTGGTCCACGAGTGATAGCAGTAGAATAAACCCTGCTGTGTTGTTTTATCAGATTTAAGGCTACTCTAAAAAGTTGCTAAATTTGCAAAAATCAATCTCTGTTTTATTATACTTTGAGCTATGACATGTAAATCCATGAGATTACAGATTGTCAGTAAGAGGAAGTCAAAATTAATCTAATCCCACACTTCCTTCCGCGTCAGCTGCATGTGATGGATTTGCTTGACCCATTTTCTATAATTTGATGTCATTGATAATGACAATAAAAACGAAATAAAGAAAGTAAAGTTTCATCAGATAAAATCTCTACTGAACTACAGTTTCTACCTACGCATGAAAAACTGGACATTTTTGTACAATTTTTAAAAAATTTTTTATTGTGACTACACAAGTGATAAATAAAACCTTCAGTTAAAAAACTATTTACAAAAATAATTTTAAAAAATGTTTAGAAAGAAATGCAAGTTTGTGAACTAACACTATAGATTTAAAAAAAAACTCTAATTCTTGAGATATTAGGCCCTTCTTTTAAAAAGAACAATTTCTAATTCTTACAGGATTAATTTACTTTTCCTGTCTATTTAACCAAAGGTATGTTGAGTTTAATATCTGACATTGTGGTACTTATTTAAGTCCAAATTACTTGAACCTCTGTTTTATCACTTAAATATAGTAAATTGCTAGTTCTTATTCAAAATTCAGACTAAATTTTATTGATATCTTTGCTTTGTCTGTAAATTGATTAAATAATTTTTGTAGCTTTCCCTGCTAAACCTGTTTCATGCTGTTATTTTTGACATTATAGCAAATGTCATAATTTAAAGCTTTGTAAAGAAGTCAACAACAAGTTTTCCCTGCAAATTTGTCCTACATGAAGTACACGGTGATCTGAGATTTGGAATAACTTAATCTTCTGTGATTCACATAATAATGAGAAGCTCTTTACTCAAAGAACAAAGATCACTCTCTCTACAGCTAAAATCAGAAATGCAGGACTGTGGAGTGTCACAGTACACCTTGATGCCTTATTTGTCTGAAAAAAAAAAACTGAGTCTTCAAAGAGCTAAAATACAGAGACAGTTGCTGATTGGATGGATACTAAAGTCATGATAGTTTGTGCAATTTGGATTGCCCTGACCAGCTATTGTTAGTGCTGTAATAATGGCTCTGGCCACGTGTTAATTCTGTGTTCTCTCAGTCACACAACAAACATTCATTTGCCATATGATTCTTGCTCCACCTGGTGTCTCATGAGGCATGAACTGACAATCAGAAAATGAGTCAAATCATCAAATCTAACAAGCATATTTTAGATGCGATCAACTTTTGGCAAAAAACAAAAAAAATGACAAAAGATTTAAAAAAAATGCAGCACAAACTACAGCAAGAGCACTTTCTGAAACTTTTAAAATAATTTCCTTATTTTTCCTGTGCAATGAAAATGTCTGATTTTGACATGAAGGCAATAGGTCGGCATTTCAGCTGTTATTTCCCATTTTTCTATTGAAAATACAGAGGACATAAAAAATATACAAGATAAATCAATTCAAACAATTTTCCACTTAATTTTCCACTTAATGTAAAAAATAACCCCCGAAAAAACTTAATCTGTTGTAGGGAAAATGTAAAGCCAAAAACGGTGCAACGACCTGGTTGCCTAAGTGTGAAAAGATCTAAACTAATACGTTACTGAAGAACCTTTAGATTGAATCCCAGCATTCAGTTTTCTGGTTAGGAATTTTGTTCTACATGCGATAACACTCTCCTGTATGCTATATATCCAAGTGGAAAAGTATGCTATGATTGGATGATGCCAAACTTGAACTTTTGGCCACAATTCCAAAACAACAACCTTGTGGATCCCTAAAAGAACATACCAACAGTGAAATATGGTGGCAACATCATGCTTAGGATTTATTTTTCCACAGCTGAAACTTCAGGTGGATGAGATCATGAATTATTTTGAATACCAACCAGTTCTGTTCTGAAAACTAGAGGTTTGCTGGGAAGCTGAAGCTGAAGAGACAGTAATTTTCAGCAGAACCAGTCAAGAACTAAATCTTTGTGGATTTACCTGGAGACGGTTGTGTATAAAAGATGTTCTCACAATCTGACAGGTTTAGAAAATTTTTGCAACTTAATGTGGACGAATATTGTCAAGCCATGCTGATAGACTCCTACCAAAGAAGACTGGAAGCTGAAACTGAATCAAAAAGTGCTTCAACAAAGTCTAAATGTAAGAGGCGCTCACCAATGCATTCAGGTGGTTGAACCTGCTTACACCAACAGATTTGCTTGTCTATTTTTTTTTTTTTTTTTTTTTTTTTTTTTTAAGATTTGAATTATACAGGACACACGTCATATTAAAGGTGGAAAAAAGTATTGAAATTGCGATCTATAATGATCTAATGTTTTATGTCATAACAACTAGAAATTTTAAGAGGGCTGTGTAAACCTGTTATATTCATTGTATGTACAAAAAATTGAATTTATGGTCGTTGCTGTGAAACCACAAACTTTTTTAAGTAAGTGTACTTGTTGAAAGAAAGTTTTCACATGTACACTTCTAAAAGAAGTGGAAGGTTTTAAGATGCCAAAGATTTTTGCTGTGTTCAACCTGGAGTTTCAAGTCAAGTTGTAATTGAACTGAAATTTCCAACAAAGTCGCAGTTCCATTGTGGAAAGTCAAAGGTCGCTCACCAATCTAACTTTAAATTCCAACATGGAATAAAAAAGTCCCCAAATGTCCAAATGTTTTCAGTGTACAACAAAATAAAGCCTGGACATGCTTTTCATTTAGTCTTTAAACTGTATTATCAGTCATTTGGGTAAACTCTATCTCTGTCTTTTCTTAGATCCTAACTTCCCTTACCTGCAGATGGGAATTCCTGCCTGAAGCCCCCACCACGTCCCATTGGCTGCAAGACTTCTTAGGAACCTTGTAGTTGATGCGACTGCCAAGGCCTCCCCCCACCTCGTCATACAGGTTCTCATTCAGGTTTTCAGGCAGGTTGCTGGAGCTCTGACTCCGGGTGATTGTCGGGACCACCCTGGAATTTGATGAGTTTGTTTGAGTCATGGAAGCTCCAGGAGACCCTGGGACCATGAGGTGACTTGACTGGGAGGTGGAAGAATTGGGTGTAAAGGTAAATCCAGAGAGGGGCAGGGTGGGGAAGTGGTTTTCTCCCACCCTGGTGTTCCTGTCAGACCTCTGGAAGGCACTGTTATAAGAGTTAAGGTTCTCCATGGACCGATACATGGGTTTGTTCACTGTGGAGGACAAAAAAAAAAAAAAAAAAAAATCAATTTCTGTATTTTTTACTGTTTCCTTTTCTTGACTGAACTTGGTATTTATTATCAAACATTACCCTGACTCTGCTCATTACGGCCAGTTCCTGTAAAGCTGGGTGAGAGTGAAGCTCTGGGTAGCATCCGCATGTTGGAGTGCAGCGAGACAGATGTGACAAGGCGTTGGGGTGAGGGCATTGGTGTGATAGGTACCTCAGTCACATATGTAGCAGGGACATACAATGGCTTTGTTTTGCTGGCTGCACCAATTCTCCGTACCTATCCAACAACAAAATAAAAATTAATGCTTTTGCTGTTTATTATGGTATATTATGGTTTTCAAATGCACAGGGACAAAGACATTAATTTATGGAGACATGTCCTGCAGTCTGTTAAACCTAAAATTGAAGTATTTGACCATAATGATCACTGTTACATTCACAGCACAAAGGGGAAAGCTTGAAAGCCTGAGAACATCATCCCAACTATAAAGTACAGCGGAGGCAACATTATGTTTTGCGTTCTGTTTCAAAACAGATGGCCTTATGACAAAAAACAACAACAACAACAAAAAACATTAGGCCTATGTAGAAATAATGAAACATCTCAAGACCTCAGTCAGGAATTTAAAGCAAACGAGCCTTGAAAAAGGACAATGACCCAAAGGATACCATAAAATTAATTACAAAGGTGTTTAAGAACAACTAAATCAATATTTTGGAGACATCATCACAATGCCTTGACCTCAATCCAATGGAAAATTTGCAGGCAGAGCTGAAAAGGTGTGTGCATAACAGACAGGTTACAAACCTGACTCGGCAACACAAGTTCTCTGAGGAAGAATGAGTCAAAATTCAAGCAAACTATTGTGCAAAACTTGTGAAATGATGGCCACAACATTTGACCCTAGACCTATAGTTTAAAACAATTCTCCCAAATACAAAAGAAATATATGTCAACTCCTGAATTTGAAGAAAGTTTAAACAAATCTCCAAAAGATTCTCTTACTCATTATTCTGCTATTTAGCAAATAGAAATAATTTTGACAATTATAACTGACCTAAAACAGGAAAGGTTTAGTCTGATTTAATGTCAGACAATTAGAAATATTGGTCATTTTATACAGTGTATGTAAATTTCTGGTTTCAACCATAAGTATTCAAGAGATTATTAAAGACAGTAAAAAGCATCCCTGCTTTTAAAACATTTGGATCCAAAAATAGCCGTATACTGGACTGAAACAGAAGGCCGTACATGGAAATAAATTTATGTTACACAAAACTATGTTTATGTTTAACTAATTTCATTTAATTCATAAGTATATGAATTAAAAAGAAGAAAAAGGACAGTATGTTGATATTTTTGCAAGGCACCGTGTACACAACAGTGAATGGAGTGGAGCCGCCATGGCCAAAAACTTCTTGTGGTAGCTTAAGGACAACCTAACTGAACAGACTTTACATAGGCAGGGAGGGAAAAAGTAGTTTTTCCATAACCAGAGATTTAATAAAAATGTTAGATGTAGCTGTAGGACTGGTCTGAAATGGAAACCTTGCTTGCTTTGCCTGTTTAAGTGATTTGTGTTTCTGAAGTGTGTGCTGTTGAACTCTTGGCCAGGTCACCCTCATAAAAAAAAAAAGAGACCATGGTCTCTTTTTTTTACCATGGTCTCAATGGGCTCTTTACCTGGTTAAATAAAGGTTAATAATTTGCACAGCTCGCTCCAAGAGGAAGTTAGAAAAGCAGCAGTTTATAAATCCTGTGAATCTTTCCTATGGATTTGTCTGTTCTTTCATATTATAAGCATTTTCCATATGCTTGAATAAACTAAATCCATTATTTCACTATACTTATTGTGTCATTCACACCAGAGAGATGAAATGTTCTCTCACCTGCCACCAGTCTGCATTTGTCTTCTTCAGGAGAATAAACCGTTCACCCTCTCTTATGCAAACTTGTCGCCCATCTGACCCGCGGTAACTGTAGTCATACTGAGCCTCAAGAACCACCGTACCACTGGGAACCCCGCACACAGTCATCGCGCTGGGGTTCACCACAGGTGCCGTGGCAGGTTGTGTCGGTCCAACAGACCGACGCCAGGACCCAGACAGCATGGTTCTCCACGCGGTTGTGTTCAACAGTCTCTGCTGGGTTTGCCCTTATGTTTGATCAGGCTCGGTACAGTGCAAGGTAGGTGAGTCTGAAGCCAGAGGAGCTGCATTGTCTGGGACAGGGAGAGAGTAAAAATACACAGAGAAAGATAGATTAGCACAGCTGTCAAAGAATGCTACAAATCTCACATAGCGTTGAGCAGGTTCAAAGGGTGAGAATATGAATCAGATTAGTGACAATAGCATATAGTATCTAAAATAACAATCGTTGTTTGTAACTACCAGAATAGATTATGCATTTTTTATACATGAACCATCTTCAATCAAAAGATAATGCCCATGACTATATGTGTAGAAATATCAGCATTGGAGAACAGATGAAGGAGGACACTTACAGCTCTGTGCAGCTGTGGTAATCTAAGCTTTTTAACTAATGGCTGGGATTTAGTACTGTCAGTGAATGAAACAAACAATGAATGCCAGAATATTTGTAGAAGAAAGGAATCAAAATATTTTCCCCAGCCCCAGTTTTAGAACATCTCACTGACACTGCAGAGCAAGAACACAAAACGGAGCAGTATCCCACTTTTCTACTGTCCTTTCATCCCTTCCAAACCAAGAGACACATGTGAGTGAGTAACTCGTGCGTTTGGTAGATGCGAGGAGCGAAGCATTCCCAAAATAGCTTCCGTCTCTCCACCTGAGCCAGCATCCCTCAAGCTAAACCCTTGCTTTTACCCCGCCAAGACCAGCTTACATTAGAGGAGAGCACATAACTTTCTGCCAGACACACAGATATGCAGCTTCACATGGTACATACATCCATCCAGCCTGATGAACTCATGTCTCAGAAAACATATCCAAACAGAGAAATTATAAAAATAACATCCCAAAGTACCTAGCAACAGTCTCAGTCATGCCATGTCAGGAGGAGTGAAATGCTGGGCAGAACAAGACAAGGTGAAAAAAGGGCAGAATAACATGCAAGAAAAAAAAAAAAGAGGAAAAAGGGAGGACTGAGGATGAATCAGTGAGCTGATGGAGAAGAGGGCGGGGATATCTGGCTGAACTTTAGTAATCCCACTCTTATTAAAACATGGAAACGAGTGTGTGACCCGCACGGTAATAGAAAATTACAGTAAACCCCCCCTGCACAAGCATATGAGAGAGGGAGAGTACACATGTGGATAAATGGAAGGCTAACACTGACCTGATGTCGTCACACTACAGAGAATCATTAATATCATCAGGAATAAATTAAATATGGCCCCTTGAAAACCCTACACAAAGGCTGCTCATGCAGATTGACTGTAGTATCTGGAAGCTAACTCCATAACAGGACTGTACTTTAGGACATGTCACAGGTCCAATTTTATAAACCTTCAGTTTGTCAGGACCTGCAAATGATGCACAATTCTCCAGTTTATAGTGCCCTGCAAGAACATTCATACCCCTCGACCTTTTTCACATCATGTCACATTAAAACCATACACTATTGTTGCTTTTTTTAAGTTTTATGTGACAGATCAACACAATGAGTGCATGACAATGAATTACAATATAAATTACACATGGGTTTTTAAAGTTTTTTATAGCTAAAATCTGAAGAATGTGGTGAACATTTATTTACACCCCCTTAATCTGATACCCCTAAATAAAATCAAATGCAACCAACTGCATTCAGAAGACAACTAAGTGGTAAACAGAGTCCACCAGTGTGTAAAATACCCTCAGCATAAATGCAGCTGCTCTGAAAAGGCTTCAGAGGTTTGTTAAGGAACAATAGCGAACAAAAGCATCATGAAGACCAAAGAAAACAGCAGACAGGTCAGATATAGAGTTGTGGAGAGGTTTAAAGCATTATAAAGATATTAAACAAGATCCTAAGCTTTGAACACCCCACAGTTTGCTGCATCACCTAAAAATAGAAAGGCACAACTGCAAAACTACCAAACTATGGACAAAAATCTTGATCAGATGAGGAGACCATTTATCAGCCAAGCAGCCAACAAGTACCCCATGGTAACTCTGGAAGAGCTGCAGAAATCCACGGCTCAAGTTGGAGAATCTATTTAAGAAACAACTATAAGTCCTACAGAAAACAAATGTGGCTTTTATAAAAGAGTGGAAACAAGAAAGACATTGATTAAAGATGCCCATAATAAATCCTGTTTGCAGTTTGCCATAAGCCATCTTAAGGACACACCAATCATGTGGATGAACATGCACATTACACAGAGTACAAAACACTATATGTGAAGGAATATTAATGCCGCACCCTGGAAAAAAACCAACCCTAAGAATGAGACATGGTGATGGCAGAATTATGATGTGGGAATGCTTTGCATCAGCAGGGATGGAGCAGCAGCTGGTCAGAGCTGATGGGAAGATGAATGAAGTTAAGCACTTGGTAAATTCTGGAAGTAAATGTGTTAGAGGATGCAGAACACTTGAAACTGTAGTGGATGTTCACCAACCAGCAAGACAACAACCCTAAACATACAAACAGAGCTACAATGGAATGATTTAGATCAGTGCATGTTCTTGTGTTAGAATGCCCCAGTTTGAGTCCAGACTTAAATCCAATTGAGAATCTGTGGTAAGACTTGAAAATTGAGATTCATAGATGCTCTTCATTCAATCTGACCATGCTGGAGATATTTTGGAAAGAAGAATGGACAAAAATATATATGGCACATTTTCAGTGCCATGCATTTGTGTATCTAAAACAAATGTTGAAAATCATGTATCCATTTTCTTCTAATTGACAATAATGTGCTACTTTGTGTGGGTCTATAATAACAAAATCCAGTTTAAAAAAAAGGGCCACAAGGTATGAATATTTTTGCAAGGCATTATATATAAACTAGACGGTGCTTGTAAAGCAGGAAATACTTTTTAAAAAGTCAGATCAGTCCCTCTTATATAAGAACACATCATATTGCTATTGCTCTGAAAGCCACTTTCACCGTCTTCCTGGTTGTAGCTCTCTCACTTGTTTAAGCCATGCAGTTAAGCACAGAAGGGACAGAGGCAAAAGTCGGAGGTGCAAGATGAACAAGAAAACAGGAAACTGAGAAGACACGTCAAGGTTCAACCACAGTTTGGGTCATATCCTTTCCATCTTGCTATTTGCTCTTCAGAGATGAGATGCACTCTATGGTTTACTTACAACTGGTAACAGCTAAAATCCAATCAAACGTGAGATATTTTATTATTTCTCCTCACAAATTAGAAGACTGGAACTATTACTCTAAAAAAATGTTGCTTAAGGCAGATACATTTTTTTGCTTCACAATCCTGCCACATAACTTCAGTGAGTTGTAATTTACAACTAAAATGAGAAAGAAATAACTGCATTTTACTCTTGTTTGAAATGGAAAAAAGATACACAGCATGCTGCAATACCTTCCGATATAATCCGTCCACGAAGAGCTCTTCTCCAGGCACAAACAGGAAACACATCAGAGATACTACTGCACACCTGTTTGCCTTTTCCTGTCTTTCTTTCTCAATACACGTGTCAAAAAAGGAAGAAAAAAATTGCAGACTAAGACTAGTAAGTCTTTCAGCTACAAGCTTGCATCTACATTAACATTTGTAAGGCAATCTTACCAGCAGAGAGATAAGACATCTGCAGAGGCATATACAATTTTCTCCTGCTGTGTTTAAAAGAAGCTAGTCAAATAAGTAGAATCATTTGGTTTTGCATGTTTCTGGGCTTTGATATTATCCTCTCAAATGATAGAACTGTCTGCTAAGGGGAGTGAAGATGCGTCTGTGACAGTGCTGGCCTTCGTCATTCTGTGACTCAAGATTTTAATTATAGTAGTTTTCTCTGATTCACCACAGTAATGTTAGTGGACATTTGGCTAAAGGCAAATAAAATATCTGATTATAAATGCATCATTTTACCCTACACTGCAAGACCTAAACTCCTTAATTTTTAAAATAGAATAAGTGTAAAATAAATAAATAATACATGTGAGGAGGATGTACAAAAGGGAAATTAGGACAAAACTACGTTTCTATTTCCAGAAGACTTTGAAGCAAAGTGGGCACTGTCGTCACACCCCCCCCCCAACATACAGAGAAGGCCATATGGTGTCAGAGACAGACACAGGCGCCCTGTAATGGCTGCTGAGAGGCAGGGGCAGCATGTGCCAGGAAGTGAGGGCATGGGGGGTTATTACATGTCAGCAGCACTAAAGGAAAAAACAAATGAGAAATAAAATATTGGGTGAATGTAATTTGTCTGTCATTGCTTATGTGCTTCAGATCGACCAAAACAAGTAAAAAGCAACCGGATTACCTCACTGTAGGAGAGTGCATCTACACCAGCAGGGTCACTGATGCATTTTATTGTCAGGAGCATGTGGAAGATAAGATCAGAAAACCTTCTACAACCCCTGGCAAGAATTTCCTTTTTCAGAATCCTCAGTTAGCTGTTTTACTTTTTTTTTTTTTTTTTTTTTTTTTTTTTTTTTTTTTTTTTTTCTTTTTTTTTTTTTTTTATTATGATGATGATTTTATTAAACAGCTCAACATTCTGGCTTTGCAAACCATAAGTTGAAAAATTTTATGGCATTCTTGTAATTAATACAAGAATAACATTTTTTTCAGATAAAACAGAAGAAAAAAACATAAGGACCAAGAAAATGTTGAGACAAGGCAGACTAGGTTAGCGGTTTTTAAAAAGTTACAGTTTCAAAAACAGCAAAAACCTCTCTCCATACCTTTTCTACTGTTTAAAGGGGTACATAATCGTATGTAATCTCTTAAAAAGAAGCCAGGGAAAGTGCCAAGGTGACCAAAGTTTTCTATGGCTGTATGCAGCATTGCAGAACTGGTCCTTTCCTACTCATTAATCACGCTGTCAGTCAGCTACATTTTTTCCTTGCTTACAAGACAGGCCACATCATATTTCTGTTTGTGAAATACAGAAAATCATAGTGTGTATTACTCTTATTAGACAACACTGCTTTAAAACTACAGCAAGCTAAAAGCACAAATCTGTTACTCCCAGTGTCACTCTATGAAGAGCAGAACAATAAAAAGATAATATTCTACACATTCAATTCAATTTTTTCAGTTCAGTTTATTTATATAGCGCCAATTCACAACAAATGTTGTCTCGAGGCACTTTACAAAAAAAAAAAAAAATCAATTCAATCATACATACATTCCAATTGCCCCTAGTTATCAAACAGTACTGTAAGCTCAATTAATTATTCAAAGTAGTTCAAAAAGTATCTAAGAAAACCCAGCAGATTGCATCAAGTCATTGACTTGAAGCATTCACTCCTCCTGGACGAGCATGTGGCGACTGCATGGTATTGTGTGATCGTCTTTACAGCAATCCCTCATACCAAGCATGCATGCAGCGACAGTGAAGAAGAAAAACTCCCCTTTAACAGGAAGAAACCTCCAGCAGAACCTGGCTCAGTACAAGCGGCCATCTGCCATGACCGACTGGGAGTTTGAGAAGACAGAGCAGAATGCACAAGAAAAACAGATGAACTGATGTAAGATTATTTTCGATGTTCATGAAAGTAAAAAGTTAATAGCAGAAGAAGGAGAACAATTAGTTAGTATTAATTAGCATTAATTAGAATTAAGGACAGTTGAATACAGCTACTAAAGTTGGGGGGTGATTTCATAAATTTTCAATTAAATGTGTTGGAAAATGAAAATAAAAAACTATTATGTATTATTAATACAACTAAAATAATCTATTATATAACTGTATTATGAATAACTATGGAATCTGTGTTACAAATAAAACTGCGTAGTATATATATTTGTTTAAAAATTACCAGTAAACTACAAAAGTATAGTGTCTTTACTGATGGTTGTTATAATGTAAGAATCTCACACCAGCCATGCTTGGTGAAAAATAAAATGTAGAAGCATAAACCAAAAAAATTACACAATCAACAGTTTGTTGCTTCATCTGTCAGTCTCCAACCTGACAGCTGAGCTTTGCATGCACAAGAGTGACTGCAATTGGCAGTCACTCTTGTGATTAACTGTCAGTGCACGCATGTGCATGCATGCACTGACAGTTAATCCCATGCAGAAAAAAATATCCTGTTCCTACTCATTGAGCCCAGTCTGATGCCACATTTGCTGATTTATACATTAGTGTGCCTAAAATATATTTAAAAAAAATATAAAAAAAAAAAACATAAACTTGGAACTTTGCAAAACTGCTTTGGATTCACAATTGCAAACAGATCATAACTGAACTTCATCAACACAGAGATGGAGTAAAATAGAGCAATACCAGACCAATGCGCTGACCAAATAAAAGCTGCAAAACATCAAAGATGATTGATTGGCCTACTGACGCAAATGCTGAGTTGGTTGGTTAACTGTGTCACTGGTGATCAGTGAAGGAATGGATCAACCATTAGCATTAACACTGAATTAATTCAAATTATTGCAAGCTTATTAAGATGTCTAACTACTTTTAACACCAGGAAAGGTTTTATGATAATTTAATATAAGCACATACAGGTTAAGGCCCAATACCATCAGTATCAATAATTTTAACACTCTGCAAAGAGGTTTTGTGGTTAACAACTGTTGATTGATTAAGGTTTTTATCTACAGCTCTTGCATGCAAAGTTACCTGGTAATTTCCTTTAGTTTATTATTCCCTTAATCTTATTAGTTTAAACAACTGCTGAAATAACATAGTAACTGATGTCATGAGTAAAAAAAAAAAAAAAAGAGCACCCTATGAAAGTCTGAGTTTTTTTAAACATAATATATTTAAACATATGGATTTTTTTGTCAGTTGTAACAATGTTAAGATGTTCTTAAATATTTAATTAGTATAAATAAACTTTAAAAACTGAAGAAAAGACCTTTTAAATTTCTGCGCAAAATTCAATACAAAATGCAATTTCTGGTAGGAACAGAATTAGATCACACCCACATTTATTCCCATGTGAAATGGCTAAAATTACATATTAACATATTATATTATGGGCACATTATCAGAACTTCACTTAGCATTTTGAAAAGAAGCCTGCCTTGTTAAATCTCAGATGTTTAGTTTTGTGTGCTTCTGACTGTTGAAGTAAGAGTGAACACCATGTCAAAATCAAGAACTGTCTAAGGACTTCAGAGTCTGGCTCGTGAGTCTGGTAAGGGATTTAAAGAGGTCTCAGAAGAATTTAAAATCAGTCATTCCACTGTAAAGAAAATATATATACACACACAAGTGCAATCTTTTGAAACAAATGCCTAGGTACTACCATCTTGTCAAGCTCACACTTAAGGCAGACCACAGGATGCCACAAGAAGTCTCCTAAAACCCTAAAAATGCCATGATGGGACCTACAAGATTCGCTTGTGAGACAGCACAAGTTTAACTTTCTCAAGAAGTGCGCAAGGAGAAAACCTTTTCTTTCCAAGAAAAACATGAAGACCAGATTGAATCTTACCAAAAAGAGCATACACAAAGATCAGGACTTCTGGATTTATCTTTATTCTACAAATGAGTCTAAAGTTGAATTATTTGGTCAGCAGAACAAAAGACATGTTTGGCATAAACCAAATAAAACACTTTAGGATAAGAACCTTATAACATCTGTGATGTGCAGAGTTTGACATGTAAAGGATTGGGGATCCTTTGCTGCAGCAGAACCTGGCCAGCTCACCAGCAAAGAGTCCACCATGACTTCTACCATGTATCAGAGGGGTGCTTGAGGAAAATGTGAGACCATCTGTAAAAAAAAAAATTAAAGCTGAAGCAAAACTAGACTCCACAACATGACAATAACCCAAAATATACCAGTAAATCCACAAAAGATTGTATGAGAATGAAAAAAAAAATAAAAAAATCCAGGTTTTGATCTCATTGAGATGCTTTAAGTTGGCTTGAAAGGAGATAAAAACCCTGCAAGAAACCATCCAAGAAACCCATCAAATATCTCAGAGCTGAAAATGAGGAGTAGGACTAACTTTCCATAGACTGGTGCCAGCGATTGATACAGTAGATGGCTACAGGAATTAAGCTATTTGAGCAAAAGGGCGTAACACTACGTATTAGGGAGTTGGGTATCTTAATTTTTTCCTCCCTTAGAAAATGCATTTATTTTGATCCATTTTGATTAAGGAGCAATGAAATGGGGATTTTTTTTTATTTTTTTTTAATTAAACTTTTTTTGGGTGGGTGTGGGGTGAAGAGAGTTTAAGTCACTTTCTTTTGCATAGATAAATAAAATTTAGGCATTGCTGTGTAAGCATTTCTCAGTAAAGAACTGAATATTTAAAAGGGTGTCCTAATTGTTCACATGGCTGTATGTCTTAGGACCTTAAAGTGCAACAAAAACCAAACTTTATGTTGGTTTGTTAAATTGCATTCAAACACATTAGGAACATTTATTATCCTGTGGGAAAAGCCAAAGTTTAAAGCATAAACAGCAACAGTTTATTGTCTTTGTCCTGCATGTGTCATGTAAAAACTATGAAAGAGGAAAACAGTCAAAAAAAAAAAAAAAAAAAAAAAAAAAAAAAGAGTAAATGCATGCAACAATACAATAAATTACAAAAGGATGAGACAAGAAAAAAAATGTACACAGCATCTGAGGTGACATCAAGAAAAGAGAAGAATGACAAGTCGAATAAGAATAAAATTCTACATCTAATTTTCCCCTGCAGCTCCATGTCATTCTCGATAAGCTACGTAATAACTGCCTTAGCTAGCTCAAAGACAAGCCAGTGAATGACAGGTTTAGTTCCCACAGAGATTGTTTAACGTCGAGCCTATCAACCTTTATTGCATGACAGGAATGGAAATGAAGTACAGACAGGGTGTTGGTGAAGGGCCTGGTGTCATATCATATCCATATTCATCCCATATGTTTGAAGTCGAAAGAGAGCAGCTTTAATAATCATGCCTACATGCTGTTCAAAGAGACGAGACATGGGAAGAGAAGGAATATAGAGTGAATGAGTAACTTCAAAGGGTTTTGTGCACATGCCCACATATATACATGGAAAACACTCATGTGCATGTGCAAGGCTCTTTATTTACATATGAAGGTCTATTACCGAAGGCATCAATTGAAAATACGGGAAAACTTTCCACACATGAGACTCTAACCCTAATTACCACAGCAATAAGTGTCAGACAAACAAGTTCTGCTCATGTTCTTCACAACAGCATATTAAAACCCTTTTTCTGCATGATTATTGTGAGCAAACCATCGCCTCCCAAATTTGATTTTTAGCCCATCTGGTGGTGCTATGACGCTTGCGATATGAAATGTTGCATCACAGCACACATTTTGCGTAAAAAACAGAAAAAAAAAAAAAATGGGAGTAGGTCATGATATAAATGTGAAGCTGGCCTAAAAGCTTTAAAAAATCAATTCTGAAAAAAAATCTGGTTCTGTCTGTATGACCTCCCACCAAGTACTGTGTCTGAGAGATTAGTCTGTAAAATAAAACAAATTAAAAAAAATTAGGATCTCGCATTGACAGTATTAGAGGCATGGAAGAGTGATATCAAAGAAAAAAACAACAGGATGAGTGGGAAATGGCATGTTTAAAAGCTTGGAAACAATTAATTAAGACTGAGGCTTTAACAATAAAATTGGTCATTAGTACTTATACCAGAAAAGCTGAATCAATGGTCCCCAGGCATTCCAGATGCTTAAATGTTTTGAAAGTAAAAAAGTACCCTGTTTCACCTTATATGGGACTGCTCTAAACTCCAGAGATACTGGAAGATGATAGTGTGCACCATTCTAGACATTTTTGGATTACAAGTGCCATGTTATACACAATTGTGTCTACCCTAAGAACCTTATCTTTTCAATATTGATTGACTTTGGACTTTTGGAGGCAGGAAGAATTATAGCTTTAACATGAAGAAAAATGGACCTTCCATCAACAACTATGTGGTTGAAGGAAAGGTCTTATGTTAAACCGGAGAAACTGACCCATATCGTCAAAGAAGAGGCAGAGGAGTTTGAAAGTATGGAGACCTTTATTAGATTTCTTGAAACACAATAGTACAAATAATTCTTCGTGATAATGGATTTATGCTTTCACCATGTCATACCAAGTTCTAACCCATAAACCTGAAAGCCACCACTGAAATAAAGACTCACCAGATCAAGCAAAGTTTTTCCAGTCTGCTGTCACCCAATTTTGGTGAGCCTGTGTAAGTTATAGCCTCAATTTCCTGCTCTTAGCTGGTATGAGAGGCACCCTGTGTGGTCTTCTGCTGTTCTAGCCCATCTGCTTCAAGGTTTGACATGTTGTGCATTCAGAGATGGTCTTCAGTATACCTCAGTTGTAACAAGTGGTTATTTCTGCTACTGCTACTTTTTTGGCATTCTCCTCTTACATGAACAAGGTATTTTCTTGTACTGTACTGCTGCTGATTGGATTATTTTTCTTTTTTTCTTTTTAGCCCAGTCTCTGTAAAGCCGAATGACGGCTGTGTTACAATCCCAGTAGATCAAACATTTCTGAAATTTTCACACAAGCCCAAACAACAATGCTACATTCAGTCATCACCCCCCCCCCCCATTCTGATGCTCAGCTTGAACTTCAGCAAGTCACTTTCACCATGCCTAGATGTGTAGCTGCCATGTGATTGACTGATTTGTTTTTGTGTTAACAAGCAATTAAACAGGTGTACCTAATAAAGTGCCCTTTAAGAGCACAGTATTCAACATACCCTGAAACCATACAAAAGAAACATTTAAAAAATCCATTCATGTTAAATATTTGATTATTTCACTCTTTACCCCAAAAATAAATCCACTTCCAGCCTGAAGTACAGTGCTGCTGATGAAAGCCACGTGACAAAGCATTCACTTTCTCTGTGGATGTACAGTTATAACTACCAGCCATGATGTCTCTCTCTTCATATGAGACATATGCCTCAAGCCAAAACAGCCTTTCATCCTCCCAAAGCCATGCATTATTGATGGTAGGACCAGAGAGACTCACCGAAACACACATTGCGTTTCCCAGTGTGACGTTTGGCCGCCAAATATGTGTGTGAACGCACGCGTTTGTGTATGTGTACACACATACTACTAAACATGTAGGCTGGATTCTTTCAGTGATTAGCTGAGTAAACTGTCAGAGGGCCAATCGAAAGGCATATGATGACAGTGAGGCAGCCATTGGCTCAGACTCATTATTTCCACTATGACAGCAACCCTTGTGACCTGCTGCCATCACCAGTGTCTCCACTAGGTTTTTTTCACCTTGTTGCACATACTAATATTCCACATGTGTGATGCCATCATTTCAAGAGACTGCTGATGCAACACTTATGTATACAATGAACCCTGAAGCTTCCATCAACACGTAGTGAATTTCTTTAAAATTCACTTCAATAATATTTAAGTTCTGGTTCCCTCTTTTTCATTATAAAAACATAAAAACAACCAGAAAAAAAATAAATAAAAATAAGAAACACAGCATTTGCCTTTTATGTAAAATACAAAACACTGTCGGATCGTCCAGGAGGCATTTTGAGCTTTTGAATAAAATTCAATCAAGCATTTCATTTTTTTAATTCGCTTGGGAAAAAATGAAGTTAAATAATACAGCTTTTGTTTAAAAGTAATGAGTTTATTTCAGTAGAAAAAATAAGCTTATGCTTATTATTTCAATCAGAAGCTCAACAAAAATAAAACATGCACACCCCACAGCTTAATTTTACTTTAAAACCACTCAATTCTATATAATTTTTTTCAATACTTTGATTTAACTATAAATATGCCCAAACAATCTAAATAATTAATGTGTTTACAGTTAGAAATGTAAGTAGTAACATTTACAAACAAATTTGTTCTCCTAGGTAGCACTGTTAGTCTGTCCATTTACTTTCTCCTTTTACCATGCTAATTTTTTTTTTAAATATATTTTATCTTTTTCACAATATAAACAACCACTCATCCCATAGGAACCCTTAAAGTGGTCATGAGCTGAAAACCCAAAGACCACTATATAAAATAATATAACTTTTTTTTTTCTCCTCATATTAAATCAAACTAAAATTTTCCTCATAATGACACTAACATAAACTTACAAATCACATTTAAAATTTTAATGGGTCTTAAAAAATTAACAATATACTGTTTTTATTACTTTCTTCAAACTGAGAAGTTTAGATACATTTCCTTAGTATAACTTGGATAAAATGTTTTAGGCATCTTTTAAAAAGCTTCTCACGATAGTTTGCTGGACTTTTGGCCCATTCCTTCTGACAGAACTGCTGTAACTGAGTGAAGTTTGTAAGCTGTCTTACTCACACGCGCCTTTTCCAAGTTTCCGTGGGACTCTGGGCTTTGTGATGGTTACACCAAAATATGGACTTTTGGCAGTATGCAAATCTGGCAGTATGTTTATGGTCCCTGACCATTCTGAAGATCCATTTGTGGCTAAGTTATAACTTCCTAGCTGAAATTTAGTTTCAAAATGGATTGGAGGAACAATGTACCGTTAACAATATCCATGTCCCATTCAGTTTCTTATACTGAAAAATGCATACTAATTTTTATAGGTTTCTGTTTTACACATATTATGAGTATTAAATATTAGTGTCCCACCTTTTTTGTAGGGATAAAATAAACACCACTTCTGGATGGTGATCTGAGGCTTGCAAGCCTTTTTCCTTCAAAAGTTATGGTCGTCACTTTGAACAAATACTATTTTGGTCCAAAATGTGCAGATTGACCCCAGAACAAAACCCAAAGATCTTGTGAAGATGCTGTTGAAGCTGGTCAGACAGTGTCATTATCCACAGTGAAACATGTCCTGTACCGAAATGGGCTGAAAGACCTTTCAGCGAGGAAGAAGCCTTTACTTCAAAAGAAATGTAAAATGCCAGATTGTAGTTTTCAAATGCACACAGGGACAAAGACCTTCCTTTTTGGAGACATGACCTGTGTTCTGGTGAAATTACAGTGAAACTGTATGGATATAATGACCATTTGGAAGAAAAATGGAGATGATGTACCATCCTAATTGTAAAGTATGTGGGTAGCAGCATGATGTTATGGGTTATTATTATGTTATGGGTATGTGGGTAGCAGCATGATGTTATGGGTTATTTCACTGCAGGAGGAACTGGCGCACTTCATAAAAAGATGGCATCATGAGGAAAGAATGTTATGAAGAAATATTGAAGCAACATCTAAAGACATCAGACAGGAAGTTAAAGCTTGGGTGCAGATGGGTCTTCCAAATGAACGATAACCCTTAGCATACAGCCAAAGTGATTCCGAAGTGGCTTAAGGACAACAAAGTCAATGTTTTGGCATGGCAATCACAAAGCCCTAATCTCAATCCTATGGAGAAGTTGTAGGTGGATCTGAAAAAGTGTGTGTGAGAGGGGCTGCCTACAAACCTGACTCAGTTTCACCAGTTCTGTCAGGAGGAATGGGCCAAAACTCCAGCAAACTATTATGAGAAGCTTGTGGAAGGAACCCTGATGCTGACCAAATGTATGTAAACTTTTGATTTTGAAGAAAGTTACAAAGAAAATCTCTTAAAAAATGTTCTCGCTATGTTTTCTGGCATTTAGCAAATAGAAATAATATTATTAATTCTAACTATGCTAAATCAAGAGAAGTTTGGTGTGATTTAACTTCAGACAGAAAAAGAAAGTGTGTGTCTCTATTCAGTGTATGTAAACATCTGTTTTCAACTAACTAACTAACTAACAGACAGACAGACAGACAGATAGCTAGATAGAGAGAGAGAGAAACAGGGCCTGTCTCCTTCCCGAGGAATATGATGGCTAGATATTGAACAATTGTGGTACCTGCAGGTATCTGGAAATTGATGAAACACACTTTTGGAGGTTCACATTTCTCTTTCTGAAATCAAGGCTGATTTCATTTGATTTTCCCATGATGTCACAAATTTATTAGTAAGTCAGAATGTTTGAGGTGTGCCTTAAAATACATCAACAGCTATCTTTCTATATATGCATTTATTAATAAAAAAGATAAAATAATTTTAGGTTTTTGTTTTGTGTGGAATAAAAAGAAGTAAAACATATGTATTCCTAATCAAAATAAACAACAGTCATGATTTTTATTATATATGAATAATGCTTGCACATTAAGGCAGACTACTTTTTTAAAAAGTACCAATGAGCAAAACCTACACAAGCAATTTCTCTGGTTTTCACCTGAAGAAAAAAATACACAGGCCATAAATCCTGAATAAATTTTTATAGAATAAAAAATAAATACATTTTCACTGACTGAGCTGCTGGGTCGTTCCTGAGCCTGTGGGAATGTGCAGTACATTGATGTTTCTAATGAACAGTGCTGAGCTCCATTGATCCACCAGGGATGAGAGTGAGCTGTCAAAAGCTATCAAGCAAGTCGAAGACCCATTTTCAGCTGCATACAGCCGAAGTGAGCATGGAGCTGAGGCACAAAGAAAAGGAGCTAGACCTCCAATTCCAAAGGCACTGACACACAGATAGGTGCCACTTTTATCCCCTCAAGGGTAAAAGGAGTTATCTTTCCATTGGGGACAATTTTCCTTGGAGTTAAATAAAGCTATAAAAATGTGAGCAAAAGCTAAAACTTTATCATTACCAAGCACTACTCTAATAATTATATTTTTCTGTTTCACCTTCTGAATTTGTTCTGATTTTGTAAAATAGCATTTTAAATCATCTCACATTCTAGAACAGTAACACCTGTGAATTAGTTTTGGGACTGTGAAGACAGAAATAGCACCCATGCTATCAGTTTGTCTATGCTTCTTAACAGAAACAACTGATTTTAAAACATAAAGCAACAATTAATCTGGATTAAAGCAGAGCAATGAATGAAAAGTGAAGCTGGAGAATTTAGTAAAGCCATGTAAAATGAAAAGTTTCATCTTAGCTGCCAAAATATGAAAAAAAAAATAATAATAATAATATGAGAATCAGCTGATGAGTCTTCAAAATGTAATATAAAATAAAAAAAAAAAAAAACATAATTTATTAAGATAAGACTTGCTGCTCTGAGCAGTAACTTATTTTTAACTTTTGAAAAGAAGTCTCTGCATTGTATATTTAAATTTATTTTCTCAGAATATTGTCAGGTCGTTCCCTTTTGGTTTGAAGATCCTAAGTTTTAGTTCAGCTCCCTCTGTGTTAATTAGTCTCTCTCCCTCAGTTTCCTTGCTTTCTCCCAGCCACATTTTCCCTGATTATTTCATTTGGTTGCTTTGTCATTACAATCCCTGCCTGCAGTTGATAAGTTCACTGGTTCTTATTGTTAATTGCTGGATTCTTCCATTTCACTGTGTATTATGCTACCTATGCTTCATATCCTGTTCTCTTCGTGCTTCTGTTGTAAGCTTTATTTTATTAATAAAAATTTCACAATAATCCTCCCAAGCTCCTGTCTGCATTTTGGTCCAAGCTTCAACCATACAAAATGATACAATTTTAACATCTGGAAACTCTGATTGTTTTGATCATACACAATACAGCACTGTCTTTCAGCAATTCACTCAAACATGTGCAAACATAGGTGGAAATGTATTATATATTAGCTAAATGCAGAGCTTTTAAATTATTTATTTATGATCACTTTTATTCTAAAAAAAAAAAATCTGAACTCTTGTATGGATGTTTTCTCATAAACTCCTAATCCTCAGGATATTTATTTTAGATTTAATATTTTGATGCTTTTCCCAACCAAGAAGATCCAAAGTGGTAATAATCTGATCCAGGCTCTGGGGAGAACAGTCTATAAGAGATAGTGTTCTCTTCTGCTGTTGTGCATGGTTAACATATGGTTAACATATGCTGCACAGCTCTGGAACTGAAATGCAGCCATCAGTGACACAACTGTACGTTTCTTGCTCATTTAATTCATGTGAAAATCCCCAAAACCCCTCCCCAGAATGCAGCCCTAACCATGATAGCACCTATGCTGTCTTTTAACCATGGCTGATGGCATTTACTTTTTACTTCTCTCCTTACTTTGTCTACACATATAGACATCACATAAAAATAATACTTTATTAACTTGTAGCAGCTTTAGGCCACTGACTGTTTATCTAGTTCTTGGGTCATTTGACAAACAGACGCCCTTCCTTAAAAATCACTTCCTGCATGACTTCACTTCAAATTAAGCTATATTTCTGATAAAACTTTGGTAAACAGCAGATGACTCAACTAGGGGGGAATCTGTCAGACTCTGTATTAGATTTTTGCATTTTTTTCAGTATCTTTCCTAATGTTACACATATGCATACTCTTAAAATTAGTGGTAGATTTTGATTAAAATTTAAATTGAGTTAATTGCAGGTTGTGTAATTAGTTAATTGCAATTAATTGCATTTTAACTGAAAACTATGTATCGACAAAATAAGCAACATTTTCAATTGAACTGGTACAAAGTGCTATACCTATTATGGTTATTTCAACAGTTCTTTCTTATTGTGACACTTTCGTAAAGGATTTGCATTTGTGGAGTGCAGGACAAACAGATGTGTCAACAGATAATACAAATTAAACACTGGGTGACTTTGGAGGACAATTAGCAGTACTGGATGTTATTTAGGTGTATCAGAGTAAAGGTAGCTGAATAGAAATGTATGTAACACCATGTACCATTTTCCTTCCACTTCACAATTATTATTTAGAGTTGGATTATCATCTAATATCTGTATAATATACACTGAAGTCAGTGGCTGTAACTTGGAGAATTATGGAAAAGTTGAAAGGTATGACTACTTTTGCATGATCTGGTATATTTAGAGCACTGATTCATCCCTAAAGTTAGGTGCCCTTCAATGCTTGAATGATTCATAGGCCAGGGCTTGGTGGCTTAAGAAAGAAACAGAAGAAAAACAATACTTATAAAAGGGTCAAGAAGTGAGTAGAAATGTGACAAAAAAGTAGACTGAAAATGCAGACATCCTAAGAAAAGCTTTAAAAAGACCTTCAGAAAGCCTGGAGAACTTGTACTAAAGGCACAGAGTTTGGTTCATACAGAGTAAAAATAAAGAAACTGGTGGTGGTTCAAAGTTTTTCACGTTTCTGTGCAGAATAAAAAAAAGAAAGAAAGAAAAAACAATCACATGAGCTCTGGCTTAGCATACTTAAAAACAGAAAGGATAAAAAACAGAAAGGATAAAAAACAGAAAGGATGAAGAAAAGCTGGACAGAATGTCTCCAGAAATAGCAAATTTAAAAGGCCCAAACATTAAAAACTATGAGAAGTGACACATTCAGATCAAGAAACAAAACTATAATTGAAATGAACATCAAACAGACACACCCATATGAGAAAGGTGGCAGTTGCAAGGCTGTTAAAAAGGACAGTAATTCACTTAACAGGCTAAGCAGTGCAGTCCGGCTTCTCCTCTAACAAAGAGGTTAGAGGAGGTTTTGATGCACTAGATCATCTTGATTTTCCCACATAAGTGACTGCATACATGCAAGAAGCCATGCAGTTCATCCCACAGACAAGCTGAGCAAAAGAGAAGAACTGGACGAATCTGACCAGTAACCCAACATAATGTCAGATACATCTCTCAATCTCTCTGTGACACTACATCCACACAGCAATATGTGGGGGCCCTCATGCAATTATGGGGGGTTTGTAACTCTGCTCCGAATACTTGAGGTATGGGGCACTTTTAATCAGAAAAGTTGCAAATGGCATTAATCTTTCAAGCTTGTGTCGTCATAAGATGCCAGAAAGAGAGAAAATCTCCAGCTTTGCAAGGACTTAAGAATGATTATGAAACTGCAAAAATGCAATGCGACAGACGAGCAGTTTCCATCACACGCTGTGGTTAACCTGTCCATACACCGGTATGGGCCAGCTTTGCATGCACATGCATGCAAATATTTCTGTACAAAATATGCTACATGTAAATGGACTCTTATCAGAGTGGCTTTTAAAAGAAGATGACAAAAAAAGAGAGCATTGTTTCTGCAACATTATAAAGTGGCGGAACAGGGCATCAGTGTTTGCAGGACAAATGCATGTTTGTGGTAATAAATAATACAGCATGTCATCTATAACTGTAAGAATGGGCTGAAAAGGAAACTCTAGAAAGATGCTCCTCCACAGGAAACGTTTAGAGCTTTAAAAAGGCATTTGTGGTTTTTTTTTTTTCAAAGTCTTAACAGTAGTGAAACAAAAGCCTGAAAGTGCATTAATATAGTCAAGTGGAAAAACTGTGTTGTGGAAAAACTAAATTTATTTTTGTAGTAACTGTAAATCTGAATGCATGACCTATAAGGCCTGTGACCTGTGTGACCAACATAAACCCACAGCTTTTTAGATAACCAATGTGTACCATAGATCAGGACATTTGAATATTTGTAGAACTTTTTAAAATCCTAACTTAATTCAGCAAAACTTACGTTTTAAATTTAAGTCACCTTTGAAAAACACCATCAACTTAATTAAACACGCAGAATAGTGATGCAGAAGATTAAGTAAATAAACATTTCACTGTAAATATCGGAAAGAGTTACAAATAAACTTCTTTCAAGTGCAGAAGCGTTACTGTTTATATTAAGAATAAAAGCAGAGGCTGTGCATTTCACTACCCTGTCTGTTAAATAAATTTGCTCTCCGCAAATAAATAAAAAATAAATAAAAAAAGCCTAAGCATTTACATATTTTATGCTTTCCTATTAAGAGACACTGCATAACTCACCTTTGCAGCAGCGACGTACGCGGTGACAGCTCTGTTGTGTTTTGCAGTGAACTGCCCAGAAATTCGCGTGCCTCCTATTAAGTTTGCAGCGCTTTTCTCGTAGATATTAATAACTTCACATAACTGGGCTAATAGAGACGCAGAGGGAGTACCTTGCCGTGCACTTTTGCAAATTAACTATAACTCATGGGAACTACTGACATTTCCATCCCGTGTTGACAGACAGACCCCTCCTAGCTCTTTAAGAGGATAGAAAATAGGTTGAGCTGGGAAAGATTTGCAAGTTTATGATTGGCTGGAGTCATCAAACATAATTTTGGTCAGAGCCAATGACATTACTGAACAAGAAGCGCCTGTAGTGAGCGTGTTTAATGTCACAGCATCGCCTGCTGTTCAGTGTAGATGTATGAAAAGCCATACCGCCCGGCGTTGCTGACTCAGATGAACAGAATAAGCCAACCTAAAAACCTTAGAGCCATACTTTAGGTAAAGGGTTGTGGGATATGTAGTCCTTTGACAGAGCTAACTTTGTTTCTGTGAATATCATAAAGACAGCTTTAAAACTACATTTCCACCATCTTTGGCAAACCTAACAGCGCTTGCATCAGCATGGACAGCAAACGCCGGCAAAGTTAGTTCCAGAGTCACCTGTCTTCTTCTTTCAGAGAAAAGTAAAAAGGGAAACGGTAAACTCAGTGTACAGTTTAGTAGCAAGAGGAGCTGCCACCGACCTGATGGAGCTGTTTGTTAGTGAAGGCAACCCGCATTGTCTGAAGGTGTTAGCCGCACTGGAAGTGACAGGAGTTCAGTGCGGCGTTCAGTTTATCAACCACGAAGGTAAAGCTTGGTTAGCTTATTTCTTTTATGTTTATGTGGCTATATTTTACTTGCTATATTCAGTCAAAAAATTAGAATGGGGTTATATCTATACCCTGTGCTACAACTGAGGCGACTGTGTTGCTGTAACGAACAACTGTGACTGTGTAAGGACTAAGCTAGCAGTGTAACTAGCCCCCATTAGGTGTCCTGCGTGTGCCAGTGTCAGAATGAACGGAGTGAACAGTTACTGTATCTATGAAGCAGCTAGAAAACACTCACACACCTGCTGTGCTTGTTTTGTTGTAGTATTCATGTCCATGAAGAGTCAAGTGCCCTCTTTGTGTCACTCATAATAGCAATTAAGTTGGAGCTAAATGGATTCTGAGTTTACAACAGCAACAAGTTGATTTTATGTTATAACCTGTGATACTTTTCTCTACAGAGTTGTCTCCATATGTTTGCTTGCAGTGGTACAAAAATTATATATAATTAATATAAAGAAGATGAACGTGTATTTATTTTTAACACGGTCTATCTTTTAATCGTGCTATCATTTTGTGGTTTATATCGAGGGCCAAAAAGGTCATGATTCAATAACTACATAAAAATCACGACATAAATAGTCAAATGGATATTTGTGTATGTGATGTTTCAAGATAAAACTTTAAGTGGAGATTGCAGAGGTCAAGATGTTGAGGTTCTCTTTGGGAGTGAGGAGGGTGGATAGGATCAGGAATGAGTACACCAGAAGGACAGCTCATGTTTGATGTTTTAGAGATTAAGTCAAGAGAGATCTGAGACTGAAATGGTTTGGACATGTTCAGAGGAGAGACAATGATGTTATCAGTAGAAGAGCAGAAGGATGCTGAGGTTGGGGACACAGGGCAGGAGGCTGAGAGAAAGACCAAAAAGGAGATTTATGGATATGGTGAAAGAGGACATGACATAGTTGATGTGAGGGTTTGGATGCAGAGGCAGAGGGTAGGACTAAATGGAGACAGATAATTCGTCCTGAAGGGAAAAGCAAGACGAGAAGAAGAAGAAAACTTCAATATAAGAAAAATTATAATACTGTGTCAATATTTTCTTTTAAATACACTTCTTATCTACATTTAGCAGATATGACTTGAATTACTTGTCATACATATGAACTTACCAGTTTCTCAAATCAGTGCTTAGAAATTTTGGTCAAACTTTCTTTATAGTATGGCTTTTGACAGCTGGACAGAGTGGGTTCAAACCGGCAACCCAATGGTTACAGGATGAAACCCCACCATCACCCATAAACTTTTAAAAAAAAAATTATGATGTAATATTTTCAGATAAATTCCTGATCTTTTTTTCTCTCTTATTTTCAGGGAAGGTGGTGCCTTTCCTCCCCCGTCCAGCTTTGCCTACCCTTTTCCTACCCAGTGGGCAGCATCTATTCAGCTCCAACTCTATTTGCAGGTAAATTAAGTCAAGTTCATTTGTATAGCACATTCCAGCAACAAGGCCGTTCAAAGTGCTTTACATCATAAAAACATCATACAGTCACCAATTATGAAACAAGCAATAAATATTACATTTTGTCAAATGCCATCATTAAAATCATCAAGCAAATACACATCAAATATACTGATCAATGTTCCACTTACTACTAATTAAAGGCAGCTCTAAACAGGTGGGTTTTTTGCCTTGGTTTAAAGGAACTCAGTGTTTTGACTGTTTTATGGTTTTCAGTAAGTTTGTTCCAGATTTGTGGTACATAGAAACTGAGTGCTGCTTCTCCATGTTTGGTTCTGGTTCTGGAGATGCAGAGCAGACTAGAACCAGAAGACCTGAGTGGTCTGCAAGTTTGATGCAATGCAAACAGATCTTTAATATATTTTGGCACTAAGCCATTCAGTGATGTATAAACTAACATAAGTATTTTAAAGTCTATTCTCTGAGCCACAAGGAGCCAGTGGAAGGACTTTAGAACTGGAATGATGTGCTCTGTCTTCCTGGTTCTAGTGAGAATGCGAGCAGCAGCGTTCTGGATCAGCTGCAGCTGTCTGATTGAAGTTTTGTAAATATCGGAGGCTGTTGATCTTTGGAAGAACTTTTTCCATGGTCTAAAATGCTAGTTAGTAAACAGCAAATATTATTTCCCTTAACCTAAGTTTGTACCCTGCGGTGCATATAGCTTTGGGTTTAATTGCTTTAAGCAGACAAAAGGTAGAATTATAACTAGAAAATTTCTGAAGAAATTTAGAAGGGGCCTGCCAAAGTGTGAGGCGTGTTGTGGAAAAACCATCAGAGGTATCAACATACCGTCTTCACTTCTGAGCACAGCACGGATGTATCTACAAACTGAGTGTTGAATGGCGTTTGTAGGCAAAACCATGATGACACAGTAAATCTTCCAAAATAGAGGAGGTTTTTTAATGAAGCCTTCAGGACCTCGCTCCATTGACTTTGTATGGGGTAGTTTTTCCTCTAATTACGTCGCCATGGTAACTCAAAACGAAAAGTTGAGTAATAGCACACATCTCGAGAACGAGCCAGAATTTTTGATATATATATTGTGGGGGTGCACGGTACGGTTCGGGCCGCATTAACGGAGAAAGCAGTTTCGAGGTGGAGAGTAATAGGTGCCTCCCATGCATTGCTATGGCAGGCCCCAGTGAAGTACACTTGAATCAAAAAGCACAATATGGAATGGAATATTTTGAGGTATAGAGTCGAACTCTTTTGGGTTCAAACCAAAAAATTTCATACATTGTGTAAAAAGATGCTTTTTTTTTTTTTTTTTTTTTTTTTTTCCTGGCCGTCTTTTGTTTAATCAGACTGAATTAAGGTCAGGTAAGATTACCAAAATGATGTGCATCTGCTAAATCTCCAAGTAATGGATGAGAGCATTTTATATTACTCTCATCAAATTCTGAAGTTTACATACATTTCCTTTTTATTTTATGAAATTACTTTTAATTTAAAATGACTTGGGTCAATTGTTTTGGGTTTCCTTCCACAACCTTTTCACATTCCTCCTGACAGAACTGGTGTAACAGAGTCAGGTTTGTTGGCTGCTTATGTTGGCAGCTCTGTCCATAAAGCACATTAGCTCTGTCCAGGCTGGAAAACATCCCAACTACAGGACATGTCCCAAAAAATTATATTTTTCTTTGTCCCTGTGTTTATTTGCAAAGTATAATTTGGGTTTTTATCTTGCTTTTGGGGTGATGATTTTTTTTTTCTCTGAGTGGCCTTTCAGCTCTTGTTCCTTTGTGTAAATTGACAGTTTCTTACCAGTTTCAGCCAGCATATTTGGCTTCTGTTATGCAGTGGACACCAACATTTTGCACCAAAGCATGTTCATCTCTGGGACACAGAACCTGTCTCCTTTTCTAAACAATGGTTGAACATTCAACTGCTTTTTATTCTTATATACAATTGTTTGAACAGAAAAGTATGGAAATTGTACCCAAAAATAAGCCAGACTTTTGATGTTCACCACTCCCTCCTTAATATCTTGGCTACTTTATTTAGATTTTTTAAAATTATATCACATAAGGAAACAGTGGGTTTGAGGGTTTTCTCTTAATATACAGCCATGTGTGTCTTGAATAAACTCAAAAATGTTATGAACTAACCTATTAGAAGCTCACAAAGTGTATGTCAACGTTAAAGAAAGTAATAAAACAATTTGCTCTTATTTTTCTGAAATTTAGCAAATTTAAATAATTTAATGATAATCCTAACTGACGTAATTAAAAAGAATTAATATCAAACAGAGAGGAAATAATGAATCATATCTTTTTCTTCAGTGTTTATAAATGTCTGATCTCAGTTGTATGTGTAATTTCTGTTGCTGAATGAGGTCCATATGTTTCACATGCGTGCTTTTTTTTTTTTTCCCACACAGATACCTGTTTGAGTTAAATGGACCAGAATCCAGTAATCAGTGCAACCAGTGGCTTGAGTGGGAAGCCACAGTTCTTCAGGTAAATGAATTCTGTTTTCCAGACTCATTTTAACGCATCTCAGCATGGCGGTAAAGAATTAATGAATAGGATTCTGTTTTACTTTAATTTCACAGCCTGCTCTGGTACGGGCTCTTCACATGGCAGTGCTTCAGGGAAAAGGATCAGAGGTTTCCAAGGTCCTCCATGGTCCCCTAAATGTCTTGGATCAAAGCCTAGCCAAGGGCAACATGGCATATTTAACTGGGGTACAGTATCAAATATTTGACAGGATGCTGATAATTGTGAACAACAACGCACACTCCCTCTGGAAAACGATAGACAATCTTAGGTGCTATTTCAGAAACAGAAAGCTTCATCTCAGGTGCTCAAAAGAGCTCAACAGGAAGTCATTCCTGCCTGTTGCCATCAAGCTTCGTAACCTGTTACTTTTTGACCTAGTCTTGCTTTTTTAATTACTCTTCCACTTTTTTTTAATGTTTGGCTATGTTGGCATCAAGCATCCTGTTGGGGATTAATCTGTTAAGCCTCTTGTAGCACGGGTGCAGACAGATTTTCTTTTTATGCTCCTGCCTTATGTTATTAATTAATGTTCATAAAAGATGCGCATATGAGACCATACCATGCGGGGCTGGTAGGGGAATTAGCAAATTCCTAAAAATGTAATTCCCTATTCATTGTTAAAGCTGTCAAAATCAACATACCTTCTTTTCACTTTACTTACCTAAACTAAACAAACTGGATTATATTTTTGGAACTGCTTTGTTTTTGTCTAACAGAGCTGAGACCCTTTATTAAGCCATGTTGTTCCACACATGTTGTATGTAGGGTAGCTTGCTTCACAAAGCCTGAAATGTAAAAAAGATATATTTTAATGGATTTTTTTTTACCAAACAAAAGGATTTTATTCTTTTGAACATGTATGCTTATTATTTATTTTTCAGACAGGTTTTAAAGCTGTACACTGGCATAAGAATTAACGACAGTTTGATCAATGATAACTGTTATTTGTAGAGAAACTTACAATCGGTAAAAAATGTCTTATAATTATGATAGCCTCATATTTGGCGTTTCTGTATCAAAATGTTCTGGAATGTTGTGTGTTGTGAAATAATGTTAATAATGTTTTGCTGTGTTTCAGGAAGCTGTTTCAGTTGCTGATGTTGTTTTATGGGGTGCATTACACCCACTTTTATCTGTCTCTTCTCTACCGTTGAGTAAGTTTAGTTTTTTTGTTGTTTTTTTTTTTTTTATTATTTTTTATTACAAAGCATTGACTTTATGTCCATTTTTATTAGTTGCAAAATTTCACCTTCCTTTCCTAAATCATATTTCCTCTTGACTGTTTCCCTGTCTCTCCCTTTCAGGTGATCATAAATCTGTGAAGGCTTGGTTTGACCGTGTTGCTGCAATGCGTGGCTGTCAGTCTGCAGCTCAGAAAGTGCTACAGGGAAAAGGCCTGGAGGCCATGAAGAGCTACATGCAGAAGCAGCCTGCACCTCAGAGCAGCCAGTGCAGAGACACACAGCCTTGCAACAGCAGCCCTGCTGAGGTATCTGCTAGATCATCACTTTGACTTTTACAAACTTGAGGTGTTCTTACTGAAAAGCAGAGATTTATAGGAACCTCAGAGCTAACAGTAACTGCACTTATGAGTATGCCTCAAGAAGAATGTGAGGTTACAAGGATTTTTTTTTTTTTTTTTTTTTTTTTTTTTTTTTTTTTTTGCCCTTTCAAGCTATAAATGTACCATTAAAATAAAACGTCTCTCATGCATTTAACTCTGGTTTTAGGCTTGATGCGTGCAGCATTCCTGCCTATGTGAGTGAAAATTATATTATTAAAACAGCTGCACATCTTGATTTCAGCCTCTTCCCAAGTGAAACAGACTTACTTATTCTCTTAAACTGTAACAATGAAATGATCATTGATCTTTATGTTCTTCATATTTAAGAAGAGCAGTAATAGCTTAGTTCGAAGAAAATGGACTAACCTTTGATCTTATGGGTGAGTGTAATTTTTTACAAAATCTTTGTCTCTGTTTTGGGCTTAGACTGATGAAGGTGAGCGTGCAGTTTCAGAGGAGGAGATGGAAGCAGCAGCTCTCACCTGGAGCAAGGATTTAAACGCCTGCTCTCAGGCAACTGAAAAGCAACATCCAATGTAAGTGATGTAAGCTCAAATATGCAGTGCTGTTTTATGCTGGTGGCATTGTTTCAAGCTAGCTCATTTCTCATGAGAGAGGATGATATGATGTTATCTTGCAATGATCATGTAGAGCTGGAAAAGCAGTTATCCAGAAACTACCTGTGTTTTAAATGTTCCTGCTCTTTTGTCCCCACACAGTATGCCACAAGAGGGCAATCGGAACGTCCTCATCACCAGTGCCTTGCCGTATGTCAACAATGTCCCCCACCTGGGTAACATCATTGGCTGTGTACTCAGTGCGGATGTTTTCTCCAGGTAAGAATTTAAATACCTTTTTTTTTTTTTTTTTTTTTCACCTCTTCTGTTGCACCACTAAGTGTTGCTTCATCTTTCCCAGATATGGCCACCTGCGAGGGTGGAATGTGTTGTTTGTCTGTGGCACGGATGAGTATGGCACAGCCACTGAGAACAAGGCCCGAGAGGAGGGCCTGACACCCAAGCAGATCTGTGACAAGTACCATGCTGTTCACTCCAGCATCTACAAATGGTTCCAGATTGACTTTGACTTCTTTGGGAGAACCACCACTGAGAAGCAGACGGAGTAAGCGTTATGTTTTTTTGGGGTGGGGGGGGACTCTTTAAGGCCATTGAAAAAGAAAAAAAAAAAAAAAAAGTTCTGTATTTCAGAAAAGTATAAAAGGATTTTCATGGGAAAAAACACGTGGACTCTTCTGCAGTAATTAAAACCACATTTTAGGGCTTCAGTCCTAAAACTGGTTGATTTTCATGTGGAATGGAAGAATCCGCATAATTCCACTTATTATAAAATTACATAATGTACAATAGGATTACCGTAATATTGTACATACTGGCACAAATGTTTATCCTTCTTAACCAGAACCTGCTATTCTTCTTGTTCTTTCAGATTTTAGAACAAATGAAAGCTCTATGTTTGTTTCTGTTGCTCTCTTTAAATGATTTATTTTAATCTTATTCTTAAAGTGTGACAATACTGAGAAGTTGCAAAGAGTCAGCAAATTAGGAAAACCTTGATGGAAAAAATGAAGTTCACTTGTTTTGTGTGATTATACCAAAAATCATATGAAAACAAACTTAAGCAACTCAGGGTGAGTTTGTTTGTCTGAAGTGGCTGTGGAATGACGTGCAAAAATGTGCTTTATATGAGCAAACCTTTCTACTTGTTAAACTTATAATACTCCAAGATCAACTTTCCTAAGGTGAAACAAAAATGGGCAAATGTTCAAAATGTAGAAGGTATCCTCATGAGCTACCCATGTTATTGCGTCGCATGATTTCCACATATGAAAAATGTTGGAAAAGATTTTACATATGGAAAGTTTTCCATGTGTTTCTCATGTTACGATGCAATATAATGTCTAGGGTTCAAATATGCCAGAAAATATTTTACATGTGGAAAGTTTTCCAACTGTGTTTCAGATATTGCACAATGAAATCATCGCAGTTGAAACACATTGGAAAATTTCCCACATGTGGTAGGTATACTACATGTGCTTTACATGTTATGATGTAATATAATTTCCACATGTGAAACACATATATAGAAAAAAAAATGCACATATAGAAAGGTATTCCACATGTGCTTTCCATGTTACTGTGCAATATAATTTCTAAAGTTGTGAAACACAAGTAGGAAAACATGTATAAAGTCTGCCTACATGTATTTACTCTGTTGAAACAAAATAACATCTTCCCAAGGGAAAGCCATGTTTTTCCCAATGTTTTTACAAAATTATAATCCTGACATTTGTTTCACATGTTGAAACATAATATAATTGTATAATATAATGTACATAATATAATGTGAAATGTATGTGAAAAAATATTTAACATGTGGAAGATTTTCCCACGTGTTTTTAAATGTTGTAAATAGGCGAGACCTTTGGAAAACATTTTACATGTGGGATGTTTTCCACACGTATTTCACATATCAATACACAATATAATTAATAGTGGGGAAACACATGTGGGAAAAGCCTCCACAGTTGGAAACTGACATTTGTTGAATTCCTTAAAAAATGATCTAACAGCAAAAAAAGAGGCAGTTGTGGCTATATCCATATCAAATGGTTCCTCTCCTTTAAAAAAAAAAAAAAAAAAGTGTTTGAATATACTTATTAACCGACAAACTGCAATTTTGCCAAAAAAAAAAAGTTTTTTAAAGAACTGTTTGTTGCCAATTTTGTATCTTTTACACTATTTTATCAAAGGTCACCAAAGAAGACTGGTTTGTGCAGGAATCACAGATCCACCTTTGTACAGCGGAAATTTCACATGGGCACTACAAGTAATCCCATGAGTTTCACATGGGAATCATGTGTAATCCTAGAGTTTCACACGTTTTCACATCTCTCACATGGTTTTTCAACATGTGAAATTTCTGATGTGCTTAGTAACATTCACATGCTCCTACATGTGTTTTTTGCACATATAAAATACATGTTCATTTCCATAAGGAAGCTGCCATTTTAGATTTCAAAATGATGCGTTGTCACTGAGATATTATAGGAGAAATTTATTAAGATATGTATCAGCCTGCATTTAAGAAATTATAATTTTGCTTCATTATTGTTTTGCAAACATTGCATTTTTGTTTTTAAATACGAAATAGCATCCACATATGAGGCACTTTTCTCCACAGAACCTTAGACCTAAATCCAAATGCTTGTACCCCAAAAATGATAACGATCTAAAGTCTTGTTTTGAGGCCTTTCCTTTGATATAGAGCAGCTTAAAAAGGCATCAAACATCAAGCTCCGGCATGATGATTTTTAAGAAATAAAAATAGCCTCCTCAGATTAAAGACTTTTGACTTGATTCATGAGAAGTGCTGGAGGCTTAGCTCTTAGATTTTAGATTTACCAGCTCACAACCGAACCATTGCTTTTTTCTGTCACTTTAGTTTTTAAATTATTTCCTCCCATCAAAAACATGAACTCTCCTTTCTCGATCTCCTGCTTCATAAATGGCTGTATTTCTATTTTTTTTTTTTTTTTTTTTTTTTTTTTTTTTTTTTTTTTTTATCGACCTCATAAATTGACATTTTTATGTTAAGATGTAACAAAACTTATGTAACATGTTCAGTATTGAAACTGGCAGGATAAAGGGCTCATTTTGACAAAAGCCAGCTGTCCCTATATTTAATGCACCTTTTACCTTTTCAAAAAAGAGACAAAATTTCTTCCCTACATTACTGACATTATTCAAGAAATCATCCAACTGGGTCTTTTCTTTTGTTTCAGGATTGCTCAGGATATATTCTGGCGACTCCACAATAATGGATTCCTTGTAGAAGATACAGTGGAGCAGCTTCGCTGTGAAAACTGTCAGCGCTTCCTGGCTGACCGCTTTGTAGAAGGCACGTGTCCCCACTGCAGCTATCCAGAGGCTCGCGGTGATCAGTGTGACAAGTGTGGGCGCCTCATCAACGCCGTGGAGCTCAGGGTGAGTTTGTGTGTCTGAAGTGGCTGTGGAAGGCTCAGCCAAACATTATTTTTCCTTGATCGTCTTTTATGAAAACGCATTTTTTAAAAAAACATAAAAGAATAACATTTCTTTACAGTCACACCAATAACAACAGTATCTTTTGCTGTATTTATTTTTTAAATTTTTAAATGGAGATATATTTTTGTAAATCTGATAACCTGTCATTGCTATTATTGGAGGGTTGATTCTGCTTTGGATCTTCTCCGTTAGAATAAATAATCAATTTGTAAAATTTAATTAGAAATCTAGCATGCGTTAATTTGTAATAATTGTTGATTTTCATTGCTTCCAGGAACCTCAGTGCAAAGTCTGTAGGCAGTCTCCTGTAATCCGCTCCTCTAAGCATCTCTTCTTGGACCTGCCAAAGGTAAAGTTTTAACTTTGCTGTGCAATACTCTTTCTTGTTTGTTGTTGTAGCTGTACTGTCCTTTTAAGGTTTCAGGAATCGAGACAAGTAATCCAGTTTTACATGTTCAAAAAACATTTCGTAGATTGTGTAAGTTAGCTATCTCTGTGTAAATATACACTGCTTTACATTTTCGAAATCTTTACATTAGAGTTAAGAACAGAGTTATTTATGAATTCACTTTGTTCTTTTTTTCTGTTTTTTTTTTTTTTTTAATGCAGCTCGAAACTCAGTTGGAGCAGTGGCTAGAGAGATCAACCAGCTCAGGAGACTGGACAGCAAACGCCAAACAGATCACTCGCTCCTGGCTCAGAGATGGACTCAAGCCTCGCTGCATCACCAGGGATCTGCAGTGGGGAACACCAGTACCTCACCCAGACTTTAAAGAGAAGGTTTGCTCTGATTACTTGCAGTGAAATACAGAAAGAGAGAATCCACTTTTCTTGGCTTCTGAAGCATCTCTTCTGAGCATTTTTGTTGTTTTTTTAGCCATTCTTGTATTCATGTGTTTGGTTTACACTTTATGAAATTTTTGCTTGACTTACAGACTTTAGTTGTGTTTTGAGCAATTTTTTTTTTTTTTTTTTCAGATGTAGAAAATCAAAAGACATCAGTTCCTTCAGCTAAATATGATTTAAACTTTGAAACAGTTTGGTCTGAACTACAGTTATGCAAGAATAGCATAGAGTTGCATCTTTGTTTAGACTCGACCTTAAAATTGTATCTGTTTTTCAGGACATGCTTATTTTTAGTTTCTTTTTTTCCTGTTTACATTTAAGCTTAACTTTATCAAATCCCAGCTTAGTTATTTTACCCACTCTGGAAGAGATGCATACAAGATCTTTCTAAGAGACGTTTATTCTCATCCGGTTAGCAACACAGATCTGAGACTTTTTTTCTTTTTTTTTTTTTTTAAAACATACAAATGTTTGGATAGAGTACCTTGAAGTTCAGGTTATTGTGAATCTTACTTTGCATAATAGCTAGGAAATTTAACATTTTACCCACAGTTAATTTTTTGACCTAAACAACTATATGGCTTTGTTCCTGTGTAGGTGTTCTACGTGTGGTTTGATGCCCCTATTGGTTATCTGTCCATTACTGCCAACTACACCAATGAATGGGAAAAGTGGTGGAAAAATCCCCATCAGGTACCAGGCTCCATTGAGCCATACAAAGGACTAACGCACAATCTTGACACTGATTTTTGTCCTCCTTTTCACCTAGAATGGGTCTAATTCTGTTTCTCATTTCCCCATGTGAGCTTTTTTTTTTTTTTTTTTTTTTTACCCTTCAGTGGAATACTGTTATACTTCACCTCATTTAAACCCTGATGTGAAACGCATATAGAAATCCCAACATTATAACCACACCACACACATGACTATAAAAGCAATGTGCTGAGAGAGACAACCTTCTCCTGAGATAAGTGTTAACATTGATGATCTATACCAGGTTTCATTTTATTTTTATTTGTGAAGCCGGAGTGTGCAGACCTCAATTTGATAATTTAAGCTCATGACTCACATAGCTTCCCCACACATAAACCAACAAGTGTGAAACTTGAAGAAGGTGACAGGTCTCAAACATATTAATATACAAGTAGACTGAACTGACCCATACTGTGACATGTTTAGTCTCTCTTAAGCCTCATTGATTCATCTCATCCTTCTTCATGTAAAACTCCGGGACTGAGGCACTGTTATGAGTGTGTGATGCCCTGAAAGTGCAGGGGCGAGGTGGCTGGGTTGAGCAGATAAGTCCTCTTTGAACTGGATGATCTCATGATGATCTAATATGATGTCATCCTTAAGATGCAGTATTATCTATGCCACCAGGTGGAGCTGTACAACTTCATGGCAAAGGACAATGTGCCATTCCACAGTGTGGTGTTTCCCTGCTCCCTACTGGGAGCCCAGGACAACTACACTCTGGTCAACCATCTGGTTGCTACTGGTAAGCACCCATTACCTCTGATCAGGTTAATCACTTTATTATTTATTTATGCAATGAGATTTATGTGAATTTGTAGCTGACTTCACAGTAGATCCTTAAATAGTTGTTAAACTTAGCAGTGTTGTTTCAGAACTGATTACTAAGCCATCACTGATCGTTATCTCTGATGTTTGTGTTCTTATGTCCTCAGAATATCTGAATTACGAGGACACAAAGTTCTCCAAGAGCCGTGGCGTCGGTGTGTTTGGTGACATGGCGAAGGATACGGGCATCCCCTCGGATGTATGGAGGTTCTACCTCCTGTACGTCCGTCCAGAAGGACAAGATTCAGCTTTTTCTTGGGCTGACATGGCTCTAAAGAACAACTCTGAGCTTCTCAACAATCTGGGGAACTTCATCAACAGGTAACGGCGAGAAATTTTAACTACGATCTCTGTTGTCCTGTGAACTTTAGCATTCACCTAAAAAGACCAACCTTCAGAGAGTTTCAGAATTCAAGTTTGTCTAGAAATCCTAGCATGCAGATGTATCATTTTTAGGTAATTTAACGTTATAAAAGTTATTTTATGTGTTGGACCAAAACAAAGTAGTACTTAACTAAAGTGGAAAGAAAAGAATACATGGAAAGTGTGGCTAACACGTGTATTCAGCCTCTTTTTAGCGATATCTGAAATAACATCCGGTGCAACAACCCACCTAATTAGTAAGTCCACCTGTGTGTTATTTTATTTCATTACACCCTCTTATTATCCCTTCTTCTTGTTATAACGAGTCATAAAGACCATCTCGTTAAAACAAGAATGTTTCTTGTTATAACGAGTCATAAAGACCATCTCGTTAAAACAAGAACGTTTCTCGTTAAAATGAGAAACGTTCTTGTTTTATCGAAATGAGCTTTATGTCTCGTTATAAAGAGAGAGATATAAGTACGCTCCTCTGACAGATCACGACTACTTAAAAAGGCATAAAGGGGCTCGCTATGGCGCTCCTTCTCAACCTGCTTCTTCTAGACGACATCTAAAAATCCCAAGAGGTGTTGCTGTTTTACTGTTACGACCTTTCTTATTTAAAAGAGAGTATATTTTGGTTTAATTATATATAAATCTTGTTATAACAAGTTTTTAAAAATCTTATTAAAACGAAAAGACTATCTCATTTTAACTAGATACTACTCCTGAGCTTATTTCCTGGCTCTAGCAGTTAAAAGCTTCTGTAGTAGCTCAAAGCATTTTCATGTGCTCGGTCAATGACCGCTGGAGACGTCTCCAGCGGTCATTGACCGAGAGACGGGGTACATCCTGGACAGGTCGCCAGTCCATCACAAGGCAACACACAGGACAGACAACCATGCTTGCACACACTCACACCTAAGGGCAATTTTAGAGAGACCAATTAACCTAACAGTCATGTTTTTGAACTGTTGGAGGAAGTCGGAGTACCAGGAAACGACCCCTACATGCATGGGGAGAACATGCTAATTCAATGCAGAAAGACCCCAGGCTGAGATTCGAAACCCAGGACCTTTTTTGCTGCAATACAAAATTGCTACCAACTACACCCCTCTGCAGCCCACTTACAATTCTAATAATATAAATTGAAAGTCTTGGTTGTAATGTGGCAAAATGGGGAAAACTTTCAGGGGTATGAGTTCTTTTGCAAAGCTCTTCTATTTTTTCTGTTTTACTTTAATAGTTTTCAGTCATTGCTGAGAGGAAAACTGGGCTAATGCATCTCAAGTTGCTCACTCTTCCTACAAGAGTTTCACTTAAAGTAAATATGCAGCAATACTGTCATCAAGTCCAATTAACAACTTGTGTTGTACTCTTTGGAAAAAAAAAGTCTGTTGCATCACTAACTATTACAAGACGTTCACCCTAGTTTTCTAAATTTATTTGGGATGGCGTAATTTAGCCCTAATTACCTCGCCTCAAATGTTTTTTAAAAGATCAGTGTTAAATCCCACTTCAAAGATATTTCTCAGCAGCTTCTTTCCAGAGTACCTTGATCTTCAAAATTGGTCTCGGGCAGCAACATTGATGTCTAATTGGTTCAAAAATATCTTGTAGATTGCATCCTGCCTCAGGTGGGAAGAGTTCTGTTAATTCAGAAAAGAAATTCTGACCTTCCCCAGATCCAGTCCCTGAGTCACATCACTTGGGAAAACGCATCCATCTTATACAGTTGATTTAGAGATCGACAAAGGAGTCAAGGCTGCCGTTTGATTGGTGTTTATTCAAAGCATAAAGGGTACAGTCTGTGAAATAATTAGAGAAACAAATATACAATTTATTCAACAGTTGTTATATTTAAAAAAATAATAGCAGATGTGTTGACAGTTTAACCAAATAAATGACAAAATCAATTTAACCACAGTTAAGTGAATCTGTAGCGCTTTTGTTTTTGGTCTAAAAGGCCATATTAGACATGTGTCTTTTTTTTTTTTTTTTTTTTTTTTTTTTCTTTTTTTTTCTTTTGTCTGATGTAACACCATGTTCAATATTTTACATGAGACTTTAAAAGAATTACTTGCTTCAGTTGCAACTGCATTCAGACAGTACGCTGAATAACTGTACGGCAAGGCGGTGTGGCACATATGACAGCAAAATGTATAATTTATCCACAATTAGCAAGTCAAGTAGCATGTCCTTCACTCCTCACCCCCTTTTTTCCTCTCAATGATTTTCTGTTCATTTTCCAACTCTACACTGGCCATTTTCTTTTTCCTGCCATGTGTTAATCTGTTCTGTCCAAATCTTCCTCTGTCTTTCAGAGGTGGGATGTTTGTGACCAAGTTCTTTGAAGGATGTGTGCCTGCAATGGAGCTACAGCAGGAGGACAAGAAGCTCCTGGCTGTCGTGGGCTGGGAGTTGCAGCAATACATCCAGCTTATGGACAAAGTCAAGTAAGATGTTGAGTTTAGACAGAAATCCATTAGTTTAACTGATAGGGTGGTGACTAAAGTTAAAAAATGTAAGTTTCTGAGCAGTGTGTTAATAAGGGTATTAACTCAGTTCCAAATGTTTCACCAGGATCCGTGATGCCCTGAAGCACATCCTGAACATTTCTCGCCATGGTAACCAATACATTCAAGTCAATGAGCCCTGGAAGAAAATAAAGGGAGGAGAGTCAGAAAGGTGAGACACATTTTACACTAACCCTGTAAAATTCAGGGTTTTGAGGCTTAAAGAAGTGAGATAACTACATATAATTTCCAAGTTTTTTCTACCTTTTAATGTTACCTGTATCCTATACAAATCAATTAAAAAAAAAAAACAAGCAAATGTGTTAACTGGAGAAATGTATTGTTTAAAAAAACTTGCAATAACCTGATTGCAAATAAACTAATACTTTGCTAAAGAAGCTTTTGATTTAATTTCAGTGCATCCCACACCTTGATTTGTTCATATTTACACACTTTACCTTCCATACCTTCCATTAGTTCACAATTGATTTCGGAGTATGCTTGGACAGCTGAAAAGAAAAATCTCTCATCTTCTGTTTTCTAGCAGACCCTTTAAGGTTTTGAGTCAGAACTGACTGTTAGTGGTTCACAGTGGTATTACCCTTGAGAAAAACCCCAGGTCCATCTAAAGAAAAGTCGCTGTTGACCTAATGCAGGCTGCCTCAAGCATTAATTCATTGTATTCTCTTAGTGACGTTTCTTTGCCAAACCTGCAGTATAACATTGTGGCCCAAAAGTTCCAGTTCCTTTGGACCAAACTCATTCTCCCACAAGGTTCTGGGACATTTTAGCTAGGCCTGATTGTTCTCTTCAAAAGAAAAGGCTTCTGCCTTCTTAGTTTGGAGACATGGAAAATACAGCAGATTGTTGTCTTGTACAACCTAACAACTACAGGTTGCAACTCCTTTTTTGTCAGCTCCCTGCATGGGAAATTACCAGAGGGGGTTGCCTGCAGCCCCTCTGGTGATTTCCCATCTCATTTTTACTTTCATTTTGGAAATGCATCCGTTTTTGTCACTGTGGTGACCACCAATCAGTCTTATTAGGACAAGGCTGTTTTAAATCTTTAGTTGCCAAGCTCAAGTATTACTTATAAAGATCAGAATAACAGAAAGGTATATAAATATGAAGGCTTACGTTGATGTATCTTTACTAAATGACCAATAATTAAATATTTTAATTTGCTTTATTCATTCCTCTAATAGTTGTTTTTGCAGCAGTAGTAACAATTGCTTCATTTCAGTTTTTAATAAGAACAGTTAAATCGGGGAGTGGGGAGGTTCAGTTTAAATTTCTTTTTTATAATAGCCATGAAATGGTATTATTTTTATTCAGGATCAGAGTCTCCCAACATGATTCAGTCTGTGTTCACATTCCTGATGTGCCTGATTAGCTGATGTGAATTGTTTGGGGTTTTTTTTTTTTTTTCAGGCAGCGCGCCGGCACCGTGACGGGTGTTTCTGTGAATATCGCCTGCTTGCTGTCGGTGATGCTCCTGCCTTACATGCCAGCGGTCAGCCAGACCATCAGGGATCAGCTCAACGCTCCTCAATCTTGCATCAATACCATGCTGCAAGGCCCCGGCACCTTTGTGTGCGCCCTGAGAGCGGGCCACCGCATCGGCACCGTGAGTGTGACCTTGACGAAAGCAAAAAACACGAGTGGCACCTGCGCCGACACACGAACCTGCAGTACTGTCGAAGCAGGGTGATACAATGAGAACGCAACAGTCTGTCACGATTTCAGAGCTGTTGAGAGCGATGCAGTTTCGTGAACACACACATTCACACACACACTTATGAATAACAGGATAGGCAGTGTGAGGAGGCCTCCATCTTCCTGCAAACAAGTTTCTCTCAGGCCATTTGACTGTTTGGGTCTAATTGTGATGTCTTGTCTGTACAGACTGTCATGACTGGTGACTTTGGCCTTTATATAAAGAGTAGGAGATGTCACTGAAGACAAGACAATGCAATGCTTATGTAGACTCCTTTACTCTGGTGCAGTTTCATTAAGTCTGACCAAAACTTTAAAAAATCTCACAGAAAATTATTTACCTTCTTGCATAATCCACTTTATTCAGAGATGAGCTATGCAAGCCTTGGGCTGAATCGACTTTTTTAAAATTCCTGCATATCTATCCGTTTTAATTTTTGCCTCTCACCGCCTCGATTTCCCAACCCGTTTCATTCCCAGGTCAGTCCGTTATTCCAGAAACTGGAGGCGGATCAGATCGAGGCTTTGAAGAAGAGGTTTGGTGGACAGCAGGTAATTTGATGTTTATGATGTGTAATGGTCTGAGCTTGAGCTCGAGCTGGTCATGTATTGATGTAGATTCATCATCGTTTATGAAAAGTGAAATGAGAATATATAATGTGTGTGGCTGTTCATAGACTGTCATCATCTGTTAGAAATTATTCTTAATTGGAGTGACTGTTTTTTTTGTTTTGTTTTTCTTTTTTTAAGCAAGATGGAGAGAAAATGTATCTTAAATGCATAAATTATGAATGGTTCATTCATCATATAGATAAAAATAATCCCTCTAATCCTTGCTTCTAGCTGGAAGACGAACCATCTAATAAGAAGGTATTGAGTGGCGTTTGTTTGTAAGGAGTGGGTCCACACTGGTGCTGCTTGTCAGTGTAGATTAACGAATGCCCTCACTAACACTAGCAGCTAATTAAATGTCTTGAAGTGTATCATTTTTACCCGTCTTGGTTTGATTCGTCATTCACTAGCTTATGACTTACAGAATCTCACCAACGCTTTGAGTTTTTAGACAAAAAAATAACAACTGAAACACCTGCTACACGTCTTTATCTGTTTACATCTTCAGATTACTGCCAGCACTCAGCCCGCTGCAGTTCCCGCTCCTGCTGCTGTTGCCGAAGTGAAGGTGGTGGTCGGATCAGACCCAGAGAAAGCCAAGCAGCTTGCGACAGCTGTAGCCGAACAGGTTAGATCGCTAGCATGCAGCGAAATTTTACCGATCCATCAAATGCAAATGGTTTCAGTAGTCTGTCAGTAGAGTAAGACTGAAAATCCTGTCAGTTTTCCTATTTAATTGTGTTTTTCTATCTTGATTATAAAACTTTTAAATGTTAATTACCAAATTCCACACAGCGACATTTGATTTGTATTTTTAGTTAAAAACTTGTCTTTTGAAGATTTTCTTGTTTTTGTTTTTGTTTTGTTTTTCTAATTGTCACTATAAAATCTTAATCTTTTTTTTCCTAACTTTTTTTTTTATTATTTAAAAATAAATTCTCATCTTAGTTAATTATTTTAGAATATAGTCTGAAAAAATGTTTTACAGACATTTTTCTTTGAGTAAAAAAAATTATTATTATTTTTTTTTTTTACATTTCTTTATTTCTTTATTTTTTTACAGGGCGACAAGGTTCGAGCGCTTAAATCCCAGAAAGCAGAGAAGGATGTAATCGCAGCAGAGGTTTCCAAACTTTTAGACCTTAAGAAACAACTGGCTCTTGCTGAAGGGAAGAACCCTGAGCCTGCACCTCAGAAGGGCAAGAAGAAGTGAGAAAGGAAAGTGAAGATAGGAAGGCAAAATTAAGGTTAGTCAGAGCAAGGGAAGACAAGGGTGGAGAATGGGAACAAGATGTACACGGAAAGATGAGGGTATTAGCTTAAGGCAAAGCCGTGACAGGATCTAAGACAATGTGGTGTTGGCACAGAGGACTAATGAAATGCTGGATTGGCCGACGGGGAAATGAAAACACACAAAGAGACAGTCAAATGAATACAGATATAGAAAGGAAGGATTTCTCCAAATCCCTACACCAAAAGAAACTGATTTTATACTCTCCCTGTGTTAAAGTCAGCATATGATATTAGCATTTGGAAGGTGCATTTGTACATCTTAAAATGGTTTTTATATCCTCTGGAATGTTTTTTTTTCTTTGCTACAAATACCTATTTGGATCCATAAAATAAACTGATTAAGCAAAGAAAATTTCCTTTTTTTTTTTTTTTTTTTTTTTTTTTTACACCTTGGTTTGTTTTTTCTATTTAAAAAAAAGACTGAGCAAAAGAAAACAATTCAAGACTTAAAGTATATGTTGAAATTTTTATTGCAAATTTTTAAAGTACAATAAAGAAAATATCTGATGCCATGAGTGATAAAATCCATGCATATTTACGAATAACACTTGTTTTTTTTTTACTACAATGAGAAATAAACAGTATGTTGGAACATACAGTATAAGCCGTAACAGTACAATCGTATTTACGCGTATATTACAGTTATATAAAAATAGTAAATCAGGGTAGAAGAACTAACAATTCTACCACAGATTCCCATAATAGAAAAGGTCAGCATGAAAAGTATAAGCAGGTTACGTCTTTTATCTAAATACAGGAACAAACAAGCCATGGGTTATACAAAGTTAAAAAAAAAAAGTATGAATTTCCTTTTTTTTGTTTTAAAAAAAAATCTCTCATACTCACACTGCACTGGGCACTTTCAAAACTTTCCTGAGCTCCGAAACTCTCCAAAAATTGGGGCAAATAATCTCTGTGAGCCAGATTGTAGCCCTTTAAGTTGGGAGTTACAATTTATTGCAATATGGTGGGAATAAGATGACACTGATGTTCTCTCTAGTTAAAACACCTCTGAGTTATACATACAAATCAGGACCCATTCCATTCTATATTCTTCCATTCCATGGAACTTATTTTGCATTCCTTAAAAGGACATTCGTAAATCCACTGCATGATTTGCACTTCAAGCTTTCTTTCCTCATTCAGACATGCTGTTTCTTTTGATTTGCCGCAATGCTGCTGCAGCTCATTCTCTCCGTACCCTCTAGTCTTGACTTTCATTACTTTCTTCACTTCTCTCTCTTTTCCAAAAACCATCACTTAAGAATTTCTTTGGTTTCCATTCTTCTTCTGAAAACATTTCCTAACCATTTCCTTACACCTTTCCCCACCATTGCTTTTTCTAATTGTATAGGACCCGTTTCTTTTTTCCTTTTCCTGCTTCCTTCCTGTCTCTCTTCCCTTCATTTCCTGGTGTTAACCAGCCTCTCAATCAGAGCTCTTCGTGTCCTCTGTACCTCCTCTCCCAACCTTTCGATCTCTGCTTTCAAACGCTCATTCTGCTCTGTCAGCTCTTGTACCTTTCGTTCATTCTCCTGCTCTCTTTCTTTGCGACTCTTTTTGGTAGACGAGTAAGATGAGCGTTGCATGGAAGAGGAGAAAGAGGACAAGGCACTGTTACCCCTCTCGCCAGAGGTCCTCTTGCGTTTTCCCAAACGGGAGGACGAATAGCCTGAGGGTGAGGAGACAGGTGAAGACGGAGGAGAGCAATTTTGAGATGGTGACTGAGAAGCTGAAGAAGAGCAGGATGGAGAATCTGGCACACAGGGCAGTTCCTCCTCGCTGGCTGAGGGAGATGCAGGATGGGTGTTATGTGCAGGGTGGTGTTGGTGATAATAATAGCCACTGCTGATCACTGCTCCACTCGGATCCACCATTCCCACTCCTCCTTCACTCAGCAATTCGAAGAACTCCGGAGGCAGCAAGTCGCTGCCGCTTCCTGTTGAGCTATCTGCATTTCTCCCAGTCTCAGCCTCCACCTGCCGTTCCTCTACAACAGCTGGACTCATGCAGGAGGATGAGGACGAAGAAGAAGAGGAGGAGGATGATGAGGTGTGATGCAGAGGCTGGGTGGTGTGGATCTCCTCTGTTGTCCTCTGGACACCTTCAGCCCACGTCTGGTTTCCGTCAGTCAGCCACGTCAGAGAACAACTCTCAAGAACATCCAGAAACTCTGGCTCCTTCTACAACCACAAAGCAGAATTAAATATCACAAAGCAATAAATGAAGAGGAGATGTGCAAGGCTACAGTAAAACACCTAAACTCATCATCTGTAATGGTTTTGTCTCTAAAACTACTGACCTCGGTACATGTGGGGGCACGTGCAAGTTTTGCCCCTCCCGTGTCGGAGCCCAGAATATCCTGCAGGTCCTCATACCACGCCTCCAACTCTGCACCATACAACGGCCCTACTCCAGGGGGGTACGGCGGGGGCAGGTGTAGCCACTCGGCAGTCATCTCGCCAATCAGTCTCAACACACAGATACTCGGCCACACGATTTACACTGGACCTGGAGGGGAGAGAGAAGCCCCCAGACCCGGGAGGGTTAGAAAACAAAACCAATGAAAGGAAAGGGCACAGAGCAGCTGCACATTAGATAACTGACATGTCAAAAAGAAGTCTGCAACTTGAGTTCAATCATAATTGTTCTGCAACAGGTTTAATTACAGATGCTGTTCAGTGGTAAATCTGTTTTTATCCCATGATAAACCAAGCTAGACAAATATACTGTATATTGTGTAATCCACTTAAACTGTGAACTGCTAACAATAACTGCTAAAGAAAAGGCTGTGCCACACACAATTCTGATGCTGTAAATGAACAAAACTTCATATTTAATTAAAAAAACAACCCCAAGAAAATCTGACATGTCAAACATGAGTTGGTGCATGAGTTGGTGAGTTTAGTTTACCTTCAGAAAGTCTCTGTTAATCAAGTCTGACAATTTGTTGGAGACAGCTTATCCCAATAATTCTGAAACAAAATAAATGTGAAAGGTTAAAATATAGATGTATATTATCTACAGGAAAAATAGGATTTGAGTAAAACAGAACAAGCTCAGTCTGGAAACAAAAGGTGTCTGAAATTATTTGCTTAAGAGAAATAATGTAAGTGATAAAATATGAGGGGAAAAAAATATATTACCATTTTACAATATAAATAATTTTCAATTAGGCTGGACATTGTAAAAGGAAAAAATACCTGTAATAATAATTTTCACGATTGTTGTAAACAAAGACCAAAAAAGATCTCTACTGCGCCCCCTGCTTTCCCCTGCTCTCAAAAACATTCAGGTAGATAAACAAGTGGTTTCAGAGGACAAGGAAGCGCTGGAATCCGAGCAGGTTTGGCTGTCAGCTCTGCCTTCCTTTCTGTCTCACATCTGGGGGTTTTTTTGTTGTTGTTTGTTTTCATTTTGTTTGCTTTTCTATTATCGTTTTGAAACTGCTAAACAAAAGCGATGATAATGAATCTGATATTCATAGCTGGTTATATCAATGACAGTGCTGATACAGAGGTAAATAGCTGAAGTTATTTTACGTTAAACAAGCATTGGTAGTGATTAGGCATTTGATGTTACATAATGAAACACTTTCGTTTGATTTTCCCCCCCTACTCATTCAGAGTAATTCCAAACAAATATTTATTAATTAAATGTCATCTATACGTACACATTACAAATTAAACAGTTTTATCTCTTTTGGTAGAGATGCATGTCAACTGTAATCCAACACAATTACGTCATGGAAATCAAAGTCCAGCAGGAGAAATGGGTGAAACAAAAGGGGGGGGGAAGGTTTGGGTTGGGAAAACGATGATTTAATAATAATTTTAAAATCTATCACAGTTGGAAGCTTGTTTTATAAATGAGACGCTAGAATAAACAACGCGCAAATTAAAACAAAAACGTGTTGACTTTTAGCTTAGGAGTCTTATTTATTGCTTGACGTAAATGTAAAAGATAAGGGAATGTTTAATGAGTTGTTGCATTTAAAGAGGCGTAACAAAACTGTTATAAAGGTCCTTCACGTAGCCAACCATTCCAAAAATTTATTTTTGTTGCGTTAAACAAGTTATCTTAAAAGTTGGAGCTTGACAACTTGACAAAGACCACGCATGAACCAGCTATATACTAATAATGACAGATGAAGACAACTGTTATTCTAAAAATGGCACCGGGATATCAGCCAAAAAAAAACATGCACGTTCTTTTTTTTTTTTTTTTTCTTCCCACCAAACCAAGACGACTTGACCACAAGTTCACAAAACACCGAAAAAAAACTTAAACCGTGAACAACAGCCGCCACTTACCCTTTTTCTTTTATTCGCTCGCCTTCTCGACTGTCTTGAACTCGACTGTAGATATTTTAGTAAAAATTGGTGATAGCTCATGTTAACCATTGTTCAGTCTTGACGGCTGAATGTGATTTTACGGAAACTCCCGGTGGTGTTTTTATATGTAGGGAGCAGCCAACCGAACTATGCATGGGAAGTTAGTTTCATAACAACCTAGCAGGGCAAGGAGGACCGACGTCAGAGTGGACCAATCTGAGGAGCGGAGGTGAGAGCTTTGCCTTGGTGATATCCAATAGGCTGAGCGAATTTGACTGTTTGGGCGGGGCTTGTAGTCGGGTTTGCTGGCTGTTAACTCCAGCCTGTATAGTTTGTGCGAGCAGCAGCTGTGATGCAGTCATAAGACGGCCAGGACGAATTTGGGGCGTATGGGAGTCACATGAAAGGAATGATGCAATGCTTGGCAACCAATTTCTAGCTGGGGATAACACCAGCAGAATCAGAACATGTTTTATTAAACACTGTTGGCTCTAACAAAAATCTAAAAATATACATATATGCATGGATATCTAATGTCGAAGAATTGCTTTTTCTTCCGGAACATAAAAGCTGAATCAATTATTTTTAAGGCAAATGTTTTGAACGGTTTTATTTTCCCCTTTAATATCATCCAGCCAATCAATTTAGCGCTTACTTGCTCGTGACGTGCTTGTTAATTACGTTGCCATCCTGAGTTTTCTGATTTGAGCTGTTTTAGTAAAGTTTTTGTCGCTGACGGCCACACCTGCTTTACGACAGTCTGACATTCCGATAGAAACATCATCACCTGTGTACACTTTGTGAAAGGTAACTCCAAAGTAACGTTTCTCTCGTGTACAGATGTCTACTACTAGTCAAATATGAAAATTTACTAAACTATATAATTATAATTTAACGGGAGTGGGTGTGAACCAGCACCAGACTGTCCCTTATTTTTCATGCGTGTTTTTTTTTTTTATTATTATTATTTTTTTTTTTTAAGCTGTTGATGATGAAACTCAGTAGAATTCATTACCGAGTGATAGAAACTTTTATTCAATCTTTCTCTCTGTTGCGTGACCATTGCTCTATCAGTAATGATCGATTTGTTTAGGATGTTTATATATATATATTTTCTCTTTTTACATAAGTCACTACAATACAGCTTTAGACTTGAGATGGAAGTTTATTTAAAAAATAAAAAAAATTATTGACACTAAATAACTAACAGGACGATATCTCTGGCCATACATTTTGCAGCAATTAAGGCTATATAACCCCATAAATTACCGGTTATTAATTTATTAAGATGCATTGTAAGTGTTCTAATGAAGAAAAAAATCTTAGAATTTAATGTATTATTAGCAATAATAATAATAATAATTAGAATAATATTATAAATTATTCAAATCAAAATATTTAAAAATACATTGATGATAATAAAATAACCAAAATATTACAATATAATTCTTAAAATTTTGCGAATAAAATAGATCAGTTTTATGTTAATAAGCTATTACAATTTAATTAAATATAATAAATTATAGAAAAATAAAATTATTGTCATGAAATATTTTTAAGCTCTAACAAAGCATAATTAAAATATGGGAAATAATATGCATTTAATATTGAAATAAAATATGAAAATATAATCAAAGTGTTATCATATGTTATAAAACATTTTTTTAAATCTTGAAATATTGCAAAGTAGGATAATATATAATCATTAAATATAAATTATTATAATAATGTGTCAAATATCACATTATTTAAAAAATAATGGTATAATAGTTCAAATAAAAAATAAATATAATTAGGATATAATTAAAATATAGCAAATTTTAAAAAATGCTAATGATATAAATAAATAAAAAGATACAATTTAAGGACAGGTGTAAAGCTACTACAGCCTATAGGGCTATTTAAAACAATTACGTTTGTTTAAAATAGCTTTTTAGGGAGTTCACTTAGTTTGGTTCCAGTAAAAAAATATATCTTGGCTTACACTGACTAAAATACCAAACAGCAAAACTTAATACAGGCATGACCTTATGAGGTTAAAGCCACAAAGTTCAACGAGAGCCTCAGAGGAACAATAATCTATTAATATAGTCAGCTAAACAACTGCGGTGACAAAAAAAAAAAAAAAAAAAAAAAAAAAAAAAAAGTGAATCAAATCGAGTTTCATCATGTTTCACTTTTGATTCTCCAGCCCATTTCAGACACTTTCTATCCTCATCCCAAACTCGCCACACACACACATACACACGGGGGCGCGCTCGGAATGTTTTTTCCACGCGTCGCGAAACGCGCATAGCCCCCATAGCAACAGCGTCAAGTAGCGAATAGAAAGCTCAAATACTGTCTCTAGGACCCGGGTTAAAGCGCTGCAGGAAGCACCGAGAACACGTCACGACTTGAGTGGCTGTTGCCGAGTAGTTCAGCATACTTTCTCCGCACCCCTCCCTGCCTGCCTCTCCACGCCTGCCCGTCTGTTTGTTTTTCAGTGCCGTTGTCTGCCTTGTGTCATTATGAAACGCTGTTTTAGAGCCAAACATTTGGATTGAATTACAGTTTCAGAGAGTTTGGACTTGTGATCATGGTCTCTTCTTTTTATAAAATCAATTCTAGTCTAACTTGTGTACTTTGTGTTATAAAAAGAAAACCGTTAAAGATGCATTATATTATAAATAAGATGTATAATTCATCTTGTCATGTTTTGCTTTTGTATTTTATTCACGCCCAAAGCTGTCTGAGTGTAAACAAACTGTACACTATCTGTTAATGTGGATCAAAGCTTCGATCAGCTTTTTTTTTTTCCCCATTTGTTTTTTGAAATGTTGATGTAATGTTGCCTAATCTTTTGTTATCGGATATCCTTGTCACATTCAGATAATCAGCAGACATTAGCACTTGCAAGTTATGATTTAAAATATATGAGGTGATAGACAGGCCCATGGTGGCTGCATAACTTTATCTGGTATGATGAAGATGTTTTTATTTTGATATGTCAATTTTCAACACAGCAACTGGAGCAAACTAATTTCTCTTCCAAAATGGGCAGAAAAGCTAAATGTGGACTTTGCTGTTTTATAGGCAATGACTCTTGACTTAATTTTTGCAGGAAATAAACAGAAAAACAGTTAACACTGGAAGGAATTGACATTTTTAGTACTAACTCCTAATCAGATCTTGATTATTGATTTCTTTTGTTTTATGGGCTGGGGAATTTCCAGACATAACGCTCCGCTCCCCTTTTTTTTGTCCCGTTCCCTTGGTCAGAGCTCCACACCCAGTTTCTCCTCACACACACACACACACACACACACACACACACACACACACACACACACACACACACACATAAACACTCAGCAGCTGTCGGAATCCTTCCCTTCTCTGAACTGAGACCAACTGATACAGCTGTTAGTGATACCGTCCCTTTTTCCTTTGCCGCATCCTAGTTTGGGCTTTATCTTTGTGTGTTTTTAATTCTTTTGTCATGTCCCTTAAATAGCAGTTGAAATTGAAAGTGCCATTATTTTAAAATGAAAATATCTCTTCTACAGTCCTCTTGTGTTGCCTTAAAATGTCAAACTACCCCCTAACTGATTAGAGCAACAACCACTTGCATTTAAATTGTATGTCTGCATTAGTCTGAGTCAAGGCAGATACTGATTTTCTCTGGTCTGTGATGGCGCCCTCAGTAAACTTATTGCATATCATTTCCACTCTCTTAATAAAATGTTAAACTCTCACATAACGTAGCCAACAGTCCAGATTTTACTGCCAACTTGTTGACCTTCTTGCAGTTGGAGGTCCTGAATGACTTTGTGGACAATCTTGTTAGCCTGTTAAACCGTGTTTACCACTGAGTCGCACGTATCTTTATTTTGTCTTCTCCATCTTGAGTGTTTTCATTCGCTACAAGCCTCATTCTCCCCCCTCAACTGTGGGCCAGTCACCCTGTTTTACTCCGCTTACGCCTGCTCACCTCTGCTGCCCGTCGTTCTGCCTCACAACAGCCTCCTCACCTGTCTACACCCATTCAGGAAAATCTGACAAACTGATGCAGAGTGGCTTTGTGTGATTTCTCTTCCCTGTAGCACCTTTCAGCTTTCTGACATCAGCCGGTATATTTTGTATAATTATTTTCCCTCTTTTATTTCCAGTTTTGTTACAACAAAATGGTTATTTTATTTCATATATTTATTGTAGCTTGAATTATTTCCGCTTTTTAATGATTTTTCTTTTTTTAAATCGAAATATAAATCATTTAAAATAGTTTTGCCTCATTTTAAAAATATTAGCACAAGACTTCATTTGTTCTCTATCTAAAGCCACTCTCAGTTCACTGATTTTTTTTTTTTTTTTTTTTTCATTCTGTTCTCTGTCAGAGGTAAGAAGTCCAAGAAATAGGTGAAAAAAGACAAGACACCGTGGGTCATAAAAGTTTAAATGCCCATCTGAACAGGTGGGTATACTGGCAGTGAAACACACACTCCTGGATCTTACACCATCTATTTCTTTTTTTTTTCCAAGTTTTTCCCCATATCAGCACCAGAAGATGGGGTTTTCAGAGCTATCTGAGTTCCCAGCAGCCAGTGCTGTGCTCTCATGCTCCATACAGCCAGACAACTTAAATATTTACTTTGTCCAGAGATGTAATCAGTGGAGGTCCTTACACTGAAAAATCAAGAACAGGTGGTTAAAAAAATATAGGGATTAAGTGTGAGTTTAGATCTAAGACAACTTTTCGAAAGATATTATTTTTCATTTATTGTCCCAATATTTTAAGTTCTTGTAAATAATTCCAAAAGTTCCTTCAAAGAAAGGGAAAGGGTTGACCCAATATAGAAATACAAATGCAGTATTACATGATATATGGTACGTCTGTATCTCTGTGTTCATCTGGGGCATTCCCTTCACAGTTGGCGTTCCAGATCAAATTCCCTGTGCGTTACACTCGACACGTCTTGTGTGAGCTGGCTGGTCGTATTCATCGTATACATGAGTCTGTTTAAAAACTAGATTTTTCTTTTTAGGTTCATTGCAATTTATTTAGTCCCAGATTGGTCCAAATTATGGTAAAATCTAAAATTTAAGCATTCATCTCAAGCTATCGGTCCACTAACAGCACTCACAGGTGCTGATGTGTCTGAATGACTCACCCGGAGCACCTGATCCTTACCCCACTGCCGTTATCTGTCAGCCTTTGTCACTAATACCATCACCTGACTTCAACCATGAGCCAAATTTTTGTTTTAATGCTTTTTATAAACCGACTAATGCCAGAGGGATTTGAGTTTGACCCAGACACCCCAAGGGTTTCCCATCCGTTTCTTTGGAAATCCACCACAACAGAATAGTCCTTTTTATATTTTAAGACAAAACCGTTTATATGAATTCACACTGGCTTACAATTCTGTTTACTTCTAGGTGAATTAATGAGGTTACAAGATTAAACTCTGAATCTCTTTAGGAAAATGGGTCAGTTTGTTCAACAGTCTTTGTGAAAACACAGCAAGATAATACAAGCTCCAAGAGGGCAGAAATCAGGTTTCAGTTGGTCAGGGAAGGTTTAAGTTATAAAAATGTAGGACACCTTGACCCAACTGACCTAAAATATACTAACATTTTATTTCAAACTGAATTTTAAGCTATAAAAGTTAATTTCTAAACAAAAATTTAGCTGTACAGAAATATTTATAAGTGGTATGAGAACTAGGTTTCATGAAAAAAGCTGAATTGTTTCTGTAAACACATTTTCTTTGTTGGCTTTATTACATGCTATGCTGCCACCTTGTGGTCATAGATTATAGGACAATTATAAATGAAGTTTTTTCTGTTTGAGAGCAATTGGTATTTTTTGAAGAAAATATCTCACATTTTATAGAAATTCTTAAAGCAAGGTTATATTACTTTAGCATCAGATTTTAATGATAATCATGATTTGTAACATTACATTTAACCACTTTTGACAATGATTAAGGCTTTATAAAATGGAGAACCTGAAATAAATAGAGCCACATTTATGACATTTTGATTTATTGATCAGCTTCAGTGACCACAGATGAACAGCAGAGTTGTATGCAATGAGAAAGCAGATTAAAAGTTTGTCTGTGTGTTCCGGTCATAATAATATAGTTACAAGCGACCGAGTGTGAAGAAACAATAAGGTACACAGGCATATTTACAAGCTTTCCTTCCACACCAACATGCTCCTGATACAACAAATGATAATAGGTCTTTATTACATTAAAGAGCAGACATTTTTTTGTCATCTAACAACCAAACTGGGATTCATTTATTTATTCCAAAGTTACAGTACAAATCCTCTTAGTGTAAATCTCCAGAAGGAATAGGACAACCTCCGATATGAATAAAAATAAAAACAGTCCAGTCTAAAACTTGATAAGCTTAACAAGAGATTGCAATCGGTGGGGTGTTTGGAATTAAATAGATTTTCAAATTACAACTATTTTATGCGAGGAAGAAGAAATGAGGGTGGACATCTGAAGAACATTTGGTCTCCTTTTTGTTTTTCCCATCTTGTCAACTTTCTAACATTCCACTTAGTGAAAAAAGGCGGAGGCTGAAGTTGAGAGCAAGAGATGAACGTCCAGAAAGCACAACGCTACACCCCAAACACTTCGGATCTGTGCTCTCTAACCAAAAATTTATTGTCCATATTCTACTCTCTCCTGGACCGATTCAAACTCTGCCACAGTTTATTTGGAAAGCTTCTTCATCCTCTCATCCAGTGCTGCAAAGTTCTCTTCAATAGCCACCAGATTTTCCTTCATTGTCTGCTGGACCTAGTGACCAAAAAGAGTAAGATGAATTAGAAGTGAAGTAGAAATTGAGAAATGTTCAAGAGAAACAAGATCAGACAGATTATAAAGTAGCCATAAGGGATATGAGGAAAATGATTTGTTAATGAACAAAGAACCATGGTGCCAACTGAGAACTGACTCAGGAACCAGAAGTTTATTGAAGTTTAACAAGTTGGGAAGATTTGAACACAAATCAATGAATTCTTTTAAACACTAAAATGAAGGACTTGTTTTTGTTTCTGAGCTCTGGGGCCTGTGAGATACTTCTCGGCTCGGTCAAGTTTATAATCGGCTGTGTCTGGTTACCAGTTTATCAATCCGTGCATCCCTCCTTTTAATGTTTGGGAAAAGATGGCAGCGTACACATATCTTAATCTGCTCGGCTTCAATAGAAACCTGATAGGATGCTACTTACTAAATGCTTCAGATATTCACATGGACACTGAGTATGACCACATTATCACATTAGGCTGAGTTCTATAAACAGAAAACTTTACAATGAATTCACTGGAAACTTCTGATAACACCTTAAATTTAATCAAATATACAAATAATTAGATTTCTTTAAGTTTTAGACACTAGATGATATTTAATTTTGCCCACCTTCAGCAAACCTAGAATTGCTGCAATTTTTCATCTGATGACAGATTAACGGATTGAAAAAGAAATCAGTGAGAAAGGAAAGAGGTGGACCACACCAATGATGGAAAAGCCACAAGCATGTTTATCGCTGCTACTCTGGATGAAGAGCAGCTGAGGCAGATCAGCAGTTTAGTTTGTTTACTCCACAAACCTGGAGCTAACAAGTTACACCCAATATATACTTAGCTAATATGAATTCATGTAGGAAAACAGTTCTGACATCAAATATTACACATTTAATCCCAAGGAGAAAATGTCTTGCGTTAATGAACATATTAAGAAAAACAAAATCAGAAACAGATTATACTTTTGAGCTTGTAAACAAGTCAGTAAAATTGATTACCAGGCTCCTCTTCCAGACATATAGTGAAGTACTGAATGAAGGTAAAATTAAAAATAGTATAAACCAAACAAGATTTTCAGAAATGCCTCAAAACAAAAAGGTTTGTCACTACTTTTTTTTTTTTTTTTTTTTTTTTTTTTTTTTTTTAAGTATCCACAGAAGCAAAACAAGTCTGTGGGAAACTATCCCACAGCTTTGGGGAGACAGACTGAAAGGCACCTGCCCTCTTTAGTTTAAGTCTTGTATAAGGAACAAGCAACAGCTTGTGAACCTGGAGTTGAAGGCTACGAGCAGCAATGTGTTGCGTTAAAAGGAGACAGTTTACACGTCTGACCATTTGGAGCTCTGTAAAGGAGCATGAGTACTTCAAAAAAAAAAAAAAAAAAAAAAATCTTTACCCAGTGTAAAGAGTATAAAACTGCTGTGATATGAGTTTGTAAACCTGATTTAGTGACAAGTCTGGCAGCTGCATTATAAATGGCTGAAAGGGGTAAAATTGATTAACTGTCCAGACCGGTAAAAAGGGGATTACAGTAATCCAGGCACAATCATCAATATTAGATTATACAGAAAGATAAAAACTGACATTTCCAAGATAGAATATTTGTTACGCATTAAAACATATGGAGTGAGCACCAGTAAGCCTTTCTATCCATCCATTTTCCATATATTTAGCCCTGCAGCAATGCAGAAGGTATGTATGTATTGAATATCCAATATAAAAAGTAATTTAAATAAGCTCATTTCACGTTTATGAAAATGAGTCATCGTAAAAATACCTTTATCTGACCTAAAATTAGATGAAATAACATATCAAGTATTCATCCTTTTTCTGTTGAATTATAGGTCAACATTTGGTACTTTTACTTCAGAGACTAACACTTTCCGGTGTTCCAGTTTCACATTTCCAGCAGTGTTCGAAAGGATTAATGTTGCCGGAGTTGCTCCAGATGGCAGTAAACTTCCTACCTGTGTTAGCAGGGTGTTGTTGTCTTTCAGAGAGTTGTTGATCATCTGCTGAGTCGTGTCCAGGTGAGTCAGCAGCTGGCCAAACTGCATAGCTGTCAGACACAGTTGAGTGAAAAAGGACAGAGTCAAGCAAACTTAGACTGTTTTCCCGTTAAACAGAGAAAACTAAGTGTATAGTGCACATATAACATGAACAAGAATAATGAGTGCTTAAGTGATTACACAAATTACAGTAATGTATTTGATCTATTAATAACAGGAGGATAAATGGCTGCTTTTAGGTGTTATAAGGATATTATCATATGCCAAATGTTTCATGTAATGTATTACCTGATATTACACATCTCTTTCAAATGAGCTGTTTCGCCTACAAGCAATACCTGATCCAAACCCATCTTCCCTTAATCTACACCCTTCAGTACTAGATGTTCTAACAAGAACATGTTAATTTATCTGCATTACCCGTCTCAATATTAATTTCCTTTAGTTTTAATCAGAAATATTCTTTCTAGATACAATCCTGTATATTGTAAATCTAAAAAAGGCTCTACAATGTCTAATCTCACCCCTACCAGCCAATAAAAATTCTTTTGACTCTCATGGGGAATCATTTCAATGTTTTTTCTACCCTGACATAAAACAGAAAAAAGGGCAACAAAAAGATTTAACACCATTGCTGTAACTAATGACAGGTTTGCCAGAAATGCAACATTGTTACAATATTTGCAATATAAACCGATACTATACTTTAGTTGATTGTTCAGGGGTTTCTTTTGCCTCAGGAAGTTGATTCTTGAGTTTAAAGGCTTTCTCTATGTAAATGAGTGAAAACAGTGCTTGTCAAGCTGTCAGTCACTTTCCTAGGTCTTACCTTGCTCATGCAACTCCTTCACAGCAACAAGCCTCTGCACCACCTGAGGTACAGATGTGGACACAGCATCCCACTTCTGCACCACATCATACAGCTGTGACACCTGACAAGTGTAGATATAGAAATATAAATAGGAATGGATGCAGTGGTGGCTATTAATAGTTAAAACAATCTGCTGTTTCCTTCTACAATGTCAAACTTTCAACAGGGTCTGAAATTCAGTTTTCACAGATGGAGGGAGAATCCCCTTAAACTCGGGACACGCCACACGACTTTTACAGCCAGCTCAGATTCTGAAAAGACTAGCTGTTCACACCAAGACTTTTTTTTGTTTTATGACTGAAAGATTCAGGATCACACACTTAACGGGACCTGCTGATAAAATCAGATAGAAACTTTAGTATGTTCCAAGCTTTAGTTGCTGATCGTGAATCAGGAAGGTGAATGCAACCTGAGTGGGACAATACCTTCTGCTATGTTGTTTTTAAACGCCATTTTGAACAACTGCAATATTTCAAATGGGTTTTATGAGTAGTTTTGTTTAATTTGCTTTTCTCTGTAATGGATATGTAACTAACTGGCTTTGTGTCACTCATAGCAAATACCTGCCCATTTTAAATAAAGGAAAAGCAGCATTTTGAACAGGTGATAAATTTCAAGTTTCCCAAATAAAACATTAAAAATAATCTTACATTAAACCATCCCTGGAAAATTTTAATACCATGTTTCTTTAGCGACCAGACTGGAATACTTAATAATTTTACTATTTATTCAAAGTAAAAGCACTACATTAAATAAAATCTGACATAATTTAGATGTGCTGCCCCCTACTGGCCTCTTACATATAAATCACTCAAGCAGTTGATGGGTATGATAATCATACAGGTCAAACTGATACAATGAGGAACACAGATTTACAGTAAAAATCCAAGTGTCCCGTGTATTTATATGACCACACACACACATTTTTTTTCTCTGCTAAACAATAATCTGTTCAAGCTTCATATTTATTTACTCCCTTAAAATAAAAATTATTTTACTGTCTCCCTGTCCTGCATGACAACCCATGAAAATAAATTAATAAAAAAAGAAAGAAGGTGGAGTGATACTTTAGTAATTTTCACACAGTCCTTGTTTTGGCTTCATAGTTCACAGATAACCATTTCTGTAAATAAATGTAAAGTCATGAGAGAACAAGAAGCACCCTGGTGAATGAAGAAACGGATCCTTTGCTTTGATACAACCCGTCTTTACTCGGCACAGAGGCATGATGCACGTACTGGGATTACTAACCTTGTTTTGTGTTTCAGCATCTTCAATCGCTACCTTGTTCTTGGCAATCTCATTCATTTTCCCAAGGACACTCTGGAAGATAAATTTAAATAGCTTTAAAAAAAAAAAAAAAAAAAAAAAAGTAAAACATTCTTTTCACAGAACTCAAGGGACCGTTTAGTTATAAGACAAGCAATAGAGCCCTTCTTAAGACAGCATATAATGTAAACATTGTAAGCATTTAAAAATCACAGACTTAAAGAAGTAGGACTATGATCAAAATGTTGCAGTTAGGATATTATTTCCCCCAGAGCACAGTGAGTTTTGGAAATGTTAAAAAGCTGAATTCTCGTCTTCCTTTTTCTAACAGAAAAACAACAACAAACTTCTGCCAGCAAAGCTCCATAAACATCACTAAACATTATGGTAAGTCAGTGAATCTTAAATGTTATGATGGCCGTTTGCAGAAAGCCACAATTGGCCAACATGGCATGTGGGCCTCTTAACTGCATACTGATTAAGTTCTTCATTACATGCAAAAATCTGAAATCCAAAGATATTCCAGAAACTTCACAAATGACTAAAAAGTCTGGTAAATATTTACTGGACTGAAAGAAAGACTGAGTTGTTCTAGCTGTGTGTCGTTTAAGGAGTAAGTACCTGCAGTCTTGCTTCTACTTGATCCAGTGTAGCAGAGTCCAGTGCACTGACCCTTGCCTGCAGGAGCTCAATGGTATCCTGAAATAAAAGATGCACACGAGTTACAAATATGCCTGAAAATAGAAACCAGTGTTTCTCCTCTTCTGTTGGCAGGAACTGGTGACCTCATTAAGGCATGATCCAGTTCTTCTGCTCCATGTCACAGATATAGTTATAAACTCTTAACTTCTAAATAAAAAAGGACTTCTTACCATCAAACTGGCTCCTTGTACACCAGCATTCAGAGGTCCCTATTATAAAACAAACAAAAAATAATAATAAAATAATAATAATAATAATAATAATAATAATAATAATTTAGGTAAAAAAAATTAAAGCCTCTGGTATAAATTGCAGAAAAAAAGTGAATTTGGTTCAATTTCACTTTATGGATAGTGATGCGTTTAGACAGGCATAAATATTTTGTTGTTTGATAATTAAAGCGAAGCAGATACACAGGGTAAATATGAATGTGAAACAAAACCACAGAGGAGGATTTTTGGGTAAAATCCATCAGTGTGTACCTGCTTGTCTGATCCTGAGCCAACAGCGATCTCCAGCTGAGCTAGACGCTTCTCCAGTTCCGCCATCTACAGCGATGGAAAAAAGGCGACACATGGTTGGAAGCGACAACAGCATCCCACAAAGCACAGAGCTGCATTTGTGTCTGCTCTCCAGTTTATTGCCAACAAATATTCTGACGTGTGAATGAAAACATAGCACATCAGGGAGCTCGTCTAAAACATTTCAGACTGCACTCATCCAGGCGCTAGCCCCTGCTGTCTTAACCTCGATGTTACCTTGGCAGACTCATTGAATTTTTCCTGCTCTGGTCTGCTGTGTAACTCATAGAGCACCACTCCATCTGGCCCCTTTGTTGAAGAGGGTTTGCCATCTCCTGCGGGGCTGCTGCGACTGCCCTTCGCCACCTCCAGCTGGGTGAGCAGACGCCTGCAGGCAGGAGGGAGAGGAAGACACAGAATGATTATATAGTATGTTCAAAGCAGTTATCAGCCCCATGTGCTGTCTGCCTCTTTCAACTCAATGTGTTTAAATTTCAGCTTGAAGGTGAGAGTCTGTCTCTTTTCATTGTTTTAATCCCAACATGTTGGTTTTCTTCTCTTCCTTAAAGCTTCACCCCCCCTTGTTTATGTTGGGCTTTGACAGATTTCCCAGCACCTCCTGCCTTCTGTCTGGCTGTATTTCCCCAACATCAGTGCAGGGATAGTGGGCTGCTGAGATAACCCACACCAAGTGTCATACGTGCCAAAAAAAAAAAATAAATAAATAAAAAATAAAAAAAAAAATAAAAAAAAAAAATAATAATAATAATACTAATGCACACCAGTACTTATTCAATATCCTACATGCTTTGACTTAATATATTTTTCTAATTTATAAGCATTTTTCATTTTAGTTTAGAACAAGTTGCTCTGCATCATTTTATGCCAAACACAGGCATTTATTTTGCTCCTCTGTTGCACTAGGTTTTATTGTTTGACTCAACTCCGAACAGCTTAGCAGCAAATGATTATTTACTTATGAGGAAAATGTTAAACGTTTCCCAAAAACTTTTTGAAGTTAATGGTAAATAGAGCTTAACCATTAACTTTGAAGAGTTTCCAAGATTTTGTGATTACATACAGTGCTCTGCAATAGTAGTCACACCCCTTGAACTTTATCACATTGACATCAAATTTTTTTTATGCATTTTATCTGGGTTTATGTGAAAAACTAAAACAAATTAGAGTATCTATGCAGTGGAGGGAAAATACATTGCTTTAAATGTAGGTAGGTATTATTTTAGGTCTCTACCAGATGTTCATATCTGTAAACTGACACTTTTCCCCATTCTTCTCTGCAAAATAGCTCAAGCTTACTCAGACTGAATGGAGAGTGTCCAAGTATCAACTTAAGATTCAAACTAGGGTGTAGGTTTGGCATTTGACTGGGGTCATCCCAACATATGGATATGCTTTGATCTAAACCATTTTTTGTAGGTATGGTTGTATCTTTTGGAGTTCAGTCTCAAGTCTTTTGAAGGCTCTATAAGGGTATCTTTCAGGATTGTCCTGTATTTAGCTTGATCCATTTTCCCCTATATCTCTGAACATCTTCCATATATCTAAGAGAAAAGCATTCCCACAGCATGATGCCATCATTATGTTTCCCAGCGGGGATGGTCTCTTCATGGCTCCCCACAGTGTTTTGCATGTAGGGAAAAATGTTACATTTTGATCTCATCTGACCAGAGCAGATTTTTCCAAACTACTACTACTGTTACACTCTCCCAGCTGAGCTGTGGATCTCTGCAGTTCCTTTAGATCTGATCACAGCTTTTTGGCTTCTTCTCTGATTAATGCTCTGCTTACCCTTTTATAACATTTTTATTTGTAAAAAATAAATAAATAAAAATTATATATATATATATATATATATATATATATATTTCCCCTCACATTTCAGTTATTCAATTATTTGTCGGTTTCTTACCTAAAACCTCAATAAAATGCATTAAAGATTGTGGTTGTAAATCAACAAAATATGAAAAGGTTTAAAGAACACAATTCTTAATAACCCAGGCATAAACTAGCACTTCAGCCATTACAACACAACTAAACTGACATTAAACCCTTAAAAGAAAATGCACCTCTTTTGCAGATCATCTTTGCCACATCTCAACATCTCATTTTAAACATACAATTTATATTGGATGTAAGTAAGGATGCCATCTTGTCAGGCTGCTCTCATCTCACCTGGCAAGCGCTCCATCTGGATCTGCCAGGTTGATGTGTGCCTGTGGTCCCAGCAGCGAATCGAGATGGGCAGAAACCAGCTGCTGCTTAAGCTGCGCTGCCTGCTGAGCGAGTACCACCGGGGTGAGGCGCTCCTCTGCATTACTTTCCTTTGCAGCAGCCTAGAAAGTAAAATTGGTGGAGCCAGTCAGTGAACATATTTTTCATGTCAGGGTACAATGATGAAAATAAAATATTTTGCTGAATTCATGGTTGTTTATTATTGTATTTTATCCTTCTGTTTTTGTTGTGGCCAAGTACTTCATGATCAATTTCTGGAGACTCATGTTAACTCAAACTATATAATCAGCGTTCACGAAAACGTTTGCGCTACGGGGAGTATCTTAGGCGGGACATTTTTGAAATACGTAGGACAATGTATTCACGTGCTGCAGATTTGTATCTATTTAGTAATGGGTATTGTAGGTACCTCTAATATTTGCATATTTTACACTGTACCTCAAATGTCGTAGAACATTTTATACATACAAAAACTTACAGCTGCTGCTGTTATGGTTACAGCTTCTGAAGAGGACAATATGTCCTAGTAATAATTCTGATGACGACAGAGCTTTAATGAACAGGCCAACTGTAGGAAACAGGAGGGCTACTGTACTTCTGATTTCAGTGTCTCTTGAGTAAAGCTTTACAGTAACTTCCTACAGTTTCAACTGTAATCTGATATAGGTATTAATTGCAAATAAAGGTGTTTTGAGGTCACATCTTTATTCTATGTATTGCTACAATGACTTGTTTAATAAATAAATACAATTAGTCAGAATGAATGTGTTTTATGTATTTATATCACTCTTGGACCTTCATGTTGTGAGTCAATCACTTTTATAAAGTTTATTCCAGCCCTGCTTCTCACCTGGGCTTTTATTTCAGTTTGACACCCCGAGATCATCACTGGCGCCCATTTAGCTCTCTTTAGAAAGTTCCAGAATACATCCCTGCTCAGCAATCTTCAAGGGGACTTTAAATATATTTGAATATTTAATATTCAAGAATTAATACTTCTAAATATTCTGGAAATGACGCACTAAATTAAAAAACTCATAAGCGTTAAACACAGTGGGTTCAACGCACATTAATAAATATCGTTATTAATTCAAACTCTTCTTTGTTCTGCTTCGCTTCCAGGTCTGTGCCACAACCCGCTCAGTTTGGATGCGGCGCGTTGTATTGCGCCGTGATGTGAAGTCATGCAGCTGATAGACATGCAGAGACTTGTTGAGGAAAGATGTACCGTGGAAACGGATTCAAATCCTAAATGATTCAGCTCCCAGCTGTCACCTGAAGTCGCTGCTCCAAGATCGACACAGGTGCTGAAGACTTTGGTCGCAACGTTGTCAGACGTGCAACATCAGCACAAAAATTTAGTGCAGAGCCAATTTTTTTTTAATCGCAAATGCAACATAATTGTCACACTGTACAGCCCTGCGGGTTTGAAGATTTTTTTAAAATGGCAATACATTTGCAAGGTTAGAGGAGAAGCACGTCGGTCCACATGTCCGACGATTTAAAGTTTTTCGTCAGACAATGTTAAATTATATCAGTAATGTACGTCAGACTGTCTGACATGTTTTCACAAACACTATAATTTGCCATAAGCTAAAATCATTATGGTGTCACCATGTTTAGTTGAATTTTGAAATAAAATAAAAAGTTTTTAGATTCTTGAACATATCCCAACTCTTCTGGAGCTGATTTATGGGTTGTTTTTTTTTTTTAACAGAAAAGGAAATATCGAATTTATGCAGATATACCTGGACTTATTAATGTAACATATTAGCTAAAAAGAGCTCCAATTATAAAATTACATGTGGAAATTTATTTTTTTTTCAAGGACATCCACTTGTAATCCAATGTTATTCTGAAAAGCTAATTTTGGTATTTTATTCGATACAGAATGCAATATTGAATTAATCTGCCTTTTTTACTTGTGCAAAACTTATCGTCAAGATTTGGTTTATTCGAGAACTGCAGCTGCATAACGTCATTTACTCAAAGGGACATTATATTATGCTGTATTACTGTCAAAGGAAAAACAGCAGGTAGGCTGAATACTCTGCCTGTACAACCTGCAGGACTTATGAATAAAATACCACCTAAACTCCCTGAAGACAGCCTAAGATGTTATTTGTTATTGGGAACACAGAGTAGTATCACCTTATGCATCCACATTAATGAGAAGCAAAGTTAATTAGTGGCTTCTTAAAGGGAACTTTATTAGTCTGAGAGGCAACTCTGTTCAATTTGTTCTAAACTTTATTTAGCTTGAACTTCAAGCTTCAGTCCTTCACTACATAAACTTTCAAATATGATTAAATAGTCTGGAAGTATTTGAAACAAACATAAAAAAATGAAGATCTTCAACACTGAAAACCAGTTGAAATTAGAAAGAATGTGTTGCTAACAGCCCACCTGGATGGTGTCTACCTCCTGAACAAGTTCCTGGATCTCATTAACCAGGCGCTGATACTTCTGCTGCGGCGTCTCCTTCACGCCACTGCCCTCACCAAGCTAAAACAAATGGGGGGGGGGAAGGACAGAAGCAGTCTGAATATTAATCATTAAAGTTAAACTGCAGAAGCTGTGGCCCTGGTAAAAAAAAAAAGAGAAACATTTCTGCCAGTTTGACTTTATTGGAAAACACATGCAGCAGATGAAAGAAAAAAAAAAAGAGTTAGTAAATGTGATTACTAATGTATAAAAACCAACAACAAAAAACAAACAAAAAAAACAATGATTTCTACAACACTTACGATTTCAAACTCTCCTGACTCATATCCCACTCTTCTGCTTCTACTGATTCTATCTGAGAAGTCTGTGAAAAAGAGACATTTGTCATAAAATTAAACAAACAGTAAAAGTTGACTGGTATCAGCATCACGGCTCATTTATCACTGAATTAATGGGAAACATCTTCAAGAAGTCTTTAAAAACTACATAATGGTTCATTTTCCTCCATTTTCTCCTAATAAAGAAAGTATAGTAAAATAGGTATTTTAAAGACATAAATCTCTATAAGTAGGCCAAAAATTTACATTGCTGTTTTATTGAAAGTAAAATTATTTATTTTGGTAAAATTATTATTTTTGGACCTTATTCTAGAGTAAACTGTGTATAGAGGCACATTTCCATTCATAAAGTAAATCATTTTTAATTAAATAATTGATTACTTTAGTTAAAATGCTCCTGACACTGAGTAAATTAAACAAGTTATTTGTTGAATACAAACTGACCGAGTCCTTTGGTGCCGACGTGTTTGTCTTTGAACTTGTCATAGGCTGCGTTGGGGTTGACCACAATCCTCTCTACACTGTCACTGCAAAGCTCCTCCTGATGAAAAAACAAGCTCAAATAATCAAAAGCATGATCAAAGAAAGCAGGATCCTTACAGATATAATTTAGACATGTGGACAAGTTTGATAAGGAGTAAAACATATACTTCATCAATGCTCAAATACAAATCGAAGGACTACTCCCACACAACACCCCCATGTGATCATAATTTTGAAGCAATTGTTGCAAAAGATTACTGAAATCTGCAGGGTTTCCCATAATCTACAAGAGACCATGTAGGGGAGAGTCTGGTGATTTAACCAAATTTAGAGGAGCAGGAAAGAAATCAATGAAAAAAATAAATAAATGAATGAACCAGTAAGACTCACTGTATGCAACCAACTCTAAAATGATTTTACCTTGGGATTATTCTATTGTGATAAAAACAGAGTTAAATGAACGAAAAAGCCAGAAACACACCTGGAACTCATTCATTCTCTCTAAATGACAACTCTGATTAATGATTTAGAGGAGTAAAAAAAAAAAAAAAAAAAAAAAAAAAAAAAAAAAAAAAAAAAAAAGATGATCGGTTATGGAGACCTAGAGAGGCTATAAACATAATTGAACCACCACTGATGCAAACAAATAAATGACAAATCACACATAACAGGACACAAAACAGACGGTTCCAGAGATGTCAGGAGGAGGAGGAAGAGGAGGAGAGTGAGTTAGGCTCTTACCAGCTCCTTGGGTTTCCAAAGAGAGTAAAAGAAAAAAAATGGAAGAGCAGAGGGAGAGAGAAAAGTAGGGGGGGAGAGAGAGACAACACAGATTAATGTGGTTATCACATGCCATGCACACAACAGGAACACTTGGCCAGGGTTTCAGGAAGATAAGAAAGAAAGCAGTGTTCTGAGAGCTGCAGCAACAAACCCTGGAGACACAACTTCTCTGGAAAACGTAGGTCTCCAGTTCTTTCCCTCTTCACTCATTCAGGGTGATTAGATGGCTTAATAACACCAGAGTTTCTTTTCTCTTTATTAACATTCTAATTCATCTGAAAGAGAACTCGACTATTTTTCTGAACAGTACATTAGAAAAAATTGAATACCATGTGGCTCAAGGAGAAGTCATGACAAGAAAATCTGAAAACTCAGTTCTAAACATTTTAATCATTTAAAAAGTTAATCACCTGAAGAGACTTCTCTCTAAACACCATAATTCATCCCAAATTAATCTGCTAGACTTGACCAAAGTAGACAATGAACTGCATCCATGTTTAAAACACATACATTTCATGACTTGGACAATTCCAAACATTACTAAGTTTTTGATACTAATTCTGGGAGAATTACCCCTGATTGTATTGCTTAAGATGAACTCTGAACTTTAGAAGAATTCTGTTTTTATAGTAGACATGGGTTGGTTACCAGTATTAAGGTATGAAAGGTTAAGGTTTTAAAACAGCTACATTTTTTCATCATGTCATTCCTATAGTAAGGTCTATTTACTGAGAAGCAAGGAGAGAAAGCAAAGTGTTCTATGGCTGTGTTGTGCATATAAGCAGACAGGGGTACCCCTCACCTACCAGTTGCTGCCCGTCAGCTGGCCGAAAGAACTCTACTGTACATTTTCCTTTCCTTTCTTACAAGAAAGACAAATCTAGCTATTACAAAATAATTCTGGTCATGAAAAACACATGACAGTCATGGAGTGGAAACTAAATTAGGGTCACCAGTTAACCTTAAATGAACTAACAGTTTTATAACTACTGTAATGAAGCTAAGAGTGAAACATCCGTTACACAGCTGACTGCAGGCTTGCTACAGGAGCAGGTATCCCAACTAATATCAAAATAAAGAACTGAATGAAAAAAATGTTTTAACTTTCTATGAATTAAGTAATTGAGAACTACTGAATTTACAGATGAGATGTAGTTAAATTTTCATTTTTTAAAACTATTTTAATTTAGTATTTCAATCAAACTTAAAATAAGTGCAGGGTATATAAAAACTGATGACACTTGTAATAATGTTATATTTTGGCAGCAGTAGGAATAATATTTATTTTGAATTAATGCATTTTTTTAAATGTTTTAATTAATTAATATTTTTATTTTAAACTTTTGTGTTAATATCGTGGTATTTTTCCTCAAGGTTATACTGCGAGATCTCAGAGTGGTCCATGCCTAATTTAGGTTTGAAAACATAGAATTATTTCTGCAGCTTAGAGACTGAATTAATCCAACAGCTAAAACAAACAAACAAAAAAAAAAAATACACACACAAATAAACTATAATCTCAGTCACATACCCAATGCATCTAATATCAGATCAAAATACTGATCTTTCGCACCCCTAAATGATGTAAAAAAACACTGGCCAATAAAACACTGGAGTAACTAATTAGACATACTCCTGAAAATGAGGACTGAAGAAAAATAAGCTTGTGGTACAGTGGCAAGGGAGAAAGTCAAGCAGAATGCAAGTGCCATGGCCAAAGCTTATTTTTTGATTGCATTTACAAAACACAAACAAGTTTGTGGGTAACAAGCTGACATTTTACTTCTTGATTTGTTCCCCCATTTATAGAATTTGTGGACATTTAAAAGGATTATTTGCAATTAATTTCACACTGCAGGTATGTTTCTATCGCATTCATTCTGCTAGCTATGACAGGCAATGACCCAGCAAGCAGAGTAAGAGCTCCTAAGAAAGTTCAGTTAGTCAGAACATAAAAGTTAGCAGAGTAGCAAGTTGTTAGAGCAAGAAGACAGGTTAAACAACAAAATACGAGTCTTTCTTTTCAGACGCAAAACACACACACGCATGCATGCCTACAGACGTCAATCAGCGCTTCTGAGGACCCGCCAACATCATTATGACCTTGATAAGGTTTAAACAAAATAAATAAATCAGGGATCAATTTTTACCAATTTAAAACAATTATCGAGGAATTACATTGTAAGAAAGGAACCACACCATTAATCTGGCTCTCATCTCAATCAGTGCTTACAGGAAAATCTGATAAATCATCATCACTAGAAAAAAAAAAAAAAAAAAAAAAGGTGGGGGGGACATCATGCATTAAGCTCTCAGAGAAATCTTACTTGTACACACTAGGGTCCCAGGAGGGATGAAGAGGGGTCAAAACAGGGACAAGAGAACAGGGAGAATGAATGTGGCAACATGGAACCTGGAAAATGCCAGTTAAGATTTGCTTGGCTGTTCTGTCAATATTACAGAGATATTAAAAAAAATAAAATAATATATATATATATATATATATATATATATATATATATATATATATATATATATATATATATAAAATAATAATAATAATAAATTGATCAGCGCAGCCCCCTCAACTGCATAACAAATGCCAAAACAATTAACTTTCCTACTAACTCATAACTAAGAAAAAACAGAGAGAACATTTTTCTTAAAGTCACAAGATGATCACCATGGAATGTTTAGAAACAGCTTATCAGACTTCAGGGGACATTTTTGTCTCTTGGAAACATTTCTTACTTCTTTCTGTGCAGATATGGCAAAAGTGTGTATTATTTAGAGAGATTTAACCAGATCGGTATTTTTTTCTCTGAACATTACCAACAGATGAGTTAATCGTTGAAGTAGTCTTAACTTTTTAATTAGTTTTCCTCAAGTTAGTAAAATCAGCTAACATCTAAAAATGATGCTTCAAAATTAATAAATTGACAACTGGATGGCGGAGTGCAATTCGACACAAACCAGTTGTTAGCAATGTAACTTGGGTAGAAAAATCAAGTCATTGCTAAGAGCTACGTCGTGTCAAAGAGAACATTATGATCCAGATAACAATGAAGGAACCAACTCTGTCCGTTAGAGGGCTAAACGTTTGTTAGCTCATTAGCTTTAGCAGCAGGCTAAACGTTAATAAATCCACACATAAGCACATAAAGACCACCTACCGATTCAAACTGAGCCTGGTCGTCCTCTGGAAGGTCGCCGGTCTCGTACACGTCTGGTTCGTTAAAAGCCTACAAAAACAAAACGCAAGAAATTTAATTTTGTTGGTTTGTTTTGTGTTAGCCTGGCCAACGCCCCGGCTTCTCTGAACAACACCAATATGCTAACTCTACCGCTTCTTTATGTTTGCATCACATGACATTGTCTTAGCCACATATATGCTAATAAGACGTAACATCATCTAGCTGTAAATGTGGCGTGTTTACAGACAATAAGAAGATAAACGGTTCGGAGCGGAGTTACTAGCAAGCACTTCAACCTTTCAGTCTGAAGGTGTGTTTGTTAGCGTTAGCCACTTACAATTCCTGGTAAGTTTGCGTATTTAGGATCAGCCATTGTCAACAAAAACAACAAAAACACGACAAAATACAATAGCAGTCTCTAAAACCGTTCAGATAACTGATTCACTGAGTGGGATTATATCAAAAGCTAACGATGGATGAGCCAGCAGTCTCAGCCGGCGGAGCTCTGCAGGCTGATGTGGTCACTTGCTTCATTTGGCAGCGTGTTTGCTTGATTTATTTTACTCATTCTTACACGGGCGGTGCAACTAACGCTGTGTCAATGGGAAAGCGGGATGCCGCTTGTTGCTGAAAGTAAAACAAGCACACCTAAAGTCGTCATGCGTCATCCCGCATACATTTCGCCTGCCAATATGTTGAAAGGAATAAAGTTATTGAAAAAAATGTTTCAAGGATGATTTTTCCTAGTTTTTCAAAAAAGAGTCTGATGTTTTCTTAAATTTTCTCAATAAACAAAGTATATTTATTTATTAGAGTTATGCCATCGTACTTTTGTGTGTGGCATCAACCAAATTATTTTAGTTTTTCACTTAAAAAATTATTGCTACTTGAATTATGACAGAGTAGAGCTATTTATGAGACACATGGGGGCGCCAAAAGCACGAGTGAAAGACCAGTTCAAGAAACCAAAGATCGTCAACCGAGGAAAATAGTTTACCCTCTCGATCATATGTGATTTTACATTCTTCTCATTAACTTCACAGAAACTACTGAGGTTCTATACACGACATATACTCCTGCATATCTTTTATGAATATATTTATGTACATTTTTCGGGACTGAAATTCAGCATTTATTTTATATGCTTTTCAAAATAAACCTTGTTTCATAGTTTGTAGTTAAAATGTTTTAGACACATCTTATGTGTAAGAAACTTTTTTTTTTTTTTTTTTTTTTTTTTTTTTTTTTTTAAAGAAACGCCATTGGCAGAGTTCATACTAAAAATATGTTTATTTAACTTTTTATTTTATTTGTCACATTTTATTTCCATAAATGCACAGTTTAGAACTAAAATAACAATTTACTCTGGGGCATTTTTTAAATGTATTTTTTGTTTTCTTTTATGTTTTGCTTTGTTAGAGTAACAACTCTTAAAAGCCATATTTTTAATACTCTTTTAAAACTTTTATGAAAACATATAACCCCTTCTTGTCTCTGTTTTTAATGATTTAGTTTTGTGGCACATAGAAAGCAAATCCCATGACCCTGCATCGACAAGCGGGTATAGACAATGTATGGATGGATGAATCTCACATAAGGAAGCAGCATGTTTGAGGTGTTGCTTTAAAATACATTCACAGGTGTGGCTCAGTTTAATTCAGATGTTGAGAATTAGCCTAGAGAAATCTTAAAAGGTCATCACCATCTTAACTTTTCCCAGATTGTTTAAACACACAATCTTAGTGTAGGTTATGTGTGGTTTTTATAGACTACATGTAAATTGTTAACTTCGACTGTATTGTATTATTTTTTTTAACTGAACCTATTTGTAGAAAACCTGGGAACAAATGCACAATCAAAAAATATATATTCCTAATTATATTAATGTCATTCGGTTGTGGAAATTCTATGCATAGTGAATAAAAACGCCCTAATACTAATATTACAACACGTTATACTAATATATTTAAAAGGATTGCCATATCTATAATTTTGGCCCACGTTGTTAAGACCACCATAAAGGATCTTAAGAGAAACATACAGCTCCAGACCCATATGCTGCAGATTTGTGAGCTAGAATATTTTTGCAAATCTATATTTTTTAAATGTTCTTTTTGAGTAAAATATTTTAGCAGCACCAAAAACTATTGGATTGTTTGAATGTAGCATAAGTATGCAAACTTTTTTCTTCTTTTGCGTGAGACAGTTGGGAGTTAAAAGGAAGAACGGAGCTGCTGTGCTCCTCCGCTCTGCTCAGTGATGCTGATGAGGGAGGATGTGAGTCGCTACTCCACCACGCCCCGCCCCCATTGAGAAGGCAGTGATGCAAGGCATACCTCTGAGAAGCCTGCAACCCGTCCAGACAGACCGGACCACTTTGGACTACACTCCTCATTTATTGGTCCCCGATATGTTCTCCGCCGCTCAGTTGCACGGATTAGTTTGAGGGGGGTTTAAAACTGAAAATTACTCCCAAACAGCCTGCTTTCTGTTTCATACTTATTTAATCATATCTGGATCTAAAAAGTCGTAGTTCTGTATTTCCTCCAAATGCTTCGCCTGTCAGATTCGCTTTGCATGTGGGCATAAGACAGTGGGCTCAGTCAGCCTCCTGGTGCTACACAGGAGATCTTATTCATGATAATTTTTTAAATTCCCTTGCTTCTCCCGGAGGCGCGTCCTTTATTTTTCCATCCACGATGGCTGATCCCAACGCTGAATGCAATATCAAGGTGTTGTGTCGATTCCGCCCGCTGAACCAGTCCGAAATTATTCGTGGAGATAAGTTCATCCCTATATTTCAAGGAGAAGACACTGTCATCTTTGGGGTAAGTTGCTTTATATCTTTCTCTGTTGGCACCGTTGCATGTACTCGAGTGATGCTGGGGGTTAAACTTATCATCTCACAGTCACATCCGATCCTGACCAGACTGATGACTTGGAGCTTAAAGGCTTGAGGCAGGGATCAAACTAAGTATAGCCTCCATCATTACTATTGGAAATACTATTAGTATTCTGCAGCACTATGTGCTGCTGCTATGTGAGGACGGTAAAGCAAATAAATAAATAAGGCATTTGTGCATTCTTTGTAGGAAGGTATAAATTGATTTCAAATAATGTACCGCTTGTTTTACGTTGAAGATGCATTTTAGGTCTAAAGGCTTTAACTTAAGGGGTTCTGTGATCAAAAGCTGAAAAATCCCTTCAACTTAAAATCCCTTAAAAATATTACCCCACCTTTTTATTCCAACTTAGGCTTGTTTGTTGTTTGCTTGATATTGATTTGGTGAATTTTCTTGTTACCTCCAGAGGCGGCCCTTGCATTAATGCCTCCTGGTGAAGCCCCTCCTTCTACCTTCTCTCACACATAAAACTAAATGCTAGTCCATTTACCTAATAAAGCCCAGTCTGAAAAAATAACAAACAATAAATGCTTTTTATTATGTTATGTGTTATAAGCATTAAAAAATGAAAATGCTGAGCAGATATTAATTGATCTAGATGGATAGACTGATGGTCAGCATCCGTAATCATTGTAATGTGATTCAGTCCTTGTTTGATCAGTGTACCTGTATTGTGCTTTTCACACTTGTCTCATGCTAAAGTGGTTCTCATGCCAAGAAAGCATTGTGAATTATGATTTTTCTTGTTTTAACAAAGAGAATAAATCATGAATGGCAAATTTTGTTTTAAACACTCTGTTCGGTGTATAACATCCAAGATAAATTGTGGCCATTCTAAATATATACAATTTCAAATGCAGTTTAGACTGAAATAATCATTTAATTTAGCACATAATCAGAAGCTGGTTATGGGCATCATCAGCCACCTGGTGTACATTGCAATATTTTGTGTACATCCTGCACACCCTGGGGGAGCAATCATTGCCATTTACTGAACATGCAAATAAACCTTGCTCATTCAGGGCACAGCTTACAAATAACTACATTTTACCTTGGACACCCTTTCTGGTATGCTGCCCTGGGCAAAAAATTGCTCATACCAAACTCCACTGCTTGTTTCCACTCATGGATAATTAAGCAGAAAAGTATTGATTCCTTTGGGTATTAATTCTATCAGCTGCCTTTAATCAACTGGTGAAGTCTTAGGTGATGCAGATCCAGGTGGAATCATGATGTATGCGTCTATGGATAAGTAAATGGATTCTGGTTTTGCTTTTGCAGCAACTCAGACTGAAGCTGGTGGTTAATATCGGTGCTTGTGAGCTGTAATGGAAACAAACCTATCTCTAATAGGTTTATGATTCTGATGAATATGCACTTGATATTGAGGTTAACAATGTGATCATGATCCCACACCAACCAGTGACATTTAAGAAAAAAAATAATTGAATCAGGGAGAAATATTAGAATCCTTTAAATGGAAATCTCACATTTGATCTGAGGCTAATATTTAAGCACATAGAGTTAAAAAAATACATTTATCAGTGTGCAGAAATAGGCATGCATATGCATATGGACAAATATGCAAATCTATGAATTAATTTCACACTGAATGCAAAGCACCTGCTCCCTACTACAATGGACACACACACAAACACACAGAGGGAGATTATGAAAGAAAACTGAACCCTTCAAGCCTGAAGGTTGACTTGTAGTGATGCCTGGGACAACAGAAAATCCCTATCGGCTTGCTCTTGTTTTCATCCACACATCCATATCAACACACACTGAAATGCATTGCAGGTTTGTGGGGGAGATAGTCCTGTACAACTGACTATCTTGGTTGTAGCTGCAGAACGTTTCCAAAAGACTGGACTATTATTCTGTTTATATATAAAACTTAATGTTATCAAGAAGAGCGAGATTTCGAAATCAGGAATCCCCACATCAGTCTTGCTACCTGAGTTTGAACAGCTCTGAATGTGTTAGAGACAACCAGAGTGTCAAGGTAGACCCAAATGGTTTGCCGTGTGAATTATGAAATAGATATGAGTAATCATATTAAAGATGTATATTTCAGAGAATTACATGAATTGATTTATAGAATTTAGTCAGACTATGTAAACTTCCATTTGCCCACTGATTGACTGAGTTTGAAATTGTTTATGTGAGAATAAAGAATAATATTAGCCAATCTACTGTAAGCTGACACTAAATCTACAAACAAATTTACTAAAACAAATCTACTTTTGTTACCTGTCAGTAAGTTTGACAGCAGAAGGCTCCAGAACAATAAAAAAATAATAACCTCCGGAAACACAAGCAGACATTTCTGCTGCATTCTAACTCATTTCATCTTTTAACCGGCACTCAGTTTTCCTCTGTCCAGATGAATATAATCATAGCAATGCAAGTGGCGTTTTCATCTTTCTGAATGTAATTACTTCCAAGATATGCTCTGTATATAGGAGGTTATAGATGTGTAAATCCATTCAGGGTTTGCATTTTCCTATTTGGACTGTTTGTCTTGTACAAAGAAGTTGTGAATGAATATGTCACGTTTGATGAGGAGTTATAACAGTAAGCCAATAGAAAACAAGTTAATACAAACATTGTGAAGGTTGATGGAAACAGATCAGGTCTGGGCGGTGCTGATGGCCTACATTCACCTGCTTGGAGACGGCTTGTTTTGGCTTGATAATGGACAGAGGCAGGGACTTGAGTTTCTGAGTGATGGGTCAACTGCTCCATGGTGGCAGGCTGGAGGAAATTTGAGGACATTAAAGATTACAGAAAATAGTCTGTTGTCCTCTGCAATGGGTGCATCGTGACTGCAAAAGGAAAACAAACTACACAAAAAGCTGCAACAAGTTTAGTGTTTAGTTTAACTTAAACTACTAAGTGTTTAAGTAAATATTAACAAAAAAATAAGGAAACATGAATCAATACTAACAGTGTATTAAAAAAATCTGATGTTGTGTAATTATTTTTCATACCATGAGTGTATGTGTTTTTCGTGACAGGAAACAGTCCTTTTTTAAGCAATAGAAAAGCATTGCAGCCCTCTAGGCTGACTGTGTGTAGCAACAAGTAGGGGAGGGGCACTTTCTACATCAAACAGGCGGGAAAAAAAATCTGGTCAGTCTAGTACTCTCTCATTACAGTACTTATGCTGTAAGAATGGTATGCCAAAAACACCCTATTTTAGTTTTTTTTTAAACATTGGTACAGTGGACCCCCTCCCTATTGTTCACTATTCACAGATTTTTCTGCGGGTTGTATTTAAAAATGTGCCCATTCATGGATTTTTACATACAGCATATCTAAATCTTCGAAAGTCAATGCTGCTTGGGAAGCTGAAATACTCTGGCACAATGCTACTTGACATGTTTTTTTTTTAATTATTTAACATGCTAATGTAACTTATGCGGTGGTGCCAAGATGGTTTCCATTGTGCATGTTAATGTATATTAAGATGTTTGAAGTATTAAAATAGGCAGTTTTAAGCATTTTAGAGGGGGTATCAAGTATTTGCAGATCTCAACTATTTGCGGGTGGCTATGGTCTCTAACCCCTGCGAATACTGGGTGTCCACTATATACTTTTATACCAGTAGCACGTCCATTGTGACTGGAAAACTTAGCATATTAAGCACAACACACTAAGGGTGCAAAAATGGGACATTGGGCTAATTCATATGAAGTTATTACATCATGTCATATCTAGTTTAAGTGAAGGAAGACACAAAATATATATTTTATATATATTTCACACCCAAGATGTATACAAAAACCTTGAAATAAACTGCTGTTTTGGAGACTTGTTGCTGCACTGAACTGTGAAGATTTTCTACCTCTCTTACTATTGTCCTCAATGTCCATGGTGGCAAGATAAACTTGGATCCTCTTCGGTTCTCGTTTGTCACAGTTCTAGTTTTTGAAATCTTTTTATTTATTGTTCTCAGTGCATGGGTAAGCTAAGGTGAGAAGCCAGTTTCTTGTAGCCATTTCATGATTTATTACAATTAGGAGATATATGACATTTCTCTGTTGCATGTTCTCTTGTCTTTGTTATTTTGAAGAGTGGTTAAGCAAAATGAGCCTCAGTATGGCATCATAAGTATACCCTAAGGAAACAGGAAAAACAAAAGATTCTAATTAAACTTCCTAAAAGATAACCAATTTTTGTTTTTTGTTAAAACAATTATTTTTTCAGAAATGTATTTTTCCACTCTTACACAATTCATTAAATTGGACTGAAGGTTGGAATTTTATCAGATTTGAGTGAGATATATTATTTAAATAAAAAGTGATTATTTTAAGACATTTTACACATATTTACCAGGGTTGCCAGCACCTGGGGGTGCTGTAAATTCAAAAAATCAGGAGCGGTGTCTTAACAAGTGATTCCTGTTGAAACTGCAGTCAGTAAATATGATTAAAGCCTTTCAGTGATGTGTGATCTGCAAGTGATTATTATATTTAGGCTTAGAAGAAACCAACAGAAATCCACAGTTCATCATAAATTTTATTGATGGCTATGTTTTGCCTTGGATTCTACAAACCAAATTTTGTACAAAGTTATGCATAATTTATACAAATGTGTGCTGCAACTTTCAAGTCAAATTTTAAGCTCAACTTTTTAATGCATTTATAATTTTTGTGGGCTTTTCATCAGATTATTTAGAGTCTCTGGATGTTCCTGATATCTTTGCATAAAAAGTGGTTCTCAGGGGAATGTGATGAAAACCGATTCTTTTAAAAAAGATTGTTACTAAATCCAGAAATAAAAGGAAGAAATAATTTTGACTATATATCAAGCCATATTTAACATAACTGGAATGTAATCTTAATGATAACAGCTCCACCTATAAGTGAAACACCTTAAGCTTAGGATTTACCATACAGCAGTGGTGGAAATTTGTTAACGATGTCATGAAATTTGATTTTTTTTTTTTTTTTTTTTTTTTTTTTTTTGTTAGGAGAAATGGAGAATAAACAGAAAAAACAAAAAACAAAAAAATAGAATTTCTTCTGCTAAGTTCAAATCATTTGTCATTTAAAGCAACAGTTAAGTGGATTATTTAAAGCAAATATCTTTTAAATTCCTAAACTCATTTGTGAAGATTTCTTGTATCAGATGTTACATAGTCCTACCGAGGTTCTAAATGATTTTATAGTTTGAGCCTATTTGCACTCAACAGACGTGAAGTAACATTAGCATTCAGTGTGATATTCTGTACAACTGAACACCTAATGGGTTTACATTGGCTCCTCTGCACTGCTCTTTTTCAGCATTTGTCTTGGTGAACATCTGTGTCTTTCAGCTGTTTGTTGATGGGTAGATAAATGTCACATTCAGGACTTTATGTGAATCTTAATTGTGCTCTCTGGTTCATTGGAGCTGTAGATCACAATGTGTTAAGAGTTCCTCACAGTCCCTGCAAGCAATCCCACAAATTCTCAATTTATCAAAGTCTTCTGCCTGTGTGAAGATGTAAATGTGTTTCTTTTTCTTTTCTTTTCTCAGGAATTTTCCATTATTACTGACATGGCCACCTGTGGAGCTCTGCAGGTTTCTGTGTCGTGTGTGTGTGTGTGTGTGTGTGTGTGTGTGTGTGTGTGTGTGTGTGTGTGTGTGTGTGCGCGTGTGTGTGTGTGTGTGTGTGTGTGTGTGTGTGTGTGTGTGTGTGACAGTAATAATTTCTGAGCCTGTACTGCTCCAAGGCATGGCCTTTGTGTTTGCTCTGCACAAGAGTGACACAGCTGTCTCTAGTATTTCACTGTCTGCAATAATGCAGTGTCAGAAGGCCAGATTGTCCCTCCTAATCTTCTGGCAAGCAAAAACGGCCACCACTATGAATCACGCTTTCAGTTCTATAAATAAATTAATGATCATAGTGGCTTCAGTGGCAGTGAGATATATGGACGTTTTTTCTGCTTTTATGATGACATATAGACATCACATGGTTTTATGTTAGCTGTCCACATGCTAAGCTCAACAAAAATGGATTTTGTTCTCATGATACTATTAAAATCTAATATTATAGGAAATAACTCAGAAGTCTGAATGAAATATACTTAATTTTATACCTCTGATATCAGTCATATTTCTTGTTCATTGTATTGCACTTAAGCTGTACTAGCCTTCAGAGCCTCACCAGCGCTTGAGGGGATCGTTTTCATTACCCCATGTTCAACATGAGAAAAATTATGCTCTTTGTTCGCCTGCTGTTGTTGAAAGCCCTTGTGCTTATTTGTGCTCCAACCCTGGGCTGTGTTCAAGAGTAAGGTGGGAGCAAATTGCTGATTATTATATCCTTCTTTATCATATAGATATTTTAAGTGAACAAGAGCTTAAATGATCACTGTACTCTTTAATTTACAGTGCCTCGCTAACTACAGTTAAATGTGCTTTTTTGTGTTTATAGCCATTTTATTAATGTTGAGGCCTCATCAGTTAATAAGGCTTGATTTGATTTATGTAGATTATGACTAAAGTCACTAAAGATCAAGTCATTGTTTTACTGTTTGTACAATTCATTGGCTTTTGAAAGTGTTCATAGTCATTAGCAATTTTTCATATAGTTTGTTATTTCAGAACTTTTTTTTTTTTTCAACAAAATACAGGGTTTTCAATTTCATTTACCAATGAAAATCAGAAAATCCTGCTGTGCATTTTTATTCAGTACTCTTGAGTCAATACTTTATAGAACCACATTTTACTGCAATAACAGCTACAACCTTTTGGGGGTATGTCTCTACCAGCTTTGTACCTCTGGAAACTAAAATGTTTTTCCATTCTTTTATTCAAAATAGCTTAAGTCAGATTGATTGGAGGAAGCAATTTTGTTGTGCCACTCTCTTTCTATTTTGTATTGTGAATCGGGCAGAGTTCCATGAGATGTTCAAAGTTTGGGATATTTTTATGGCCATTAGTTGCACTGTATTTTATTTAGGGCTATCATAGTGGACTGAATACAAATACAAGTCAAGTCAAGTCAAGTTTATTTGTATAGCACATTTCAGCAGCAAGGCAGTTCAAAGTGCCTTACATTGTAAAAACATCAATCAAGTATGCATCAAAATCATCGAGCAAGTGTATATCAAAAGCATCAGAATCATCAAGCAAATATCAAAGTTTCAAAATCATAAAGATCATCAAGCGGATATAATTCAAAAATACTGATCAATGTTCTGCTTGCTACTAATCAAAGGCAACTCTAAACAAGTGGGTTTTTAGCCATGATTTAAAGGAACTCAGTGTTTTGGCTGTTTCACAGTTTTCTGGAAGTTTGTTCCAGATTAGTGGAGCATAAAAACTGAACACTGCTTCTCCATGTTTGGTTCTGGTTCTGGGGATGCAGAGTAGGCTAGAACCAGAAGACCTGAGTGGTCTACAAGGTTGATACAATGACAACAGGTCTTTAATGTATTTTGGTGCTAAGCCATTCAGTGATTTATAAACTAACAGAAGTATTTTAAAGTCATGTCTATCATGTCAAATTACAGGAGAAATACACTGAAGTTTGTGGTTGTTAATTGAGAAAATGTGGAAGAGTTCAAGAGGTCATCATTAGTAATGAATGCATTTGAAAGACTTATCAAAAAAGAACTACTGCTTCAAGTCCAGAAACACTTGGAGTTGCAGTTTGCATATAGAACAGGCAGGGGGGTGGAGGATGCTGCCATCACTCTGCTGAATCTGCTCTATAAACATTTGGAAGATTCAAAGACTCATGTAAAACTTCTTTTTGTGGACTTCTCATCTGTCTTCAATACAATAAAACCTCAAATTCTGTTACATAAATTTTTAACTCAGTTCAACACTGGTCCTTGTTTAGCAACCTGGATTATAGACTTTTTAACACATAGACCTCAGCTGATCAAAGTAAATGGTCACTTATCGCCATCTCTTCTTTCTTCCACTGGTTCTCCACAGGGGTGTGTTCTGTCCCCCCTCCTGTTTGTTCTCTACACAAATGACTGTAGAAGCATCTATCCAAACAGACACATCCTGCAATTTGCCGATGATACAGCAATCGTTAGTATGTTGCAGGATATGGAGGCTGAACACGGCCCTGTTGTTGATGACTTTGTTCAGTGGTGCATTCAAATGAATTTTAAACTAAACATTACAAAAACAAAGGATATGAACATTGACTTCTGTAAAGCACCTAAGCCACCATCCCCAGTATTTATTAACAGCACAGAAATTGAGTTTGATACAAGCTACACATACTTTGGAAAAATAATTGATTGAAGCTGGCTTTTAATATGAACACTGACCAAATTTATAAGAAAGGCCAGCAAAGACTGTACTTTTTAAGGAAGCTAAACATTTTTAGTGTAAACAGAAGGATCATGAGCCTCTTTTATAAGTCTTTTGTTGAATCTGTCTCAACTTTTTCTATGGTTGCATGGTTTGGAAACTTAAGTGTTCAAAATAAAAACTGCCTAAACAAAATTGTTACAGTGGCAAACAAGATAACTGGGATAGCCAAACCTCTCCTTAGTGACATTTTTACTTGTCGTACCATTCAGAAGGCAAGGCTCATCCTAGACTGTCCAGACCACCCTTTAAATTTGGAGATCCAGCTTCTTCACTCTGGGCGAAGATTTAGGCTTCCCAGGTTTTAAAGCAACAGATGGAAGAACTCCTATGTACCCACAGCAATCAGGTCCCAAAATTTGTGAGTTAAAATTCCATTTTATATATTTATGAATTAGTCCTTGTATGCTTTGTCTGTTTTTCACATTGTCTATGTGTTTTATGTTGTTTTGTATGTTTGAAATGCCAGGCTGCAAAACAAATTTCCCCCCTTGGGGGACAATAAAGGAACAGAACTGAACTGAGGTATAAATAAATACTTTTGCAAGTCACTGTATATGCTGAACAGCCTAACCTCCATACCATCTTGTTTGCATTGATCAAACTGATTTACTTCTGTTATCGTCAACCAAGATGGATAAATTAAACATAATAAAAAGGGTCTATCCATCTGTGTTTGGGAATCCATTTGAAGCATGCACATTAAAGAATTATTGATTTTCCTATCCTCTGCACTCCTTTTGTGTTTGAATGGATTTTCTTTGCTTAGAAGCTCCTTCAGTTCAGGTGTGTGAGCCTTCTGGAGCTGCTGCAGTGTTGCTGCATTTATTGCTGTGAAATACACATGTTAAGAAAGAAAAGGGGATTAAGGATTTTGTATAAGGTTCTTCTGTGCTTCAGTTTTTTTATTTTCACTGGTTTCAAAACCTTTCACCGAATTTTGTGAAAGTGAATATGATGTTTGGAAAAGACTCGTACAGGATGGGCATATTTTTAGCTAAGTATTAACATGATGTCTGATTAGCAACCACTTTGTTTCTAAGACAACAATAATTTCTGATAGGCTGCAGTTTTTCTGTTGTCTTCTCTTGTCATCTTCTACCTCTTTCTTGATTATGCACCGAGGTAGGAAGAAGGAGGGGAAACAGCTGGTGCTGAAACAAACTGTTGACGGTGCATGTCGGGAACAGCTTTAATGTCTTCTACCTGTCTCATACTTTTTAGTATTTATGGTTCCACTGAAGTTGTTTCTCCTCAAGGATGTGTCGTTGGTGTGTCGTTAACTGTCTGTAAAACAAACGCTAATAAAGAAAAGAGTCACAAATGGAGGTCCAAAGGGTCTCTCCTGCTCTCCCACCCCTGTGCACACCTAAGTGCTCTAATTCTATCACTGCAGTGCACACACCCTATCCAATTACAGATATAAAAGGGATGGCAATATTAGGTTGAGATCTCATTTCTCTTCTTCATTGCCATGATCAGAGCTCCCTCCTTTTGGGGTCAGACCCTCTCATCTTTCCCTGTCTTGGCTTTTTTATTCTTCTCTTTCTTAAATGTTCGTCTTGTGTAAAGCTTTATTTCATAGAGGACATATTCTGCTGCTCATTTCCCAGTGACTCAGCAGCTGTTTGGGAACGATGTCGGAGAGGAAGCTCAGTCTCATCTATCATGCTGTTAATTTTGGCGAAGGCTTCTCACATGCTTTTATGACATAAGGAGGGAGCGTCTGTCAATCAGGAGCCAGAATGTTAAAGGATCAGACAACTTTGAAGGAGTCTACTTCAAACTTCAAATGAGGTTCTATGAGTCAAGTTCAGATTCTTATTTCAACTCTATATTCTTCATATCACCTTGACTACAGTACCTTGCAAAACTTTTCATACTCCATAAACTTTTTCTCATTATTTCACAATGCAACCATGAAGTTCAATGTATTTAATTTAGATTTCATACGATAGAGCAACACAATGTAGCACATAATTGTAAAGTGGAAAGAAAATAATGTACATATCTGTAAATTTGTTCACAACTAAAAATCTAAACATGTTTCATTCATCAGACATTGACTGGTCAGTCCCCCAGTCAATACTTTATAAAACCAACTTTTGGTGTAATTACAACTGTAAGTCTTTTGAGGTGTGTCTTTATCAGCTGTTCACATATACAGACCAACATTTTGTCCATTCTTCTTAGCAAAATAGCTCAAGCTCATTCAAACTGCAGAGAGACTATATGGGTATATAGACATTTTCAAGCCTTGCCAAAGATTCTCAATTTTCTTTATGCCCTGACATTGACTGGCCATTCTAACACATGAATTTGCTTTGATCTAAATTTGTTTTTTAAAACTTGTTTAATTGTACTGGTTATATGTTCAGGATTGTTGTCCTACTAGAAGGTTGACCTGTATATCAGTCTCTTGCAGCTTCGAACAGGTTTTCTTCCAGTGTTACTCTATAATTCTTTTCTGACAAGTTCCCCCATTCATCTCTGACCAGCCTTCTACTTTATTTCTGACTTGTCAGACTTGTCCTCTGTGTTCCTTGGTATTCAAAATGAGCATTTTTCACTAATCTTCTTTAACAAATCACTGAAGGCTTCAAAGAACATTTGCATTTATATCAAGATTAAATTACTATAATGGATTGGTGATCAGTCTAGGGCAGGGGTCATCAACCTCCTTGCAACTTGGTTGTTACTTCATGGGTACTGAGTAATATGAAGGGCTACCGGTTTGATATGAACAGTTTACTTTTAATTATATAAGTTAATGATTCATCTATTTTTGGAACATCTCCGTGGGCATCTCCAGTGGTCTTCAGGGGCAAACTGGTGCCTTTGGGCACTTTGGTGACCCCCTAGACTTTAGGGCATACCCTGTCTCTCACCCAAGGACCTATGAAGATATGCACCAGCCCCTCCACAACCCTGCAAGGAAAAGTGGGTTTAGATACTAGAAATTGCACATAGACAGGCTCTATTTACAAATTGGGAAAATTTGCATTTTATTTAGGGGTGACAGAGGAGGTCTAATGCATATGCACACACAAATTTCAGATTTTTAATTGTACATCATTTTGAAAACTGTATTCCTGTTGGTCAATCACCGCCAACAAGTTCGAGGGGGGGAGTTGAAGGGGTTTACATACTTTGGCAAGACATTACACTCATATTCACGGAATTAGAATAATAAACAACTATACATTAAAAATCTTTAAGCAGATATTAAAGTTGCATTCATTTAGTCCACATTTCTGTATTAAAAATGTTTTTCTATTGGTCCGATGTAATATTCTTATCTTAAATGTCGTGTTTTCATTAGATGTAAGCGGAATATCGTCAAAATTAACAGATATAAAAGCTTGAAAACAATGTTCTGTGTAAATCGTTCTTTTCAATAATATTCTAAATTACTGAATATGACACCGTGTGTGCATGTTGACTTACTTTTAAAACTGAGTAACTCAAATATCTATCAGCAAGAAGTGCCTGTTCTTTCTCTCATTTCCTTAATGTTAACATAACACTGACACCAATTTAGGTTGCAGTCACACTCAACAGGATATTAGCTGCCAGTTCATTTTTATTTTTCCCCAGCATGCACATAGCCACGGATAGATAAGCTTGTGCCGGTTCGTCAAAACCTTTCCTTTCCATTTCTGTCCCTTTATGAACGGATCGAGCTGTGACTACACCAGGCCTTTTAGCTCTGGGGAGTGTAATGGACCATATTCTTCCCATTAGCCATGGCTGTTCCCTGGATGCTGCCTTCGTCTACCCCCAGCGTCTTTGGACAGCTCGTGGTGTCTGATTGCACATGCTCACGCACGTGTCTGCACATCCTGAGACCTTGAGCAGTTTTAATTTATTAACTTTGTGAAAAGAAATCTGTGGTACAAATCCCTAGTAGAGCATCTTCATCTTTTGCATGCTGGATGCAGAGGACTTCAATTTTCTTTAATTAATTACAGAGCAGCTCGTTGAACTGACATTTGAGAGCTCTGAGATCTACTCCAAAACAGTTTTTGACTTCTTTCCCCGGGGAGCTGAGCTTTGAAAAGTATTTGCCTTGAATGGTTTTTTAAAAAAATCCTTTTTAAATCTAATTTGCTATGATTGTAGGGCTGCGGTCAAGCAATATGAGATAAAAAAAATTTAGGAAATTATATATACATTTCAGGCATATTTAATCTATGCGTCGCCAACAACTGGCCTGAACTCTGACTTTTAAAAAACAATTTACTTCAGGCTGCAGCCATTTAATGTTCTCTCCAGCTTCTAGCAGGCACATATATAATGACAGCACACCAGTTTTTCACTTCCTGGGTGATGCATTTTCTGTCTTTCTGTTTTTTGTTTGTTACATTTTATGCAAACTAATGTGGTTTGCTTTTTTCTGGGGGCTTTAAAATATGAAGCTATTTATATTCCTCTGCAATGAGATTTGGTGAAGTTATGAAAAAAATCGCCTTCAACCATGTTCATTTTCACAGGGAATCTTTGTCCATTCTTGGATTGTTTCAGTTTAATCTCAGCTACTCCCATCCCCACATTTTCACTGGGTTTGATAATTGCTTCCATCTCGATAGAAATGTTTATGCTAGTCTCCACAGCTTCTTCCACTCTTACCCTTTCATGATCTAATTTATTATTCCCTCTGCTACATGTGGTCATTAACAGAGTTTCCACTAATGGTTGCATGCAGATACTTTCTGGATTTAGTTCATGTGTTTTCTCTTTCACTTTTGAGGATCTACACACTGTAAAGACTCTGGTTTCAGATTTAATTTATGTTTTGCTTTAAATCAAGGGACATCTCTGTTCTAATATGGTACTGAGTGAGAAATGTCTGCTTTCTAACATCCACCCCATTGCCCTTTGCCTTGGTACTTCACTTCTTTAATTAGTCAACTCTAATCACCAAAAAGAGTGAGCATGCCTCTCAGTGAGTTTAATGGAATTAATAAAATAATGTTCAAATCTTGAACTCTAAAAAGTTAGCAAAGGCCCTATGTTTTTCTGGAGTTTACCAACTGCAGTTCTGTAGCCCTGTCTGCTCCCATATTTGCAGTCAAATTTTTGAACTGAAATTCAGTGAAACCTTGTGAATAGCTGTGCTAAATTTCGACACTAAACTGCTGCTTGTATTCGATGACTAGAAATTGGTCTAATTTTTGGCATAAATGATGAGCATTTCTGGTCAGACTCTTTGTTCACCAACCAGAATAAAGATGATATTAGGTCCATAATTATTCATACACTGTTTTTCTCTGAGTGAACTCTAATAAATAAATAATAATCTTCATGTTCTTCCACAGTAAATTCTTGGAGTTTCATTTGTGATTTGTTTTTATGGTCAGTTTTGGTTTGCTTTTCTTATTGGCAGCATTTGTGCTTGTGTAGGGAAACCTGAAGCAATTAGTTAAGTACAAAATAAATATTTAACCTAAATTAATAATAAACCATATATTGAAATGTACCTGATCTTTATTTTTAGCGTTACATAACGTGACTCATATGCAGACAGTTCAAAATGAAGGTGCTTGGTTTCTGACAGGAAAGAAAAAGCATGGTCTTGCTCCACCTGTCCCACCTCCCTACAATGGCGTTATGTCTATTTCTTGTCCAGTTTAATATTTTTTTCTGCACCACCTTACCTGTCATGACCTTTTCATGATCACAGCCCAGCTAGAGATCTGACAACCACAAATCAGCTATTTTTGGACACTCCCAGACTCAAACCCAGAGATGACAGAACCTTTTCAGTGTTGGTCCTCAGCGGCCCCAGCTCCAGCATGAATACAATTAGGGGCTGATTGATAGTGAGGAGGCATTCCCAGTATTATGCAAATCCACCCTTAACAAGAACAGCTACTAAGTTCAGTTCAAATCGGTTGAAAGTGAACTTATTTATGTTCATGTCCTAAAAAAATCAATTACTTCACTTTCATCAAATTAGCGTAACATACATTTTTAACCTGGTCTTAGCCAGTTTTTTTTTCTGTTTATTACTCTCCTGATGTCTTTGCTCACATTCTAAATTTAATTCAGACAAATACTCAATAAAGTTGCTCTCATTCACACGTTAGTTGTTGGAAAGCAAAATGACTCTGAAATGTGTGTGTAATTTACTCATTAATTTATTTGCAGCAAACCTCAAAGCACTATAAAGTTGGTGTTCCTTGATGATGAGAATCTTTAGTCTTTTTAAACCAGCACTCTCATAAACAGGAGACAACAACAGTGCTATTGATTTTGGTTGTAGCTACTTAACTGCAAGATGGTCAGAGACTAAGGTTAGTCAGAGCTCCATTCTGTCCTCTCTCACCATCTGTGTGGGAGTCAGACTGGTTACTACACAATTAACAACAGAGATGGGATGCACATTTACCAGAATCTGCAGGTTCTGATAGTTGGGCATCAGCCCTTATTTTATATATTTACGTTTAAATCGAGGGCAGAGGCATTTATTGTCAATAAAGAGTAAGGTGAGAGAGATGTTTAACGGCATGAAATTTCCCTAAACACAGCTGTTACAGAACTCTACTCTTTAAACAGAAATGTTTCCACTTTTTTTCGGCAAAAAGCAAACAAAATGCCCCAGGAGTTTCTATGCATACAGCTTTTACTATCGAACAGAGCACAGTTTAATTACGCCAGGGATGTTTGTTTATTAAAGCAGTGGTTCTGCGTGTGCCAAAAAAGTTCATGTCACTTATGAATGTAGTCATTTTTCAATTATTTATTTTGAAGAGCTACATATTTTAAAAATAAAATATTACAAGTATTTTAAGTCAATATCTTAGCCTCCAGTCTGTGGAAAAGTCTACCTTTGGCAGCCAGAACTGCTCAAACTATCTATTATTTCAAGTCCCTGTTTGAAATCCATTAGTTTTCACTGGTCTTTAGTTTCAGTTGAGTCACTCTCTTGACTTTTATAGTTTACTTTACTGGAGTTCTCCTTTAATGCTTTCATATTACTACTGTTTTTTTTATCTTACTCTTTGTGGAGCACTTTCCTTAATGAAAGACTTTAAATGTGCTACATTAAAAAAAAATCCTGATCTGATCTGAACATAAGAATGAAACATTCTAAAAATTCAAGCACAAAGAAATGTTCTAACTCATCTAAGAGGAGGAAAGCCCAGCTTGAGTGAATTTTCAGTCAATATCAAAGTCAACTCAACTCAAGGTTATTTGTATAGTTTATTTGTTACTATATTATGTAATTATTTCAATGTCACTTCATTGTTGTTACAATATTATTCTAACAGTGGTTGTTACATGATGATCATTCTGTAGCTATTAAGTTCTGAACTTGGTTTAATCCTCATCATGTAAAACAATTAAACATTCAATCTAATCATCACGTTTAATAAGTCAACACTTTTACATGATTATTGCAACTGTATTAAAATGTTATAATAAGGGATAAACAATATGAGCAGCCTGAATTGCAAATGCAGCTTGCTAATTATTTTACATGGCTCTCTATGCCCGTAATACATTTGGTGACACTTGTTGTTTAATGCATCATAAACAGTTTTGGAAAAATTGGTAAAGTCAGAAACTAATACTAAGTTGTTTAAATGCCAAAACAGTGAGACGCGATCAGACAGAACCCATCAATAAAACTTTGTGAGATGGAAATAGATAGATAGATAGATAGATAGATAGATAGATAGATAGATAGATAGATAGATAGATAGATAGATATCCCTAGTTTTTCTCTCATTATGCAGCCCTATTTATAGCATAGTTATTACGATATTCTTAAGGTATCAATGCCCAGTGTTATTCTAAGTTTAACATTAACTCAGAAACTTAATCTTAAAGTATGACTGTTCCTGATGCTATCCTACATGTAAGTGTAGAACTTACTGTGTGTGTAAACATAGTGGTCTAAATATAATTTAATGAAATGTGATAACAAACCCTTGCCTGGATGAGGGTATCTAGGGATTATGGCCATACCATCCAATGGAGATTCACAACTGAGTGTTTGTTACAAATTGTGTTTAAAGTAATTAGTAGATCATGTATAGATAAGAATTTTTAAATAAAATGTTGTCAAAGAATTTTAGATTTGTAATCTTATAGCTGATTTTAAAAACAACATTTGACTGAATAAATGTTTAAATTTAACAAGCTGAAATCCTTATACAGAGGTTACTGTGAGACACTCTCAGATCCAGTGCTTCTCCCTACTTTCTTTCAGACTTTAGTTATCCAGTAGGAGTAGAAATTAATCATGGATCCATGTGGCCTCTGGATATGAATCTGATCTTTAAGGGAGAAGTCTTCAGTGACAGTGATGGGAAGGTTTTGAGTTGCAGCAAATGGTCTCAAAATTAGTACCAGCCTGGGGTTTAAATTTCTAGCTTCTAGTATATCGTTGATTGCCCTATTAAGGGTTAAATTCAGTCAATGGATTTGCCTCATGGGTTATTGGACTGATTAGATTGCAGATCCTCAGAGAGTTTAAGAACTTCCCTACATCAACACCACCTAAACTTCAAGAAAAATGGAACATTAGTGCAATTTTTCTGCTCCATATTTTTCTCCAAATTTTCATTACATTAACTTTCAGGTTGAGCTGGAAGCTGTAGCCCATGGCTGGAATGGAGACAATGACTCTGAGGTGGAGGACCTTGGATATTTTACTTTGACATCACATAGTCCCTTAGGGGGAAAGACAGCTATTAACTGGTTTCTCAGACTGTCTCAGGTTGTGATCGAAGCTTTTTGTTTCAGCCAGAGGTCACAGATCCCTGTTCATGTTGGATAACTCATTTATGCTTCAACTTTTATTCCAGATTCTGGATGTCTGTAGCTCTATAAATAATGGTGAAACGTGTGCAGGCTGGGTGTCAGATTAAATGTGACACTGAAGGTGAGTGTTGGAACAGCCACTTACATGATTAGGTGTCACTGTCGTTTCTAACAAGTTGTTCCTTTGTTCCTCTTGCTCTATCATCTGTCTCCCCTTCAGTCGCTGTTATCTGCACAATCTCAGTGTCTCTACAGGTAGGATTTTCTTTGTGCTTTGCTATCAGAGCTCAGTCTTTTCCATTTTGTCAGGGTTAGATTGTTTTTAGATCAGGGTGGCATATTTTGAGATTTTAACTATCTTCAGTTACATTTGCAGTACAAATAGTTGAAGCCACACAATAAATTAGATTTACTCAAAAAATATACAAATTAGCTGCTGTGTGCAAAAAAGACATCAAGCAAGATCAATTTATGTAAGTGGCATTTTCCAGTGACAGTTTTAACGAATATTGCAGCCTCAAAAAGTTCAACCCCTTCATGACAATCATCTTAAGTACTTAGTAGAGCATTCCACCAGAGGGTTTCACAGAGTTCAAGTCAGGAAACTGATGGTCACTCTTGTATCTTCCAGGACTCCTTCTTGAGATAATTGTCTCAAACATATCAATTTGAAGATCCAATAACATCCAACACCTGAGGCTGAAGCTGCTGGTGTCATTTTCTGCCAAAACCTCCTGATACTTGAATGTGTCCAGTTTGTCCTCCACATCATGCAAGTTCCCAGAGGCAGAAAAACAGTCCCAGAGCATCACTGAGCCACCACCATGTTTCATTGTAGGGATGGTGTTTTTTAGAGTATCCTTTATTTTTCCTGCTCCAGACATACTGTTGATCCATTCTTTAGATATGGAGTCCTTAAGCATTTAGTATGTACCTCACTGTGGAAATGGGGACCTCTGTGGCTGTGGCCACCAGCTGCATTTTTAAGAACATGCAACACCTTGGATATATATTGTGGTTTGGTTTCTGAATATTTTGGATAATTTATTTGACTTAGTCTTTTGACAACATTACAGTCAACAGTCCAGGTATCTGAAGTGTCCTATTTCAAACACACCTGAAGCAAATAATGAAACTCTTGACTGGTTGCATGGGATGTGCCTGAGACCAAATCTGATTTACAAAGCTGTGCATTTATAAAAAATTGTCTCGGGGTTGAATAATTTTCACACTGCAGTGGTGATTTAGTGTTGAAATTGGATAAAATCATTGTAATATTAGTTTTATCTAGTATTTAAAGAGGTATTTGTGTAGTTCATTGATTGCAAACCCTTGAAAGATTTTGAACTTTGCCAGTAAGCCTAATTTTCATTGGGGGTTTAGGTGCAGTTAGGTTCTATTGACAGTATTCTTCAAAGGTCACCTCTCACTGTTACATCAAGTTCTTGCAGGTAACCATTTTTATTTGTTTGTGGGACACTAAATTTGGATTTTTGCTGGTATAAAAGGCACCTAAACTCAAACAATGAGCACATTTTGTGTCAAATGAAAGATAAAAGAATACATCTTCCTTTAGTTTCATTTTGATCATCTTATTAATTGAAATGCTTTTTGTTTTCTCTGTTGCTGGTGGGATCGTTCAGTTCAGTTTTGTTTGCTTCTCATTGGTTTTCTTTGTTCTTTTTGCATTTCTCCTCATCTTATAAGCTCAAGCTTTTTACCACCTCATGTTTGCTTTTCAACCAAAGCCTCCAGCCATTTTATATGTTTGGGCTGTCTGGTTGGATATTCCAGTGTGTCAGTCTGACAGGCATAAAATAGTATTTTTCTGCATGAACAAGGGGAGTTCCAAAGAGTTGTCAGCTAAAAATGTAATATACATTAGATGGATGAAGAGAAGAAAAGGCCTCTCCTCTCTAGACTTTTATGTATTTAGTAGTATGAACAGTATCTAAATGGAGTTTCCTGTACTAGGTACTCTTAGAATCTTAGTGGGGTGGTTTTTAGACAACCATTATTACATATATCCTGGAAAGAATGAAAAATGTGTTGAAATGTTTTTAGCATTTGTATTGCTTTGTTTACTTTTTCCATTTTTTTTTTTCCATTTTTCGCTGATAATTTGTGGTATTTTTTCTGACTCTCCTCTCATCTGTCACAGTTTGCATCCTTATTAGTTTTTTTTGCTCTCCACAAATTCCTGTCATGCACATTATGAGATTGCCTTGTTGTGAAAACATATTTTGTCTTCTTCCCTCTATCATTTCTCAGCTTCTCAGCTCCTCTCATGACCTGGGCCCTCCCACATCAGATTCTAGTTGAAAAGTCAATGCATCCAGTGCTTTATTACAATATTTAAACACTGCTGCACAATCTGTCCATTGTGGATCTGTAAGAAGGTTGTGAATTGAGAATCTGCTTTATGGTGTGGCATTAATGTGTAATTTTCCTTTTAGGGATCAAATTAATGGTTTCCACAATTAATTCACCCTTCCATCCTCTGCCAAATCTCTTCCAATCAGCCTTTCTGCCTCCTTCAGTTCTAGATTCTTCTTGGTAATTAAAACTTTCTTCAAGAGGGACTGAAATTGATTTCCTGGTCAGTGACAAGATGACAGTGGAGAGAGGAGATGCAGAACAAGAAAAATGGAGAAATGAAAGGAGCCTCTACTCTTCTTTGTTCCTTGATCTCATTATTCCCTCACTGTTAACTAATCTCCTCCAGTTTGCTACTTGGATGTTTTTTATCTGAGTAATCTTGACGGGTAAACCTTTGTTCTCAAGGCTACTGATTAAGTGAAAACAGGTGGACAAAATGATTTGATTTGTGCCATTAAATTGAGAAAAAAACAAACTCACCTGCACTGGATCTTTGCATTCACACTTCACCACCTTAAATCTGCAGCACAGGGTTGCTTTGCCCTCGAGGAGTATAGTGGCAGTCAGCTGTGCTTAGACTTGTCAGTGTACAGGAAATTCAATAATATTTGGTAATAATGTGTGACTGGAGTTGTGTGTGGTTTTCTGTTGTTGGAAGAAGTGCTAATGATGCTGTTATCAGGGATTCTGAGTCTGATTAGCTTGACGGATGAGGCAGACGCTGGCCTTAAGTCCTCTCTTCCCGTCAGTCAAGTCGTGGTTCTATGTGTATTTGTGTGTGAGCAGAAAGAGAGAAGAGTTGATGAGAATGTGATGAAGGCTGATACACAGACTGATTAAGATACACACATACAGACTCCTACACATAAAGATTGATAAGGCAAACAGGAGCTTTCCTCCTCGCCAAAACACTAAACCTCTGCAAACCAATAATAGTGGAAAAATGTGTTGGAAAAGGAGGGACACATGCTCAATATTCTGTTCATGTTATCTAGCTCTTTCCGTCGGATATGTATCTATGTAGTGGGAGGGACACCTGAGGTGATGAAGGATCCGACCACAGATTAAACCTCCCTGAATGGAATATACATGGGCAGATGTGCGCCTGTATTGTTCCCTAATTCACAGTCACTGAATATTCACTGCACGCAGGAGCTGTTGTACCTTTGAAAGTGTCCTCTGTAGAAAAACTGAGTAACTTGGCCAAATGGTGATCAGACATTAAACACCTTGTTGCCAAATGCCCTCACGTGACCTAATGAATGATGTGGGTTCTCTGGCAGAAGCATGGGTGGATGCAGCATGAGGTAATTGCAGAGCTGAAAATCCTATGAGGGAAGAGGTCAAGGTGGATGGAAGGTGTGGTGAAATGAAGCGGGTGACGTTAACACAGCAAAGTAAGGTTTGTAGCCTGTCTCTTATCATAGTTATTTTATTGCAATAAGGACCACAGTCCAACCTTGACCTTAAATGTCTAACATTTCTGCACTTTACAGTTGAAACCAAATATTTACACACACAGTATAAAAAGATACACAATTTTTTTTCTCACTGACAGAATTGCTGTAACTGAGACAGGTGTGTGGGTCGCCTAGCTGCCACACATCTTTTCAACCCCGTCCACAAATTTGGCAATATGCTAAGGGTCATTGTTCATTTGGAAGACGCTTTTTAGCAAAATCTTTAACTTCCTGGTTGATGTCTTGAGATACTATTTCCACATTATGTTTTTTCCCTGTAATGCCATGTATTTTGGAGAGAGCGCCAGTTCCTCCTGTAGCAAAACACACATGATATTGCTTTTTTAACTCTTCTGTTATGGAAATACTAGTTATTTGCATGAACAGTCTGCAGTGCATCTTGTAATATTTGTCACCTTTAGACCAAGCCTTTATTGTAAGTGCACATTATGTTTGACCTGTAATTTAAACAAAAAAATAAAAATATAAAACCCAACAACATATTTTTGTACATTTACTCTTTCAAAAGAGCTCATTGAATAAATTGCTTTCTGGCAGGTTGATGCTTCTTTAATTGGTACTTTCTAACATTGGCTTTTTACTAATTGGAACTGGTCACACATGTCAGTGTGAAGTTTTAGATTTTTTATGAGAAAAGATGCATTTAAAAAGGAGAAATTTTTCTTGCATTCCCCTGCCCAAAGCATTTAAGGGTGGAACTGAAGACCAAACATTCTAGTGGGACAGAAATTATAAGTTTCCCTTTTTCTGCTGATCTTTGAGACCATCAAATCCAATTAAGCCCCTATTTTTTCTTGATTTAAGTCTTTATTTCAATTTTTTGAGCAACAGCATGAATATAGCACAAGAGAAGTGGGGGTTTTGTTGATATGAGTAACCACTTGTTAAATTTACAGCTGTAATAGAAATGTCCTCACAACTCCTTCCTTTACAACTGAACCACATGTGATAGGACATGAATATAGCTACTTGAAAACGCTCAGTCTTTCTTTGAAACACTATGTTCATCTGTTCCAATTGAGTTTTTGGCTATAATGCTCTGAATTTGCTGCTGTGTTTTGGATCCTTGTTCTATTGATTACCCAAGCTTTACATTTCACTATAGAATACATTTGTATTGAACTGGTTTAGAGAGGTAAAGCTTTCTCAGAGTAACTTCTTAAAACAAGCCATATTTTTTCAATGTTTTTTTGAATGGATTTTCAAGAATTTAATGAATTAATATGCCAACTGAGGCCTATACAGACTGAGATTGAATTCTTGGGGGGTTTTGTACTTTGTATGAGCCTTGCACAGTCTGACCTTGGGGTGAATTTACTGGAAAATTCACTCCAGGGAAGATTTGCAGCTGTCTTAAATGTTTTCAACCTGTGAAAATTCATTTTCACTGTAGATGATGAACTTCAAACAGTTTGGAAATGGCCTTGATGGGCAGTAATGTTGGTAATGTCAACCCTTTTTTTTGACTGTTGACCATCTCACAATTTCCTGATACTTTCTGAAGATAAAATACCTATTTCTGAATATTTTACAGATTTATTGCAGATTGACATAATTTGCATAAGTAAATGTATCTCAGGTTAATTAATATATAAATGCACATGTATGTAAAAGAGTGGTGTTGAATGTTAAGTGCTTCAAATTCTGCTTTAGGGCGTGAGATTATAGCACATTACAAAATCGTAGCAAGACTTCTTAATGGTTTGGTGAATTAAAAAATGAGGCTTTTCTCTAATAAGACTATGCTGCCCAAAATTAAAACCTTGAATATGGTTAAGGGAAAATAGCTATTGAATCTTTAAACAGATGTTCAGCTAAAAACATGTTTTTGTATTTTATTATGTTTAAATCTACACAAAAAACATTTCAGATACACTAAAACAACTGCCAAGATAAGAAACAGTTTAAGAATAGCATCATAGTTTAATAAAAAGAAACCTAAGTTTAGGGACGCAAATCAACAATGTCTGCAAAAGTGAATTTCAAACCCTAAAATCAGTCCTTTGATTAAAGGCATTAATCCACCAGCATATTAGTATATCATTTTTATTACACTCTGCATCTACTAGAAATGAGGAGATTTCTACTGGAAATCTACCTGCCTGAATGCCAGTTGGTGCAGAGTAAAAAATATAGGCTGGTAATATCTCAGAATCAGCCTTCTTTAACCTAGAAAGTCTATTCAAAATTCGGCAGAGAGCAAACCTCTAAGAGTAGAATTAAAGGTCATTGTAAAATTCAGCAGCAATATGCAGTGAAAATTACAATTTGATTTCCTCTCATTCTGAGAGGAAATTGATTAAGTTTGACATATTGATGGTGATTAGAATGTGAATATAAACAGATTTTCTGGTAAATTCAGCACTCTAAGGGTTAAAGTGGATATTTTGGGTGTGTGAGGCACACTTAACACAAAGGTAACACCTGAGTAATTATATATATATATATATATATATATATATATATATATATATATATATATATATATATATATATATATATATATATATATATATATATAAATATATATACTATATATATATCTATATATATATATATATATATATATATATATATATATATATATATATATATATATATATATATTATCTGAAATGGTAATGGCGAACCAACCGGACATTGTGGTGGTGGATAAACAACAGAGGAAAGCCGTTGTGGTGGATGTAGCAATACCAAGCGATTGCAACATCAGGAAAAAGGAACACGAGAAACTGGAGAAATACCAGGGCCTCAGAGAGGAACTGGAGAAGGCCTGGAAGGTGAAGACCACAGTGGTGCCTGTGGTCATCGGGGCCCTCGGGGCAGTCACCCCCAAACTGGAGCAGTGGCTAAAACAGATCCCAGGAACAACATCAGACATCTCAGTCCAGAAATGCGCAGTTCTCGGCACAGCCAAGATACTACGCAGAACCCTCAAGCTCCCAGGCCTCTGGTAGAGGACCCGAGCTCAGAGGTTGAGAAAGACCACCCGTGGAGGGTGAGAAGGGAATTTATATATATATATATATATATATATATATATATATATATATATATATATATATATATATATATATAAAACTTTGATAAAGTTAACAAGCTCTATTTAGCAATCAGAAAAGACCACTAGAGATCTTTAACATTCTGACAAATTATTATTTTGCACTTTTTAGTTGAAGTGATTTAGATCTGTAAAATGCCAGAATGTAATTCTTGTGAATGGACTGCTGAGCATGTACCTGATCTAAATTCAGGAGTTGCCACTGCAGCCTTTTACCACATTTTTTCTCATCTTGACTCTTGATGGCTTGCTTTGCTTCCTTAGAGGATTGGCTTGTTATTTCTTCTGTCTTTTTCATTGTCATTTTGGATCTTGGATTGTATTTCTCTCTCTTTTTCACTGCAGTGCAGGCACCTGTAATGATTATATGTCCTGATTATTCTAATTTATGTGCTCTTCCCTGGTTTACTGTCTTGAGTTGCTTCTGTTAAGCTCAGTGTTCTGTCTTAATAATCATTCTTTCGCAACCCGCCAGTCACTTTCCCAGTCTCTATATAATGCTGCAGTTTGTTTTTCGCCTCAGTCAGTCTCCTGCTGTCTCTTTGTTTTCTGGCAGACTGGGCAGATTGCTGGCTGGATGGACCATGTGGGTATTTGACATGGCACACAATGCTGAGGGCCATGAACAATGTCTGCATAAACCAGCATAATTCGATATATTATTTGCCTTCTTGCATGAGTACACAGATGCGCACGCTCCAGTTTGAGCACCCTTGGCTTCCCGCTGTAGCTTTCTCCATCAGCGTCCGGCCACATAATTGAATAGGCAGCTGTTAAATTGTACAAACAGACAAACAAGCCACTGTGTTTATACCTTACTCCACCGACAGGGCCAGCAGAGATACGGACAGGCAGATGAAGAGCTTACAGATGTCTAATACTTGTATGCTATTATCATATTTGTGCAGAGTAGATTAACAGTGGATCAGGCACAGCAAATGATTGTCAAGGGACTGTTTTTCATCCAGATTATATAACTGATTTATTTTATTCCACCCAATGAAGAACACATAATGCTTCCTCATTTTTACTCCTCATCCCCCTCCTTCTGTTATTTAGCCGGGTTTGTATGTGTGTTGTACAATTGGCTCTTGGGGAACAGAGCCATCCTAATCACCTCTGATGGGAGGGTTGTTTATACCTGCAGCAGTGATTACAGCAATGGCTAAACAGCTCAGCTCATTAGGGGATGCTGTAGAAAATGCAGAAACATGAAGCTACGATTCTGTCAAAAGTTGTCGTGCTCTGCTGTGAACAAATTATTTTATACAGAAAACCAGGACTATGGGATGAGAGGTCATCGTGAAACGTTCAGAAATTTTGTGTGCACCAAAGTTGATTGCAGAAAAGCCCAGCATGGTGAGAGATAAACATCTGGATTCTCTTTGCAGGTATTAATAAGCTTTAAATATTCCAACTGCATCTTCTCCTTCTGCAAAATCAAGGACCAAAGGTGCCACATATCAGTACATACATAAGTCACTGAATAAATATTTATAGCATAAGTTAAATTAATCTGAAAACAAATGCATTGAATTCATACATTATTGATTGATCAAAAATCATTTTAATGTTTTTCAATTTTTTTAAATATATGATTAAATATGAAAATATTTTTCTCATTTTGTATTAGTTGTAGCGGTGTGTATATCATGAGGTTATTTCATTTCTCAGCCTTTCTGATAACAGTCACAGTCAAGTCAGGGTAGCAAGATAAGTTGATGTTCATGTTAACCAATCAAATATAAGGATTTGACAAGCCATACAATTTTTCATTTGAATGTAAACTTTAATTAGTAACTTCTGCATTAAAGGATTAATTGGGGTATTTTAACATGTTACAATTGTTATTTCACAAATTCATTATTTATTTAATTGTATCACGTTTGACCCTCAATTCTACAAGTTTAGTCAGAAAAATGCTTGTGAAGTGGGGAATTCTTTGTGAAAATAGTTTTTATCCTGCAGTAAGTGATTTAAGTGTTTTAGCGTAAAAACCAGCTGTAACAGAAAACCATGAAAAAGCTTAATAGGATGATAAGTTTCTGTTGAAAAACAGCTGCTTTATTTATGCTTGCCACTTCCACACAGTGGTCACACTTCAGAAAGAATTGTTGATTCACTGGTGTTTATTTCTTCTTCATACTGTCGAAGAAGAATTTAGAGCCATATCACTGTGGGCTTTCAAATAACAGTATTATTGCTTGGAGTGATGTTCTGCTGTGCTGCCTGTCCCTCACACAAAGTGGATTGTTTTCTTTTTTTATTTTATTCTGCTGCCGGGTGCATCAGTTTTGACCTTTTACTCTTCCTCTGTGTCTTACTAAAAGGTTGACTATGCACCGGGAAGGTGCTGCAGTAACAACTTGAACAGACCATGGACAAAGAGATGATCTAGTGGTGCAGCTTGCAGAAATGCCTTTTGACTCCCCACTTTTTTTGAATTCTACTTTCTTTATTTTTCAATTTTTTTTCAGTAAGACAAACCTCAATTTGTAATTTTACATTATTGTATTCACTGTCTTGCAATGTAAAATGTCATTTGGATGCTAGTGAAATGTGAGGTTTAATGTTTAATCACTGAAGTTGCATGGGATTGTTTTTTATGAATTTGTTTTTTTAAGACAGACAGCAAAACAAGCCTAAAGTTACCAACAACAACCTTGATTGAGACGATCTCAGTCCACTTCTTAATTATCTGTGCTTGATTGAATACAGGGCTTATTAGCTGTGTTTTTTTCTAGGCTAATGCTCAAATTGGTTGGTTGGCTATCACTCTCAGACCTCATATTGAAATAACATTTAGTTGTAGAGTGACTTGAAAGACTATTTTAACCCATTCAAGTTTTTGACATTTTGGCACCTAACAACAACGAACACCAATGTAATTTTTTTTTATTTTATGTGCACTACACTTTTAGGATTTTTGTCTTTTATAAAACTCATAACCTCGACTTTCCACTGCTTCCTGTTGACCTATCACATACATTTCCAAGTAAAAATCTGAAGTTGTAATCCCTGTAGTGTGATAAAGATCAAGAGGATTGAATACATTTTCTAGCTATATATAATCTATTAAATGAAAGATAAACTGGTGCTCAGCTCATTTTTTAGTTCCTCTCTAACAGATGGAATGGATTTCTGGTTGGGAGTCTAAATAATTCAAAAACCAACTCTCTTTTTCTTTTTCTTTTTGCCCTCACGCTGTCTTTCTTGCACACAGAGTCTGGTTTAAGGTCATCTGTTTTCATCTGCCCTCTCTGCATTTACACTCCTCTGCTCTCCTCCTACAATCCATTTCTTCTCTCCAATGCATCGGTTCACTCTTGAAGCTCTTCAACGCTGCCTCTAATGGCTTTACCTCAGAGTGATTCTCTGTCAGTATGGCTGTCTTGGGGTCGAACAGTCTTTACTTAAAGTTCCACCCAGCAGCACTCCAATCAAAACACACACTGCATAAAATATATGTAGATATTCATGCTGTACCTTTTAAAATGAGACACTTTATTCAGACCTTGCACAACACATTGAAACGGTCTCCATAATGCAAGTTCACCCTGAGTAAAAGTCGTGGTTTCTGTTCTGACATATAAGTTGACAATACACTAGTTAGGGAGTAAAAATCATGTGAAAAATTGATGTCATTTCTAATTAATCCGTATTTATAAACCTCCTAGGAATTATTTTTGTATTGAAACTCACGGGAGTCACTCATCAAGTTGTTTCTGTTATAGATCACTATGTTTTTTTGGCCTCCACAGGGGAAGTCCTACGTGTTTGACCAGGTCTTCCCCACTAACACCACGCAGGAACAAGTGTACAACGCCTGTGCCAAACAGATTGTCAGAGGTGAGTCACCTAAATGTTGTGCTTTTACTCTTTAAGATGCAAGAGGGATACAAGTGCCAAAGAAAGAGTAAAAAGAGACAGGAGACCTTAAATTAGCATATCCTCTACATTCTTGATCTCTGTGTTGGCTTTGTCAGTCTGTACCTCTATTGCTGATGCATGCAGCAGCAGCATCTCCTTGCAGGCAGCAGGAAACCTATTTTCATGACATGATTTAGTCACACACCCTGCATGTATGGGTGTACAGAGCAATAAAGATAAACAGATTAAAATGTTTAATCTGTTTATATTAATGCTAGGGCTCAAAGACACTATTTTAAAGGAATCGTAAGCATAGTTTCCTTTCACGTCTTCTCAAACAACACTGTTTAACCTTGAACAGTCATTGGGTTTAATTGTTTTCAGGTGGGATGATATTTTTTAATGAGGTTGGGTGTTGCCTAACAAGTGATTAACACATCCTAACAAGCTCTTTGTCAACTAATTAGCAGACAACATGATGCCCCAAAGAGATTAAAGTCAAAGAGATCAAAAACTGTTAAAAGGTTTGTAGATAGCAACATTTTTTTTTTTTAATAAAATGGAAGTCACTAGGTCAGAAACATGTTAAATTGTTAAAAGACTTAAAAAACATTGAACTGGATTCACAGATGTTAACATGACAAGTGCCAAGAGGTTCAAAGATTTCCACTTTGGGGCCCCTTACTGGGCTGCTTACATAAATTAGGACCCTTGGCACTGAGAGAGGCCTCCTCAGCATCACTGCTCTGAGGACACAGATCTCCACCCTTCACAACAACAGACTCCAGAATGTGGTTAAAAACAATGAAATCAGGCCAACACAGGATAAATCTCAGATTGTTGCATAGCAGTCATTGTTAAAAAGTCAAGAACTGTCACTACAACCTTTATGAAAATGTGTTGTCAGAAAAGATTTAACTCAAGTGTGCCAATTTTAACTCCCAAATGTGTGAAGAGGGAAAGAGTTCCTGTCACAAAGATAAACACTTTCATTTTTAACAATAAAACTCTAACTGATGATTCTGTCGCAGTGATTACTTTTTATAACTTATGTAGAGTCACTTCAAACCTCTTGGAAAGCTGTAAATGTAAAAACAAACAAACAAACAAAGAAACATATGAATTTTACCAGCACAAATCTTCAAGTCTTTGTGTTTACTTGCCTCTGGAGCACAAATTAGGCCAGCAGCAACAGGACTGGCCAGCTCCTTTTAAACTTAAATGAGGTATTTTGTATCTCAAAACATAAATGCTGTATTCCTTGCTTCATTTAGTTCATTTATTTAATCTTTTCCACTAAGGATCGCTGATTTTATTACCGCTTTTGAATGTTAACACTATAAAACACTATGATAGTCAAATGTAAACTGCATTTGAATGTTTGCATTTGCAATCCTTACTCTTCCTGCTGTATAAGGTTAACAGAAAACTGAGAGACGACAAAAACAAATAGCTGGAAACAAATCGCTCATTCAGAGGTTGTGGTAGGTCATAACTGAGATGGCAAGATAATAGTCTTGGAAGAGGCGTACAGAGGGACTGTGGTGGTAGTGGTCACTTATCTATGTGACATGTGGCCCAAGTGAAAATGAACTTGCCTAATGCCAAGGTTACAATCTCATCATGCCCTTACTGGGGTGGAAGCAACCACAGTAGCAGCTGGAACTAACAATCCACACTGTCTACACCAAAAAATACTGAGCTGATTCACGCCTTTTCCACATGGTAGTTGTTTTGTACTTTGCTACTCAGAAGTGTGGGTGTAGTGATGGACTGAAACCCTCAGAGACACATAAAGGCAATTACAAAGTTGGCCTTCTATCACCCAAAGAACATTTCCAGGATTAAAGGACTAATGTTCCAGCAAGATGTAGAAAAACTCATCCATGTGTTTATCTTTAGTTGTTGCATAGATTACTGTAGCAATGTCTTCAGGTCTGCCGAAAAAATCAAACAGCTGCAGGTAATCCAGAACACTGCTTCTCGCATTCTCACTAAAACCAGGTAGACAGAGCACACCACCCCAGTTCTAAACTCCTTACACTGACCCCCTGTTTATAAATCATTGAATAGCTTAGCACCAAAATACATTAAAGACCTGTTGTCATTGTATCAACCTTCCAGACCACTCAGGTCTTCTGGAGCCTACTTTGCATCCCTAGAAGCAGAACCAAACATGGGGAAGCAACGTTCAGTTTCTATGCAACACAAATTTGGAAGAAACTTCCTGAAAACTGCAAAACAGCCAAAACACTGAGTTCCTTTAAATCAAGGCTAAAATCCCACTTGTTTAGAGTTGCCTTTGATTAGTAGTAACTGGAACATTGATTAACATATTTGATGTATATTTGCTTGATTATTTTGATGATGGCATTTGACAAAATGTAATGTAATATTGTAATTGTTTCATAATTGCTTATAGTATTATGTTTTTGTAATGTAAAGCACTTTGAACTGCCTTGTTGCTGAAATGTACTATAAAAATAAACTTTTGCTTTTGACTGCATTTAGCAGTAAAGAGGGAGGAAGGAGGGATAAGAGCAAAGAGCGGCTCATCAGATGTCTATGATTTTAAAACACTGGCTGTTCAGGCATCAGGGCCTCAGAGTGATCTGTGAAAAACACTCTGACTTTGGATTTTGTTTTCAGGATTCCTTCTACTGAGAGAACTCTGTCTAGAAAACCATGCTACGGATAAGTTTATGGAAATATTGATATGACTTCCTCATGCTGTGAAGAAGGCTTAAGCATGAGCAAACTGGATACCTTACCTCACACTGCTTTTATCCTGTGGAAAACCTTATACCATACTCAAACTAAAGATTTACAGAGTAAATACCATATTTTTAGGTAGCATTAGGAAGGGTGGGGTTTGATCTTCCAGAAAAAATTGATTAAGTACAGTCCAAGAAGCTGACAGACACCATGTGGGAGAGACTGAAGGTATTTAATTTTGTGTTAGTTTGAAAAGAGAGAATAAACAGTAAAATCTTCATGTGACAATACTTGTGTACTATAATATTAGGCCCTGGATACAATTGTTCTTTGAGAAAACTAGAATCTTTATCACATTTACCATTCAGGTTTAAGATTTTGTAAAATTGTGTGTGCACTATAAGCATTATATTTTCAACAATAAAATTAATCACTGGAAATACAACTCACATAATCATTTTTCACACTGCTTATACCCTGGAGACTTTAAGTCAAATGAAACAAATTCTCCCCAAGCTCAAATCTCGTTTTTTCCACTTCACATCTTTCTTCATATGCTTTTTTTCCTTGTTAGGATTTTATTTATTAATTCCCTTCAAAGCATGAAACTATAGTGAAGAAGGGGTGGATGGAGCATGAAAAAAGATTGATTTGTTACACAAGATTACTTGCAGAGTGAGGGATTACCATGTAGGCCGATGAGAGATGAAATAAAAGGAACAACATGGGCTATAGTTTTAGGCTGAGAAAATTTGAGGTAAGCATTTAGCAAAATGAAAATAAAATTTGACAGATGTAAAGGGGAAAAAATGAGAGCAAGAAAAGGTTAGAGAAAGAACTGGTTCAGTGACACTTTTCTGGTTTCATCTTAATCCATTTTAAAATACACTATTTGGCATTAAACTACATAAAATTGTTTTTTCCCCCTCTTGTCAGCAAGAAAATAAAAACCTAACAAAGAATTTCCTTAAAGAAAAATATCCTAAAATGCACAAAGCACAAATTAAAAAAACCTACATACAGAGCACATGCATATACCCAAAGAATCTCATATTTATGCAAACAATGAAAAGGCAGTGGGTAAGCCCTAAAAAGACTTTGCTAAAGAGGCTGGCTGTTAACAAAATGCTGTATTCATGCATATAAATGGAAAGTTACTTGGAAGAAAAAGTGTTGTAGAAAAAGATGCACAAGAAACAGGGATAACCACACTCTTGAGATGATAAGGGTGCTATTTTATTGAGATGCATCTGTATGTGAGCATTTGTGTTAGTTTATTATTTCTCCTCCCCATGCTTTTTCTTCTCCTTCCTGTTATCCTCAGCAGCATTATCGCTTGTTTTAGCACTCAAATCTCCTGCTGTCTTTATATCCTGTTGACATCGCTGAATTCCTTCTTCTTTTTTTGTTATGGTCTCACTCTGACCAGTGTGGAAGTGAAGGAAGACATGCTGCTGTACTTTGAAAGTACTGCAGAGACAGGAGAGAAGAAGAGGAACAGGGTTCTACATGGTTCCGGCTCGAAGCCTTTTTGATTTGTTTGTGGTCAGCTCACCTGTGGCAGCCAGCCATTCATGATGATATGTTTTTATTTTATTTATGTTTGGCTTTTACTGCTCTGGTTTATTGGCCTGTGTCAGCAATATGACATTCAACAATGGAGGTTTTTTACTACTTCAGATGGTGATACGTTGTTGTGTTTTTCTTTTTTATTCTTGCTGAGGCTCAATATGAATGGAGATAATAATGTTTTTATAACTGCTTCCAACCTCATTGAGTCCCTCCTGGTGACGCTAAAAGCTTCAGGTAGTTGTTTATTGTGTGCAGCCGCAGAGGCCATTCAGGATCCACTCGAGCATAAATACCACATGCTTCATAGTTTATATGAGGAGCAAAGGTCAAAGAGACTGGTCTTTCTCTGGGTACTACCTCAGTTTTTGTTTATATGTCAGTTGAGCTGAATTATGTGTTAGTTTTTCTTTTTCACCTTTTTTTAGTTTTTCTCTCCCCCTAACATATGTTTTCCTCCCTTTGTCCTCATTTTAGATGTACTCGGTGGATACAATGGGACTATCTTTGCCTATGGGCAGACCTCTTCAGGAAAAACACACACCATGGAGGTGCAGTATTCCTAAATAATTCAAAAGGGAACCTTTCTGTGGTGGTACATACATGCACACAAGCTTCCTTTTTTTACTCCTTTATTTTTGTCATCTCCTCCCCTGCCTGACATCATAGCAGTGTATCCACCTCCATCACAGTCATCATCCTTTATCTCTCAATCCCAGCCTTGTGTGGGAACCGTCTTCTTTCACAACTCTCGCTGGGAAACAGCCCTGGCCCTTTTCAAGTTGAAAAATCCTCTATGTTCTTCTTCTTTTACTATTCTCTCTGCCTAATTCCTCCCAGACTTATCTTTTATCCAACTGTTCATTCACACACACACACACACACACACACACACACACACACACACACACACACACACACACACACACACACACACACACACACACACACACTCATGGAGAGTCATTTTGCCTCCTACAGGGGAAGCTTCATGATCCCCAGGCTATGGGAATCATTCCCCGGATCGCCCAGGACATTTTTGAACATATATTTGCCATGGATGAGAACCTGGAGTTTCATATAAAGGTTTGTGTTGCTTTGCATGCATTTCTGTTGATGTGTGTGAGAACATTGATGTGTGTATTGATGGTTCTGTTTCAGAGTCTTTGATGTAATCCAAACTAACATCAATAAATCACTGTAAACAAGTATGTTTCTGCATATTTTTTTCTTTGCATAACAGTGTTATAGTGCAAGCCTGTGATATGAAGAGGATAATGATTATAGTTCACTCCTTGCAACACTATTTAGTTGTTGTAAGAAGTATTTGTGCATCACCCAACTATAAGTTCCTTGCAAACCCCTTTGATTTTATCTTTTTAGCATGTCATTGTGAAGAGGAAAGAAAAGAATATATTGTTTTCAATGTTTTTTGCAAATAAATATCAGACGTTTACCTTGCATATCTTTTCTGCCCCCTTGAATGTGATACCTCCTCAGAAAATCAAGTGCAACCAATTGCCTTTAGTAGTTACCTACTTATTAAAGAGGTGTTTAACTCATATGCAGTCACTGTTCGGTGAAGACCTCAGAGGTTTGTTGGAAAACATTAGTGAACAAACAGCTTCAACACAGGGTTCCTGTGCAGTTCTGAAAATCCATGTCAGACTGTAGAACAATGTTCCTTTTGATTGCATTTAGCAATAAAGAGGGAGGAAGGAGGGATAAGAGCAAGGAATGACTCATTAGACATCAGGTTTCCCCCCCCTACAAAACAGGTGGGGCACCAATACTGTATTCTGTTTATACTCGTGTAATTTATATTTAAAAAAACAGAAGCTGGTGTTTTAGATGTTTCTCTGCTTGAGCATACCTAATGTGAGTGAAGTGAGTGGGTCATTAGCAGACTCTAGTAGGGCTCACAGTTATATGGTGTTATGGAGGAGGGACACATTTAAAAACATGAAGGACACAGGTGCTGTCCGCCTGTGTGTTAGAGACGACAAAAGACTTGTGGCTGGGGCAAAGGTTCTCTTTCCACCAATTTAAAGATTGTAAACATACAGCCAGAGCTACAAGGGAATGGTTTAGATCAAAGGTATCCATGTGTTGGAATGGGTCAGTCAAAGTTCAGACCTGATTCCAAATGAGAATCCGTAGCAAGACTTGAGAATTGCTGTTCATAGATGCTCTTTATCCAATATAACTAAGCTTGAGCTACAAAGAATAATGGTCAGAAATATCAGTCTTGGAGAGCAAGTACAGACCCAGGGGGACTTAATATACATTCAGTTAAAAATCATGCATCATTATCCTTTCAATTCATGGTTGTGCACCACTTTATGTCGGCCTTGAATAAAATCCCAATAAAATACATTGAAGTTTTTCCATTATAAAATGTGGAAAAAGTCAAGGGGCTGGAATATTTTTTGTGTGGAACTTTATGTTGCCCCTCTCCTTTAGCAGGACTAGATTATGTGCTTCATTTTGCCAGGGAAAAATCCTATATGTCATGTTTCTGGCTTTTTTGCAGGTCTCCTACTTTGAGATCTACATGGAAAAAATCCGGGACCTCCTTGATGGTATGCTTTCTGCTTTTTTTTTTTTTAATCAAACAGTGATTCGTTGTGCAGATGGTAAACCAAAACCTAAAGTTGCTCTCTGAGGCATCAGAGGGCACATCCAAGATGACCTTGACTGAAAACAAGAATCAGTGTTTTTGTTCTGTCTTTATTTGTGTTTTAAATTTACCTTTAAATCTGTGTTTTTCCAAAGCTCAATCTTTTTATGCAGAAAATTAGCTATGAAAAGCTAAATTTCTGTGATCGACCACAATTTGGTTGTCACAGATAAAAAAATTATAAATGATCAATCAATTAGAAACAAGAAAATTAACAACATTATGTCATAATTTACATTTCTAGTTTATCTGCTTCAGCAAATAATGGTGTGAAGTTTTTTTTAAACCAACTGCTGCAAAGATAGTCTTATCACTCAGAAATATAAGTATTGCAAAATGATGGAGAGCCCTGGATGGAGAGCTGTGGGTAGCAATCCTGTGATTACATCTTTTATGGATCCTTAAACAGTGGTCAAAACCTCCATCTGTATGCAGGAGGGTTTACAGAGTCTGAGAAACATTTAAACTATGAGCAACAGAAGAGTCAAAACAAGCAAGATGAATTAAAAGAGTGAAGAAAACACCCCAAGTGGGAATTTGTGAAAGGAAAAAGATGCTGCAGGAGTCTAAAATCTTGCATATTTACAATCAGACAAAATCCAAGGAAAATATCTACTATAGTTCTTTGAATTTTAAATATGATCAACATAACAGGACTCTTAAAAAATTACAAATGCAGGAATATGAATGAGAGCTTTTTCATAAATATAGTGTTTTGTTCACTAAAGCATCCACTTAACCTCTCCATCACTTTGGCAGAAATAAATTAATTAAAATCTTCAAACGTTCATGGACTGTCCATGTTTTTTAACAGTGCATAAATAGTGATTGACTCACAAATATAAATGGAAAATCATCAGGTCACCTTAAATTTATGAGCAAAAAAGCATAATGATTTGACTAAGATGTTGTCCTTTCTGCTTATTTTCTCTCATGTCATCACAGTAACAAAAACTAACCTGTCAGTGCATGAAGACAAATACAGGGTTCCCTATGTGAAGGTGAGTCAGCTTCAGATATGATTCAGCTTTGCTGCACATACACTCTGGCCTTGTTAATGTTGTGTTTTGATGTTAAAAATTTATTTCAACGAATGATTTGCCTCAGGACTCAAAATTCATTTCTGGGAAAGATGTAACACTCAAGTTGAGCACTGTATTTTTGAATTTTAGGAAACATATTGGACTTGTAGTAAACAGTGACTGCATTTTTCTCACTTTTATGCATCAAAACACCCGAGATGAATTGATCAGGATTTTCCAGGTCAATATTATTTGTGGTTTTTCAAAGCAAATGCATAAAAGTACATGTTATTGGTGGATGTGTTCAAAACCTAAAAATGGTATGAAGAAAATAAAATCTGTTTTTCTCCATATTTGACCAGAGCTGATCAATGAAAACCTTGCCAATTCCAATATCTGACAGAATGGTTGGAGCATTTCTATAAAATCCTAAAGGAACACATTCACAGAGATTATGCAGTACTTGTTTGTGTCGCTGGTTTATTGATATAATAACCATAAAATGTTCAGAAAAACACTTTGTTTCTGGAACTCCAACTACAGTGGCTCTCAAATGTCTACACTCTGTTGAAATTCAAGAAAATTCTTCAAAAACTGAGCCCATGAAAAATCATTTCCAGACATTTTCCCTCTTTAATGTGACATAAATCCTATGCCATTCAACTAAAACACATAAAAAATTGTTGGGAAGAAAATCTGAAAAAATTAAATAAAATGAAAAGATGCAATAACCTGATTGCATGAGTGCGCATAACATTAAATTAATATTTTCTTGAAACATCTTTTGATTTAGTTTGAGCATTCAGTATTCTTGAGGTTACATTTCCCATAAATTAACTTGCTGAACCAAAGCTGAGGTTCAGATGATCTCTTTTTTTACATTTGCCCATATATATCTTTTAGTTATAGCCATAGTTTGCAGGGAGCTTTCAAAACAGTCTCATTGCACAAAGGTATCCATCAGGAGAAGAGTACAAAAAAATTCCACAGCATATTTTTATTTATACTAAGGTTCAGTCAAGATAATTAATAATCGGTGAAAATATTGAACCACTGTGAGAAAAATTGGATTGTTCCCAAAACCAATGAATAAAAACAACAAAAGCAATGAAGGGAGACTCCCAACAGGCCAGCAGCTGCAGCAATTTCCAGTAGGTTTGTGGTTCACATGTGACAGCTGTCTGCTTCCTAATCTACAGTTATATTAAATAAATTTGAATATTCTTATGATGAGGCTTGTTTGTCAAACTCAAAGTACTTTCTGGAAATAACCTTTAAGCAGATACTAAAAAGACTTTTCAATAAGCCCTGTATTAAAAATGTTTTAAATTGGTGTGACGTAATAGTCTACTCTTAAATGTCATGTTTTCATTAGCTGTAAATGGAAAATTATCATAATTAACAGAAATAAATGCTTGAAAACATCAGTCTGTGCGTAATTTATCTACAGTATGTGATGTGTTTTATTTAGAGAACTGAGTTACTGAAATAAATGAACTTTTCATCTTTATTCTAATTTACTGAATATAATTATGTATGTCTGAACTAAGAATTAGGCTGCAAGACAGAAACCTTTTCTTCTAAAGAAGCATCCAGCCCTGGCTAAATCTCTCCACACCTTGATGAATGTGAATGTGTTGGTCTGAAGGAACAAAACTGGAACATTTAGGCCACAATTTCAAAATGCAAAAATTGTTTGGCACAAAAACAGCACAGTGCATCACCAAAAAGAATACCATGCCCATTGTGAAACATGGTGGTGGCGGCATCATGCTCTGTGGTTTATAGTCTTCTGATGAAAGCCAGGACTATATCAGCTGGTGGTTGTTTTGACCAAAAACTTGCAGGTGTCTGAAGCTGAAGATGAGGAGAGGTTGTATTTTTTTACCATCACAATGAGTCCTAGCATACATTCAAATCAACAAAGAACTGACTTTATGAGAAGAATATCAAAGCTTTGGAATGACCTAATTAGAGCCTAAAACTAAATCTGAAAAAGAAATCTGTGTGTTACGCTGACCAACTTCTTCTAAAGAAGAGTGAATGCAGGCATTGAATCAAAATGTGCCTTATTAAAGTATTGGTCTAAGGGTGTGTGCACTTACGGGGAATTTTCCAAGTCAGAGTTCTGATATTAGGGTGTGTTTTAACTTTCAATTAGGAACAGATGGCAGCATGATGTCACAGAAAGTAGAGGAACAAACAGGCATGGTTTTATTTTATATCACTGCCCCTCTATGATTTTAGTCAGACATTTATATCCATGTTTTATTCATTCTTATTTACTCAAAGTTATGAGATACAATGAAACAGGAGAACAATAAAACAATAAAATTTGGCATTTGCTTGTTTTGTTTCATGAAATATATTTGTTTTTGGATAATTTGCCTGAAGAATATCGTCACACTTTTCATGAAGTCATTTTATGTGTTGTTCAAATCTGAAATATTTACCAGATATTTGCCTTTACTAAATGATCACTTTGTACACAGAAAGTCAGGGTTGTTATTCCACATTAACATCTAGAGGTTCCATCTAATTTGGTTGATTCTTTGTAAAATAGTACTTGTGGCAAGTTGTAGCATCACTTTAATATTTAGGAGGTAAAAGCTGAAATCATTGATATTTTGGCTTTCCATGAACAACTGACAGAAACAGAGCTACTGTTTGCTTTATTTTCATTGACTCAGTTAAGCATCATTTGCCTCCTTCATTACAGCACTGAACAAAATGAAGTGTGTCATCAGTCTTCTCATGTATACTTACTAACTGTTGGGTTAGCTTCAATCTATCCCCAAACAAATAAGCAATCAGCAGATTTCACAGTCTTGCTACAGAGTTTGAGAATCCTGTCTCAAAGTGATGCAGATGAAAAGGTTTTAATCCTATCTGTGGGGTTTTGCATCTTTCTGTATTTTGTGTGTAATTGAAGGTAATACTAAAAACAGATTTGGACATGACAGGGTTTATTTGCACATAGAATGATTTGTGTATATATGTTTTTTTTTTTATCTATGCAAACACTATTTGAACATGTCTTTGCTATAGGATAGAGTGTATTAATGTAATTTACTAATGCAAAACATTCAGGGCTGCACAGAGAGGTTTGTCACCAGTCCTGAAGAAGTGATGGATGTGATAGATGAGGGGAAGGCCAACCGTCATGTTGCTGTCACCAGTGAGTCACTCCTTTGATCTTCCTGATGGTCTGACGCTCAAACTGTCACACATTTCATGTCAGGATTTTTCTCAGTGGATGGATGATTTGTGAAGTGCAGAGTAGGGACTGATCAACTTCAATTTGTCTGTGGAAAAAGAAATGAAATTAAGGAAAATTCTGAATAAAGACTACTCTGTTTGACCCCGTATCTTCTTTGTATTTTTGCCCAGATATGAATGAGCATAGTTCTCGCAGTCACAGCATTTTCTTGATAAACATCAAACAAGAAAATGTAGAAACGGAGCAGAAACTGTGCGGGAAGCTGTACCTGGTTGACCTTGCCGGGAGTGAGAAGGTAGGAAAAAACTGGGGGGGTTTTCTTTGAAAACATTAAATGGATCATTCAGATTTTATTGAAGCAAGGATCTCTTAAGAGATTATCATCAGCAAATATCCTTCTTACTCTGTTAGAATCTTCACTTTATTGAAACAGAAATTAGTTTTAAAGCTAACAAATAGTCAGAGGAAAGTTAAGAAATAAACAACTCCAATCTCAAAAATATCACAAAGGTTAATTCAGTTTTCTGAAGTTTTACACCACTGTCAAGTTTGACATGTGAGTTATTAGTTATCCACAATAAAGACCAAGCTTGTCTGCCATCACTGACAGTGACCTTTATAAAATTAGTTTTGAAACTAAACCTGTTAAGAGCATTCAGCCACATTGACAATCTGAAGAAAAGGTAAGGTAGAACACAAAAATCTGTTTTTAGCATGGCTACTTTTTGACTCTGTTAGCAGAAAAACTCATCTCTGTTTCATCAAATGGAATATGCCAAGAGCAAATGCAATTCTAAAACCTCTTGGGGCAAAAATGTACAAGGGGTCCCTCCAACCAGCATTCTTCACAGGGTAACACAGAAACATTTGCACAGACTCGTTCCTTAGGGCAAGTTAGAAACACAAATTAAACTAACATACATATTTTTGGAGTATAGGAGAAAGCAGGAGTACCCAGAGAGAACCCATGCATACACCGAGAGAACATACTCCATACAAAGAGATTTCTATGCCAATTTTCAAACCCAGGACTTTCTTGCTGGAAAGATCAGCAGAGTACAAAATAGGGTCCACCCAGGGTCAAGAGGGACCGATTTAATGTCTGTTATTCCAAAAGGGGTGGATGCACTTGAGATACATGTTCTGGAAGTAGATGATGACTAACTGATATGGCAAATAAAGAAACATGACATGTCACGCACATAGAGTCTAAAACATGCAGTATAATCAATCAAAACGGAGAATTCTAAATTGTTGCTCTGGATTAAGAGAGGGTATTATGTTATCTTCTTGCCAGTGCAAGATACTTTAATAATGATCTTGAGAAATGATAATCATGTTATATTGTATTGTTCTAATAATTGCACAATAATAGTATCATCTTAAAAGGTTTTACTGTCGTCATATTAAATTTCTCAAGTGCAACATTTGAATGTTCTTTAGTATAACCCTCACTATTATATTTAAGCTTATCTTATACTTTATTATTTACAATCAATTTTTTATTTCATTCAACAGTTATATGATTTAACATAGTTAAAAAGATTAAACTGTATGATGAAGCCTTTTGTATGATTCTTCATGAATACATTTGCAGAATAATAAACCACATGAATAAACGTCAGAAGTATAAAATCTACTTGATACATGGCTAGAGAATAAAATATGCACACGACTTTCATCCATGCACATTTTTTGTAAATCATCCAGAGCTGTTTCCTATGACTTATATAGCTTAACATTCTAAACTTGAAAATTAAGCAAGGCTGGATAAAGATTTAATCTAAAGACCATCAAAGTTTGCTGTTTTTAGTTTTAGCCTGCTATCTTACTGTAGTCTTAGCTAAATTAGGTTTATCTGCATTATTTACCAATGTCTTAATTTCTGTTTTGCTCTTCCCATTTTTTTTTTTTTTTCTTTTTGCTTAATGTGGGATGGGTACCTTCTCTTTGTTTTGAAAGAGTCCCTGCTTGTTTTGAGTGAGAGCTGGGAGCCCTTTATGGAGCTTCATAACTGTGACCACTGTCTTTGCAAACTTTGAGCATTGTCAGTGACCTGTAGTGATTCAAATATGGTCAGCCATTAGTGGCCCCCTTCTTGGCGGGGCCCCAAGCACTCTGGCCAAGTGAGTTAGCACCTAAAGTAATATGCTAGCTGCTAATAATCTCTCAAGAGAACATTTAAAAAAATATTTGACCTATTTCTTTAATATTAGACTTTGTTGACCAATAACCCCACAATACATGATGTTTTCTGGCTTTTAAAACAATTGTACTAGAAGCATTTTCTGCATTGCACTTTACATTTTAAAATCCAAAAGTGCTAAACAATGGGAAGCATACATACATACGTAGATGTATGTATGCACATGTAAGTACATAAATGCATACATACATACATGCACACACCTTTTGATCATGTCTAAAATTTTTGCCTCATGATATCCATTAAAAATTTATGGCCATTAAAGAGGCCACATTCTTGAGCACTTAAAAAAAGCACCTTAAAGAGACTGCTTAATCCTGCTCTTTGATTCTGGATATAGTCTTGAGTTTATGGAATTAATGTAAAAGATGAAGCAATGTGTACTAAGAGTAGCAAAGAGTTATAGTATGGTTTTAACAGATGTTAACGGTTGTGTTTTGTAGTGTTTAAGTGCTGATGGTGCATCTGTTTGTTGTCTTGGTCAACCCTGAGGAGCAATGAAGAAATAGTTCTGCTCTACCAATTATGGAGGTTTAGGACAAAATGTTATCAACAAACTAAAATGGAAGAAGGTTCACAGTCTGCAGATTTTTCATGTAATTAAGCTTCTTTTACTCTAGAACTAATTAGATCCCCTGACAATTAGGACACACTTAGATTGACTGTCTTGGAGAAATATTCAGAAAATCAGACCGCATCTCACACCATTGCCTTTTACAATATGCTTATTTATTTATTTTTTCTTTAGTAATTAGTTTCAAAAATGATAAAACAAAGTTGCACATCATTTTTGCAGTCATTTGGTTGTTCGGAGTCTATGAAAAATTGTACTTTGTATATGCATTATTTTGTCACAAGCAAATAATTTGTTATTTCATGAAGCATTTATTAATGGTGCTCTATTGAATCCCACTCTGTCTGTTTAACAAATATTTCCTCATGTATTTCCTGAGCTGCTGCTGGTTGCAGCAGTTCGTTATAATGAGCAGGTAGTAGAAAATGAATGTACACTAACACTTGTGCACTCTCAATAAAGTCATCCCATTAAGTTACTGTTGCATATTGATTTCAACCTATTGAAACACGGTAGTTATATCAAGACAATAAAAGTTTTTTATACCACTGTTAAACAATTAATCTATCAAGTATTCAAACTGTAGGTATAGCACCATTACAGTTACCATCAAAATAAGTGATAGTGTAAAACAGATTTAGACCCTGGTTATTGAAAATAATTAATGAAATAAAATTTAACAACATACTTAAAAGCCATATGAAGTTTATTTTTAAAGTTAAACAGTCCAAATATTATCAGCCATAAAAACACAATAACGCATGTGATTTATCGGAATCAATAATTTTACAAGGACTTTTGTATAATAGATAGTGTTAAATGAAAGTACATGTGTGAATGAGAAAAAAGACTTTATACAGAGTGCCTTACAAAAGGATTAATCCCCTTTGAACTTTTTCATATTTCACAATGTTACAATTACAAACCTTAAAAATATTTTATCGGGATTTTATGTGATAGAATAACACAAAATTGTACAGAATTGTGAAGTGGAATGAAAAGCATTCATGATTTTTATTTAAAAAAAAATCATCTGAAGCATATTACTTGCATTTATATTCAACCAACTTTGCTCGAACAACCTCAACTAAAAACTAATAACCTGTCTTCACAAGTCACCTAATTGGTAAATAGAGCCCACCTTTGTGTGACTTAACCTCTGCACAAAGGCACTATAACTGTGACCATCTATCAAGAAAATACAGTAAATAAAAAATACTAAAGGCATGAAATAATGAAGCATTACATAACACCCAGATGTTTTATAGATATTTCTAGCCCTGCTCAGATTCTCTATAAGGTTCCTTCAGATGCTTGCATGCTGAATAAAATCAGAAACAGAAGATTTCAAGAGCTGTCACAAATAAAATAATTTCTTAGAGACAATCTGGTGGAAAGCAATGTATTATTTTATAAACTAAAAACTGGTGTATAAAAATCAAAGTAAATAAGTAGTGTAGAGACTTTTAAGTGATAATAATGTGGAATCTTGTTTTGATCTTAAACACTGCTAAAGCTGAATTTTGCTCATCAATAACGTATGCATCTGTTTTCCTCTGTTACCTGGATAAGCTTTGCAATAAAAGTTAGAAACAGATTTCATTTGCCAGGATTAAACAGTTAATGAACTAATTTCTGCCATGTTTGTGTATTTGTGTCAGGTCAGTAAGACAGGTGCAGAGGGATCGGTGCTGGATGAGGCCAAGAACATCAACAAGTCTCTGTCGGCTCTGGGGAACGTCATTTCTGCTTTGGCTGAAGGAACGGTGCGGTGAAAAATAAAAATGCTATGCAGTTTCTTTAATCCATCTAGAGCTGCCTCAGGCTTGACTTGTTAATTATTTGTTTTAAACAGATAATTCACGCTTGTCATTGGAAGAATATGTATCCTGGTGGCAATCAATTAGTCTCAATTATTAGATTAGAAATACATTAATGCTTTTAATATGGGAGTTGGTTTATTATCAGTAATAGTAATATAAATGTTTTAATTGTCATATAACGATAGGCTGTCTACTTACATTACAGGAATTGTTAACTTACCTGTTTATAAGAAAAATTTTTACATTTTTATCAATGAGCTGGAACTGACTGTTTCATCCTGTATCTACAAATGTTATGTTGCCTTTTGGTATGAGGTCCCAATTCAAGTTATGTGAATATGTTTCAGATCTTCTGGTCACTAGGAGATTGCAAGACGAACAGTAAAATTAGGGAAAAATGTCGTTGACATTTTTTACAAAAACACCAGATAAGACCCACAACGACTCCTTTTCTTCAAATCCCTTTTTGAGTTAGCCACAAAAACATTTGGTCTCATGCTGATTGTGTCTTAAAGCTTCAACATATGAATATTTATATGACCCTGAGCTGTTATGCTTAAAAGAAGTATTGTCTGAATGTCTGTGAATATATGTAGAATCGTTTCTGAAGTGAATAATCTTATTTTACAAATTTAGAAATTCTGTAAGTTTTTTTTATACCTAGTTAGTTAACTTTGAATAGGGAATATTTGTGTTAAGCTCTAAAAATTATTTTATTTAGCAGAATAGTTACAAATTAAAAACGCCTTTGGCCTGAAGATGATGTTTTATCTGCAGTGATAGGTTGTTTACATTCTTTCTCTGCCTATCCCTGCAGTTTAAAGAAAGTGGTAAAAAAAAAAAATCAAATTAAAAGCTTGAATCAGTTTTTCCTACTAGTGGTCTAACCAGTAAGACATGACCACACCTTTTCTAAAGTCTGCTTCTGGTTGGCTGCTGAGACCTTTGTGCCAACTTCTTCTCCGGAGGCTTGTGGTCTAGCTGAATGCTGAGACTCTGACTGTGTCTAGAGATGAACAGCACGGCAAAACTGCCCAGATGCTTGCCCAGCTGAGTCAGAACTGAGGTATAATTACCATCTTTAGGTTTGGTTGGGACAAATTGTTTTGTTTCCATTGTATCTCGCCATTACCTCTTTGTCACACAGTAACATTCTGTTTGGCTTTTGTGCCAAGGCTTTTCCCAGTTTGACAAGCTGGGAAGCAGAACACTGAATATTTATAGGTCCAGAAACACAGTAAGAGGTGACACAAAAATTGTTCTCTCTTGGTTTGGAAACTTTAAACTTCTGTCATTTCCATTCAACTTAATGTCTAAGAACTCAGAATTTGAGTCTGTGGATCTCTTTCTTTAAACTTCTGAGGGAGCAGAAGCTAAACCTTTCATTAGCATAGATCACATTTTGAACATGTATTTATATTCAGAACACTTTCCCTTTTTTCATGTAGCAGTGGTAGTCTAGAGTTAGTGTAGGATCTTTGTGCTTTATTGTTAGCTTAGTGTTTCTTTTACTTTATTAAATCAGGAAATAGACATTAGTGTATTCATTAAGAAATGTAATCTTTCGTCTTGTGTCAGTTATTTGATAGTGAGTTAATCTTAATTTTGAGAAATATACAGAAGCTGCATGCGTTTTTAAATGTATGATAAAAACTGTTCTATGGTATAGGTAAAGAAGCCTTCAGACAGAATTTCAATGAATTACTAGACTAACTATGATACAAATAGTTTTTCTATAGTTGGATGTACTACTACTACTCTCATTTGAGTCTTGAGTCTCCTCAGCTACAAAGCCTGCACAAAAAAATGCAACAAGAAATACATAAATAAATAGATATATAAAAAATGCAAAATTATGGTGCTAGGAGTAAAATTGCTGAAAGAGTTGTGACTCCAGTTTCTTGTGTGTTGTAGTGACACACTCGACGACGTTCTGTTCCTCTCATATACGTACAATTCTCTATGCTACTACGGCTGCTAATATGATCAATTTAACCCACTCTGTGGTCCTTCCAAGCCTCCTTGTTATAATTAGAACACTCACCATCTTTTATTGTAAGACTGAAGGCTCAGGGAACTCCTCATAAACCAGATGGAAAAAAGGCTGACAGACTGTAAATGCTACTTGGATCTGTTAGAAATATGTGAGCATTCATTTCCTATTCACTGAGCAAGGACACAGTCTTTAAGAGTGCATTCAGGAGGTTAAACTGGTACAACTTTGAATAATGCTGCTGCAAGAGAGCTGTTTTTTCTGTTTTTCTTCTCCCTCCATGTGAAAAACCCATATTTTAAAGAAAGGGGTGCTTTTTTTCTTTGTCTGTTTTGATGTCTTTCTCGTAATCTTGAATTCTTTTTCTTCTCTCCTGCTTTTGTCTCTTTGCAGAAATCCCATGTGCCGTATCGTGACAGCAAAATGACACGCATCCTGCAGGACTCACTGGGCGGGAACTGCCGCACCACCATGTTTATTTGTTGCTCTCCATCCAGCTACAATGATGCAGAGACCAAATCCACGCTGATGTTTGGCCAACGGTAACATGCATATTTGTGCTTCATAGCCCTGAGCTGCAGCACTGCTGTGCAAAACAAGACACATCACTGTGATGCTTCACAAGTCACTGAACTGGGCTATCCTAGCTTTTCTCTTGGCTCACATACAGCTGGTAGTTTATTCCTCTGATTCAAGTTTCTTCATGCTAAAATATATACATACACCCCCATATTTATTTACATAAATGTCCCTTTGTAAGTTGCACAAAAATGGCACACTTTTGGAAGCCACTTTTGTATGATTCTGGCTAGATAATTTTCTTTTTTTCTGATTTGTAATGATGAAGTTTGTTAAAATACGTTGGTTTCCTGACATGCACCCTGCCTTGTAAGTAAAGTGAAGCAATTTTCAACAATATTTTTGATGTGTGCTTGGGATTATCATACTGTTGGAACACACATTGGAGTCCAAATTTCACCCATCTAGCTGCTGATTTAAGAAGTTGAAGATTTTACAGATCCCATTCCTGTCCCGTCCAGTTTGGGGTTCCACAGAGTTCTGTTTTGGGGTCATTGTTGTTTTTGCTCTATCTCCTCCCTCTTGGTTCCATACTGTCATCTTTTAAGTATCATTACTATGCAGATGTTTCATTGTACATTTTTCTTTTTCCTAATGAAGTTTCAAAATGGCACAATTTGCTAAAATGGTTAGATTCAATAAAAAGCTGGTTGTCTGACAGTTTTCTTCAAATAAATAAAGAAAAAAACTAAAATAATCATATTTGCACCAGGAAACATAACTGTAAAGATAAAGAAGATCCTTGTGCCTCTTGGTTCTTTAACAAAATCTACTGTTAGAGCTCTCGGGATAACCTCTGACTTAAGTTTAATGCTTAAAAATCATGTCTCTGGTTTGAAACTGTTCCTATCATTTGAAAGATATAGCCAAATTTAACTGTTTTGTGTCTCATCCTGAAATGGAAATCTTAATTCATGCTTTTGTTTCATCTCATCTGGATTATTGTAGTGCACTGGTTGAGGTCTTTTAGGCCCTATGACCAAGGCCTTCTTATAATCCCCAATACAAAACTGAAAACTAGAAGAGACAGAGCTTTTTCTTTTGTGGCTCCAAGACTATGGAACTCCCTTCCTCAATCACTGAAATCAGCAGACTCTGTGGCTTCCTTTAAAAGACAGCTAAAAACATATCTTTTAAAATCTGCTTTTGTTTAGTGTGCCTTCTGTTTTTATTCTCTGTTATTAGTAGTTGTATAATTATTCTACACTGGTTGTGTCTCTGCTCTGCTTTGCCACAGAACGAATTCCACAATAAATACACACCTGTTATAGTCAATGTGAGCATTTACACTACCTCCACATGGCATTCGCAGTGCACAGAACCTCTGCATCAGCATCTGTCAAAATTAGAACTGATCCTATTTTTGCCAGACGCTGGAGCAAGAGTGGAGTCGATCTTCAAAGATCACACCATTCCAACAGGAAAATACATGAGCACAGCATCTGTATTTTCAAAATAATTCACCATGACAGACTACATTTTCTCAAAATACAAGCTATATTAATGAATATATGGGTATATCTATGCTTTAGATAAGTATATCTTTACTATAAATTTAATATTATTTTTATTCAACCAATACATTTTTTAAAATGATTTATGCTCTTCCTAATAATCAGTGGAAAATTCTTCATTGACATTACAGCAGTCAAACTCTTTCAATATTTGCTGACTTGCTTTTTGCATGTTTCCAGTGGTATTTTTGACGATCCATCTTTTGCAATGACCTTCAAGTCTTTAAGTTTGGAAGGACTCCTGCCATCACCCTAATCTTTAGCTCTCTTTAAAGATTCTCTGTTGGATTCAACTGAGATTCTGCTCCAAAATCTTAGTGCTACTTATTACTTCCAGTGACAAAAAAACAGGTTTGTTCAAGTTAAAAACTAATTTCAAATCCAAATCTGCCAACAGATTATTGTATATTGTATTATAGAACCCTGGAAACGCAATGGTTTGAATGCATCATGAAATGCAAAGTAAGTTAATATAAGTTATTATAAGTTATATTAATATAAGTTAATATAACATTTATGAAGGGGGCATCTGAGCGAATCTGTAAGTAATAAGATAAGGGTGACCTCAAGTTTTTAATTGGTCTTTCAGAAAGGAACTCACAGATGCAAAAAATGAACTAACATTCATCTCTCTTGCTTCATTTTTTTTTTTTTTTTTTTTTGGCAAATGAGATCTAGTTCTAAAGACTAATTTAATGTGAAGAATTTGAACTCATTCTTTATAAAATGCATACAAAAGCAAATTAATTGATATGTTCATAAAATAGCTGTTGAAAGTGATCAACTGAGTTATTTTATGTGTTTTCTTTAGGATAAATGTTTACTGCTGGCCGTTTTAGCTGGAGAATGTTTAATTATCTTCATTTTGCTCTGCACATACTCTTTTATCCAAGGTCTAAGTGGAAAAGAAATCAGCAAAAAAGGTTGTTGTCTTGCAAACAGCAGAAATTATTTGTATAAGAACAGTGTTTTCTTGCTGGAGTGTGAAATTAAGTAATAGCACATCCTTCTATTCAATAACGCCTCTTATTTGTGCTGACAGCAGAATAACATACTCAGTCTTCTTAAGATTTTTGTAATAGCATAATTTCAATGTAAATGTTTCATGCAGTGTGAAACACCAGGCCTCTGTTGTTCCTTCACCATATGCACACCAAACACTGTTTGCATATACCCAATTTGCATACCAATTAATGAGATGCAAGCTACTTTATACTGTGTAGTCAGACATTTTCTGTTTCCTCACACTTTCTTGTTCTTCTCTTTTTACTACCCCTTGTCCCTTCAACCTCTTCTCTCCTCACTCCCTCCTTTCCTATCTGTGATGGTCACCCTTTCCTTCTTCACGCTCCCCTCTAATTAGAGCCAAAACCATTAGAAATACTGTCACAGTGAATCTGGAGCTCACAGCAGAGCAGTGGAAGAAGAAGTATGAAAAGGAAAAGGAAAAGAACAGGTTGATGAAGGAAACTATACAAAGACTTGAAGCTGAGCTGAACCGCTGGAGGAACGGTAATGCTTGCACTGATCACGCTATGTACATGCTTTTAGAAGAAAACACTCAAAATGGCTGCTTGTGTGTTTGTGTCTCATGTAACAATTATAAAAAGTTGGTATTTTCAGCCAAGTAAATGACAGTACTTCATGGAATAGTTTTGGTCCATAGGTTTGACTGCAATAAAATTAAGCATAAATAAATCCAAAAACAAAGCTTTATATTTTGAATTTTGGCAACCTTCAGATGACCAAGTTAACTGAATACATTTAACCCCATTGCCTTATTGAAGTTCATGAGAAAATCGTTAGAAAATATTCAGAATCTTTTGTGGAAGTGTTAACACTACATCACCACTGTGAGGGTGAACTGACACAAGGCTGACAAGAAACATCCTTTGGCAGACGACACATTCTTGTACCAGTGAAAGGTGGCAATGAAAAAACTAAAACTGCAAAAACACAAAAGTTGTCATAGCACTAACCTTTCGGCTAATAAGAGGTTTTGGGTTAATTCGTGTTTTTCGCCAATTTGTACTCCAACGACCCACCTAGCCATTGACATTCACCCAGATCTACCCATAAACCTACCATTTCAATCCCATGTAGTCATATGGTGAACTATTCCATACCTCTGTATCTATCTTGGTGGTTAAGTATTTTTAATAAATTATGGAGACACTTCATAAAAACTGTGACATCAAATCAGATTAAGTTTCCTCTTTTTGGGTTTGTTAGAATAACCTAAATTTTCTCTCTTTGCTTACTGTCAGAATAATGAGAGAGAAGTTTGTTTTTTATATTTTTTTTACTTTCTTCAAAGTCTGAAGTTTACACACCTTTCCTTAGTATTTGATAAAACTGATTTTTAAACTTTATGACTTTGGTCAAACATGTAGGGTATTGTACAAGCTTCTCACAATAGTCTGGTGGGATTAAGGCCTTTTTCTCTGGACAGAACTGATGCAACTGAATCAGATTTGTAATGTGCCTTACATACACAAAACTTCTTACATGACTGAGATCAGAGTTTTGCGATGGGTAGTCCCAAACATCAACTTTGTTGAGTTTAAGTCACTTTGTAAGTAGTTTTGCTTGATTCTGAGGGGTCATTGATCATTGAAAGACTTGTTGTGACCCAGGCTTTAACTTCCTGGTCGATGTATTTTGATGTTGCTTTAGTATTTCAATATTATGTCCATTTCTCATGATGCCATCTGTCTTAAAAGTACACAAACCCCTCGTACTGCAAAACACAATCACAACATGATGCTACCATTCCCGTACCAAATGGTGTAGTGTTCTCAGAGTTCACCTTTTGCATTCAAATGTAACAATGGTCATTATAGCCAAATCCTCCAATTTTAGTTTCAATACACCACAGGACATGACTCTAAAAATTAAGGTCTTTGTCCCTGAGTGCATTTGCAAACTGTGATCTGGCTTGCTATACTCCTTTGGAATAATAACGTCTTCAACTCTGATTGGTCTTTCAGCCCATGTTAGGGCTCACTTCACTGTGTTTCACTCTCTTACCGGCTTCAGTCAGCATCTCCACAAGATCTTATACTTCTGTTCTGAGGTTAATATTTTACATTTTTATCTTTGGGACACAGAACTGGTCTACACTGAACAGAACGATGGCTAGACATTGCTATAGTGTTTATACTTGGATCCACCTTCAGGCATCTGTAAATTGTACCGAAGGATAAACCAGACTGCTGAAGGTCTGCAGTTCTCTTCCTGATATCTTGACTTTCAATCATATAGGGAAGCATTTCCTTTAAGGGGTTGCCTTAAAATAAATCCACAGATTTGCTTCCAGTTAACTGCAATTCTTATTAAGTAATGGCATTATTTATGCTTTCACAACTTGTTAAAGGCAGAATAATTTTAATGCGTGTAATTTCGAACATAGTTTAAAAGAAATCCTCTCATTATTCTGGCATTTAGCAAATTAAAATAATTGAGGTGAACCTCACTGACCTAAAACAGGATAGTTGAGTCAGATAGTGAGGAGAAAAAGTTATTTTTAAACTATGTATCTTGACATCTGGTTTCTGCTCTAGCTTCTTAAAATGTATAATTTCTTAAACAGGATATCATTTTTTTAAAAAATGCATTATCCCGATTTCAATTGATTGTGGTTCTGAACTCTACTTGGGCTCATTGAGTCTTCATAAATAAATAAAGATTGTGATCCCTGATAAAAAAAAAATAACTCTAAGCAACCTTCTATTAGTTAAGGGTGCGTCATAAACACATTTCCAAGTAGTAGACTATGAAAAATTAATTGAAAATCAGCAAGAAAAATTGCACAGTGTCTATAAAAACTCCTAACAAGAGGCAGCAAGAGTAAAACAAGAGGCTGAAATGACAAGAACCTCTGATAAAGCCTTGATGAAAGGATCAAATAGTTTCTTTTCCAAGGCTTGAAAGTTGAACCTCCCAAAAAAGGAACTTAGCTTTAGCACTTGATCTCAAGTGAATGGATTAAAATGACAAAAACAAAACAAAAAAAAAAAAAACAAAAAAAAAAAAAACAATTTTCTTCTCTGCTTGGTGTGATAGAAATTCAACAGCTCATTTGCAAATATTCTATTGTGTATGATAGTGTAATTATACATGTGTTTTATATCTCAGAAACCATTGAAATGATGTCAGATAAATTTGACTGTTATCAAATAGTTTTACTCTTTTTCTTTATTCCTCCATCTTGTATCATTTTCAATTGTTAATTGTTAAAACCTGCTCTATTTTACAGAAGAGCCTTGAAGCATTTTTCCATTTAAAAAAATATGACTTGAATGAAAAAAAAAAATTGCTGAACTTACAGATGAAAAGCTTGTGGTAGAGCTGAAAAAAAGCGCTGATAAGAATGACTTCAGAACATGTCTGTTTCTGTCTCTTTTTATGCATGGATGACTTTTCACTTACAGGAATGAATATTTCACCAACCCGCAGGCATTGCTTTTCCTTCCACGTAAAGGGAGATTTAACCTTATTTGATCTAATCCGAATACCTGTCAGTGGAGATATAGGAGGAAAACGGCCAAACAGATTTGTTGGACTTGTGCCCAAAACACATAAACACTGCTTTCTGGCTATCTCCATTAGATTTTTTCTTCAAACTTGGACACTTTGTGCAATTGGATTTCCCATCGCATTGTACCGAGATAAATTATTGTGGTTGAATTTATGTTTTATGAATCCCTATGTTCTAATAATATCCTGACCATCCTAGCCATGGAAAAATCATAACTTGGAGTGGTTTTCTCACATGTCAACACACACAAACACCAGCATTGCTTTTGTTCACACCCCCACGCACATTGATATGGATCTACTCCTATCTGTTGGACTTTTCAAATGTCAATGTGCTCAGTGGTGGTGATCAGTTGACATTCAAGCCATGAATCTAATTTCTGCCTTTTGTTTCTTGTAAAAAAAAAATCTCCTCCCAGAATTTGACCTGCATTTTAATGAACTATAACACATCTTTATTGAACATTCATGAGCAGAAATAATTTCTTTTATAGTTTTCTCCCATAGCTTCACTCATAACCATTCCTCAGACTCTCTTTCTCTGGATTGCACTTACAATTCATAGGATTTTATAAATCGTTTGGACAGATTCTTCGCCCCAATTTTCTTCCCACAGGTCTTTTCACCGCTGCCCATTTCTGGCTGAGGACTCTTGGAGATGAATACTGTCCAGCACTACATTTCTGAGCTCTTTAATCAAGATTAGCCCAAAGGAAACAACTGTCTAAAACAAGAATATTTGCTCAGTTTGCATTTCTTGCATTTCTGAAAGCAGATCCTCTGCCAGAGTGTCAAGCCAAATGCAAGTCAGTTCAATTTTAATCATCCAGTTCTAAGAAAACACTTTATGAAGGAGGAAAACAGTTCAATCCCAGTTCTAAACAAGCAAATTTAGCATAGATCCACAATACAAGACAATATACCGTAATTTCCAGACTATAAAATAATACTTTTTTCACACACTTTGAACACTGTGATGCGGCTAATATACACAGGTTTTTACCAACGGGTTTTGAAAGGCTGGACTGCTCTTTGATGAAGAGAACAACACAAGCTCAAGAGCGAATTTGCCTTGAGATGAAAGTGACATTGAGAGCGACAATGAAAGAGAGACTGAGGAAGTGTGTGATGAAGTAATTCTGAGGCTGTTCAGTTCCGACACTGAAGAGGTTTAGAGGTTTAGTCTCACTTTAGAGGTTTTAGTTCACAGGAGGAAGATGAAGATAGTAATCAATAACTTTTCCTGGTAGACTACTATGTATATGTTTTAAGCAGCCATGTTACAAGCACTGTTCAGAAAAAAAACAAAAACAAAACATGTACGGTACATATTTATATATGTTACCATATTGCAATAAAAGTAAAAAATAATTGTACAGTGTAAATATCTCATGTTACAACATGGACACCTGTGGCTTATAGACAAGTACAGCCTATATATGTACAATTTTTTTTTTCTTTTCAAAGTTAGTTGTAGCGGCTTATATTCAGGTGTGCTCAATAGTCTGGAAATTACAGTAGCTATATTTTATGATGCTAATTTGTATAAAACTTGAAACAGACTTGCTCCCTCCATGGGGGTGGGGGGTGGAGGAAATCTCAACAGAACCAGAGTAATCTGCAGTTAAAAGTTAAGGCAGACTATAGTGGTCTCTGTCCTCCTGGGCTGTTTCCTGTGTTTTTTTAGGTGTGCCAATGCTCCAACACACCTTAATCCAACCTTTGACTTTTCTTCTTAGTCTTTCAACAGAGTTTTGCAAGTTCACCCTTAACAGAAGCAACTTCTGAGTTCATCTCTCAGTCACCTTTTAAACATTCTCACTCAAAAAGTAAATAATTGTGTACAAAAATGTAGACCATGACATCTTTGATCAGTACACATTATGTAACCATGCAATATTTGCAACCTGTCCTTTGCCAGCTTATTTACATCTGTTTAGTTATCTTCTGCTTTTTTCACTTAATCTGTAATTAAATATAGAAGAAATCTTAGTAAAGGTCCTCTTAATCCTATGTTGTACAGTCAAATGTTAGTTGGCAGAAAACAGTCTGTAAACTTGACAGAAAATATTTCCACTTAGATGGGCATCTTTAATTGATTTTGTTTATTTGTATCTTCGAGAATTAAATTACTTTATAGCCTAAATTAATTTTAAAATGTCTGTCCTTTAGATGGGATTTTTGTTACCTAAAAAGAAAGATTGTTACATCTCTTATTTTTATAATGCAAATACAAAAACATAGTAAAACATAGTAAAACAAAATATTTATATATATATATATATATATATATATATATATATATATATATATATATATATATATATATATATATATATATATATATATATATATACACGAATTGAGATAATTGTACAGCAGTATGGTCAGTGTTAAGGAACCTCAGGTTGTTTTAATAGCAGCCTGCAGCTTGTCCAAATTGATGGCTATGGAGTCTCTCATCTTCTTCATGGATAATAGTCCATAGATTTTCTATGAGGGTTAGCTGAGGAGAAATTATAGGCTCATAAAGCACAGTGATATTTTGATAGTAAATTCAGGTACTGGTAATTTTGGCAGTGTGGACAGAGGCCAAGCCCTGCTCAGAAATGAAATCAGCATCTCAACAAAACTCAAATGTCAGCAGAGAGAAGCCTGAACTGCTTCAAAATGTCCTTGTAGATGGCTGTGCTGACTCTGAACTTTCTAAAACACAGGGGACTAACACCAACAGATGACACGGCACCCCTAATTATCACTGAGTGTGGAAACTATCCACTGGTGTCATGTTTAGGCTCAGCAAGGACCTAGTTCCAGGCAGACCAGGGTTTGGTGAAGCAGAAAGTTTTAACAATCAAAAGCAGAAACTTATAACTGTGAGTCCAGGAGCTGGAAGATCAAGTCCAAAGATAAATCTGAAGCATTGGATCATCACAGGAGGTCATCCAGTATACAAAACATAAACAGGAAGAAAGCAGCAGGGGTAACTGTGGCTGAGTGATAGAGTTGTCTTGCAATCTGAAGGTTATAGTTTCCTCCTGTCACATGTTGATGTGCCCCTTGGCAAGGCACTTAACTGCACTCACTGATCTGCATATCAGTGTATAAATGTTTGTGATTGTGAATGGATTAATGTGTCTGTAGTGCTATATGTGACTGGAAAGGTGCTATATAAATACAGTCCATTAATACTGCATACGTATCATCAATAAACAGGTTTTCACAATGACGGATGCATGTGCTTACAAATGTGCACCATAGATACACATGCAGACACACCAAGCTCTCTCCTTTGGGGGAAAATCATTTTGATTTTCCGTAGAGAACTGCTACAGTTTACCCTAAAAGTCATCTTACAGAGCTTTTACTCATTAATAGAGTACAGTTTAATGATGCCTGAGAGAGCTCTGCTGAGTTCAAGTTTATATACACAAAAAATAACTTTGTTAAGGTCAAAATTCTCCAAAATGTTGACACTGATCATGAATGTGCTCATTTGTGTTGCAAAATACTGCCTGTACTCAAATTCTGATGACTCTATTCATTTAAATAAATGTCTGCAGGTGTTCTTGAGAATTGCCTATTACTGATTTAGAGAGGTGAGAGAATAGGATGAAGACAAAAGAATTACAACTTGGCCAGGGATACCTGCAATTCAAAATGTATTGACTGCATTAATAACATTTTCATACAAAGAGAATAAAGGCAACAGATTCAAGAATGGTGCTTATAGGTTAAATAGAAGTTCCCCAACACTGAGGACCAACAACAACCAAAGTGAGAATATGGCTAAGGCTATGGCTGGCCCTAAATATAACGAATAAAAAAGGAGGTTTTGGGTTCAATAATAAAGGTGTAGAGAGTGTCGTCTTTTTTTCCTTAAGGTCTGTCTCTCTGTAATTGCTTGCAGATTTGTTTTACATTTAATCTGGTTTCAGCTTCTTGTAGATTGCCTTTCCACTGCAGATAGGCAGAAGTGCACGTGAAACATGAATAAGAGCAAACAATGTTTCCCTCACACCCTTCATCCATGACTGACCTGAGTAGATGTATAAAGAGTTTCTTATAGGTATGTTAAGCAATAACATAATAAAACAGAGCAATTGCTGAACCATCTGCTAAGGAATTTGACATGAATGTCTTTATATAGACCTTCACTTCAAGTATAGTGAATCCTTAGAGACAGGAGCTGAAATGACTAACATTTAACTGTGACTCACAGAAAACAGCTCCAAGAGAAACTTAAAAAAAAAAAAAAAAATACAGGCATAAAATAACTCAGTTGTTTTCCTTTTCATCATGTAAATGACTCAAAGTCTTATAGGATTTCATTGCTGATGGCAGTGAAGATTTATATTCATATAAAATCTGATTTAAAAATTCAAATAGCAATGAATCGAGATACAAAGAGAATTCTTTATGCCTTTTTATGTTGTTCTTTGATATTAAAGTTTACCAATCTGTTTCCCTTGTGTATATTCTGCTAAAATAGGGTTAGAAACATGTAATCTCCTAATTTAAATATCTAAGTTGTGCATGAATTTATAAAGAAATTATGTGAGAAAATCTTAATGCTTTCAACTATTCTAATACATTTATTTAACTTCCTGTTTATCTGCTATTTAAAAGAAAAATCTTAGCTTTTGAATATGATAATTAAGCTAGGATAAAAGTAAACCTGTATTTCATATCAGTTCCTCCTCTCCCTCTGAGCTTTGTGGCAGACTTAGATTAGCTTTTGTACTAAATCACAATATATCTTGTACATCCTGACAGTTAACGTTGTTGTGTAAAAAGAATACATGACATTTTCTCTCATTAATATCACGACTGTGTCATCTGAGCTAATGCTAGGTGACACAGTGTAGGGAAAGATGCTTCTCCTTGATGCTGAATCATCTTAAATCTCTTATTTAAATTGATATAATTTAGAGGAAACATGAATAAGATAAACCTCATAATCCCATTTTATGTATTCACCCTTAGGGATGCATTCAGTTGAGTGAAGGACAGCTCAATGACGAAAAATATTTTCCCTCTGTCTCTATAGGTGAAAATGCTGTTGTGCTGGAGCAGCTGGGTAAAGAATCGGAGGATGCCCCCTTTGAGCCTCTGGATTTTAAGGAGCCAACTCTTGAATTATGCAGCCCATGCACTCCCTGCACTCCTTGCAGCCCCTGCTCTTTAGCATCATCTATTGTGGTTCACATATCTGAGGAAGAGCGGCAAAAATATGAGGAAGAGATCCGCAAGCTGTACAAGCAGCTAGATGATAAGGTGATGGATGCAGCAAGAGGATTGTCTGGGAATGATTGCAGTGCTGATTACACACCTTGTGTGAGATTCAGTAACAATATGTATTCAGCTACACGAGTATATTATACATGGACTATTTATGGGGACATTTAGGGGTGATTTATTTACAGTAGCAGCATTAGTGAAGGATATCATTGGGGGAAAAAAAGGTGTAATTTATTTTGAATAACTAATCCCTAACACATTTATCTTAAATTATATTTTACAGCTTGTAGACTCTAGTTTCAACTTGAACATTTATAGTTTTTGCCAATATTTTGTAGTAAATTCATATTTATTTACTTGCAATTTGCACTTTTTTAACATATGTACATGTTTACTTGTTTGTTTTTTCTAATCTACATCCCACTCTGTGCTGAAGTTGAGTTTAGTTCCTCACTTTCACTTCAATACTTTTTTCCTTTCAAGAAGCTAGACTTCTGAAATGGTCTTGATCAAAACTTCATCATCCTTTTTGATCTAGGTCTTTTAAGTGTTTTTTTTTTTTCTACTGCTTTTCCCCTTCTGATTTTCAGTCCAGAACATGACCATTTCAGATGAATATTGTTTTAGTAAGTCACCCAACTTTTATCTATGAATCATTCTGGTATAAAAAGGCTCTTAAGCTGAAGAGATGTTCCAGTGTTGTGTCTACACACCATTCTAAATGGGATCTTTATTTACTTAAGGTATACAATTTCTGACCTTTTCTTCAATTTAGTCTATTAAAAATTAAAAAACAATTAAAAAACAAAGTTTGACAGAAAGTCGTTTAGCACCAGTAAGGTGCTTCTCAAAGAGCTATTGACCAAAAAATTGGTTTAAGGTAGATGATCTGCTGAATGATGATCCATCTTTCGCTTTGTCTCAGGTCTTTCTTGGACTTTTTTCATCCTTTCTAAAATCGATACTATTCAACTCTTGTAGATGTTTAAGACCTTCTTTTGCACTTTGCTATCTACACTATAGCATTTGCTACAATGATCAGTAACAAGGCTTTGACAAAGCAGCCAGTAATGCAAAGAAAAACTGAGAAAATCTGGATCACCTCAAAGATTGAAAGACAGTTTGGTTTCTTGGAAACAAGAACTTGAAGAAATTAGAAATATTCATTCCAGCAGGTTTCTGGACTTGGATACAAAGTAAGAAAGCAACTAAATACTAAAAGTATTGCTTAAAGTGTACTATCAGTCAGTATCAGCAGAAATTGTCAATGCATGTTTGTGATCACACACAGAACCCAAAAGATCCTGGTGTACAGCCAGAAATACATACAAATTAACTGTTTCTGTTCCACTAAAGGATGACGAAATCAACCACCAGAGCCAGATGGTGGAGAAGTTGAAGGAGCAGATGCTCGACCAGGAGGAGGTAAAAGATCTTGGTTTTTACATCCTTTCATCGGTTTGCTTAAACAGCTCACAGTGGGCCGTAGCTCCTGCGAGTGTGCCAATGTGAATCACAGTTTAAGCAGAAATCAGCTGTGAGAGGGTTTACCATCCTGCCCTTGATATGAATGAGCTAGAAAAACAACACATTTCTACTGCCAAAAAGCAACTTGAGTAAATGAGACTGTGGTTGCTGATCAGTAAGTGTATTTATGCTAACTGGAGTTTAAAGTGGAACATTTTTCACTCAGTGCAAACACAGATGAAAGACTGAAGCTCATCATGAACTCCCTAGAGTTCATTTTTATTTAGTGACAAAATGCTTCTGAGTTAGTGGCTTTTTCAGCTAGCAAAATCTTTACTGTAAGAAATGCAGGAAATAATTTATGACACATTATTATATATCCTATTAGAAATTTCTGGTGGAAGCTTTCAATTAAGAAATCCTTTCTAAAGGCAACACAAGGTTGTATTCACAACAGATTTTGACTTGTCACATTATAAATAGGAGGATTCTGGATTCTGCATTTGGTTATTAATGTCCCATAATACTCCTGCTGAGGGCTGAGATGGTATAACTATAACTACTAAACCAGAGACTTTAAGGATTAATGGCTATTTGTTAAAACAAGGGCTGTGCGCTTATGTAAAACAGCTGCAGCTTAATAAATTAGAATATCAATAAGTTCAGTAATTTAACTGAAAACCTTCACCTCATTTATAGATACAAGTAATATTTTGCAAGCCTATTTCTGTTCATTTATAATTATCACATATGGCTACAGAAATCCCAAAATTTACTCCCTCAGAAAGTTCAAATATTACATAAGACCAAAAAGAAAAATAGATTTATTACAGAAATTTCAACCCACTAATAAGCATTGATGTACTGTACAGTTAATGCATTCAGTACTTGGTCTGGGCTCTCTTGCAATCTGGCTCATCAGTTATCACAGAAAAAGGGGGAAATATTTTTAAAAAAGACAGCAAAAATAAACTGAATGTTGTGTGAAGTCAATAAAATCAGTCATCTCAATGTGAACAGATAAACATGTTAATTGCTAATGTTTCTTGTGAAATTAAAGAAACTACATCAAACTGCAACCAAAGTGGCCCTGGGGGTCAATTGTGGCTTAGAACTGGGGAGAGGGTTAGTGTAAAGGTCATAGCTCTTTTTGCACAAATTACTGTATCAATGTGGCATGGCATGGAGATGATCAGTCTGTGGATCTGGTGAGTTGTTAAGTGAGGTCAAATCAAGTTAAGTTTATTTGTATAGCACATTTCAGCAGCAAGGCAGTTCAAAGTACTTCACATCATAAAAACATCAATCAGTATACAGCAAATCAAAATAATTAAAAACATCAAAATCATTGCGCATGTATGCAGCCAAATAATCAAAATCATCAAGCAAATACACATGAAAATCATCAAAATCATTGAGCAAGTATCAATGCATCAAAATCATAAGAAACATCAACCAAATATCATCAAACAAATATAGTTCAATGTTCTACTTACTACTAATCAAAGGCAGCTCTAAATAGGTGGGTTTTTAGCCTTGATTTAAAGGAACTCTGTGTTTTGGCTGTTTTGCATAAAAACTGAAAGCTGCTTCTCCATGTTTGGTTCTGGGGATTCAGCGTAGACCAGAAGACCTGAGTGGTCTGGAAGGTTGATACAATGACAAAAGGTCTTTAAGATATTTTGGTGCTAAGCCCTGTGGGTAGGTGCCAAGTCCTGCTAGAAAATGAAAAAAGACAGCTGCTCTGTCTTTGGACTTGATAAAGCACAGTGGAGCAACACCAGCAAATAACATTGCTCCCCAAATCATTACTCACTCTGCTAACTTCATACTGGTGCCATATTTAGGTTAGATAAGGACCCAACTGGTGGGTGGCAGGAGTTTGGTGAACCAGAACTCTTAATGAGTAAAAACAGAAACTCAGTACAAAAGCTTAAAACAAATCTACAGATAAATAAAAGGAACTGGACCGTCACAGCCTGAGACTCAGCAGGCTAACCAACATAGAACCAGGGGAACAAACAGGTAAACTGGAGAATCTGGCAAGGAGTGAATGAGAAAGATTAACATACAGGGAGGAGTGAGTGATGGAACTATGAGCAGCTGAGTCTGATTAACTGAATGAACTGCAGCTGTGGGGGTACTGGAAATGACTCAGTAACTATGTAAACACACAAAGAAGCACAGGAAAAAATAACTAAACAAGATAAGTATGGAAAAACACAGGTGAGTAAAAAACACACAAACAGTAAACAAGTATCTATAGTATCTACAAAAATGCTAAATAATGCAAAATTACACAGAAATCAAAACGGAAATGACAAAATCAAACCCAAATCATTCAGATCAAAACAACTGGACCTAAACAATTTGGATTCTCTGCCTCTCCAGTCTTCCTTCAGACTTTGGGACCATGAGTTCACATATGTGCTCCCTTTTCTGCCACAATTTTTCATTTCACTCAAGCTTTCATTAATGTGCTTGGATAATGTTTATAAGGCATGTCTGTCTGCTGAACAACTGTCAAGTCAGCAGTCATCCCCATCATTTTTAGGGTATGAACGGGCCTTAATCTAACATTTTTAAAAATTAAAATATATTTTTATTGCTTTTATGCAATGTTCACATTTTCTGAGAAACAGAATTTTTAGTTTAAATTAGCTGTAAGCTGGAATCATAAACAATGACTGATGTAAATGTCTGAATTATATCAGTGTTTGAAATGAAATTATGTAATACACAAATTTAACTTTAAATTCTATTACTGAAAAAATTAACTGTTCAATGATACTGCTTAATTTAGATGCACAGGTGTGAAATACTACTGAGGTAAATCTTTTCTTGATTGAAGCAATTAAACATCTGTAACAATAAAAGTATTCATACACAACAGAAACAATATTTTGAATTATGTTTTGATCAGTGTTTTCTTACTAAAAACAAAGAGGAATCCACATATCCTGGATCTGGTCATTTTTGCCCCATAATGGTCCTGCTGTGGGCTGAGTTGCCATAATCATAGCTACCAAAACAGAGACATTGCAGAATAATGACCATTTGTCCAAACAAAGGCTGTGTGCTTGTGTAAATATACTGAAAACCCAGGAGGAGCAGCATCTACATTTTATGACACCTCATTCATGGAGATGACTCTCAGCGGGCTGCAGCAGAAGAGAAAAGACTGTGGTGGCTAAATAAAATTACCTCTTTCTGTGTGTAGTGATATCCTAAGGTGAATATTTTAAATGAGCATCATTTGTACAGCTGCGTTGTGTTGTAGTCTCGTGAAGACATTTATTGTCCCTATACGGAGAACAAGATAGGCTGTTGTGTTTTATTAAAAAGTCCTCCTTTGCTGTTTTTCAGTCTTTTTAATATATATATATATATATATATATATATATATATATATATATATATATATATATATATAAAATGCAGCTTGTATATAAACCTCTTTACCTTTCAGCTTTTAGCTTCGTCCAGAGGAGACAGCGAGAAGGTGCAGTCAGAGCTTGGCAGGCTGCAGGCAGAAAATGAATCTGCGAAGACTGAGGTGAAGGAGGTGCTTCAGGCCCTGGAGGAGCTGGCTGTAAACTTTGACCAGAAAAGCCTGGAGGTCGAGGAGAAAAGCATGCAGAATAAGGTTCTGGCTGAAGAACTTGGAAAGAAGATGGTGAGTCTGAGTTTCAAGGGGCTTTGTTAAAAGTATGTCATTCTCCAAAGTCGAAAAGGGATATTGTGGGTTGAATTTGAAGAAATGCAAGAAAAAAAATCTGTCTTCACATCTCATAAAGTCAATTGCTGAATATATTTTGTTAAAGTCCTGAATGCAATTAAACAGATAATGAGGAAATTAGATTTCAGAAGGAAATAGAGGAGAACCATAAAAAACAAACACTCTTCATCCATCCTGAATATCAGAAAACGCTGTCAACTGTAACCAAAGAGGGCACTTACTGACTCTCCTGGACAGCCTGTATATCAGTACATTTATAGATAGATAGATAGATAGATAGAATATTTATAGATATTCCACTGCCTTTCTACTTTTTAAAGAAAAACAAAATTGGATGTTCCCACAAATAGCTCTATGTATGGAAATCTGGAGTTTGACTAGGCCACTTCATAACCTTTTTTTTTTTTTTTTTTTTTTTTTTTTTTTTTTTTTTTTTTTGTGCTGGTGTGCTTTGCATCATTAACCTGCTGCATAACTCAAGTGAGCTTGATTTTTAGGTCTTAAACTACTCCTCCTTCAGGATTTTCTGTTAGTGAAGGGAATATATGGCTTTGTCAATTATGGCCACTGGTCCAAATCCTACAAAGGCAGATACCACACTACCACCACCACCATTTTGGACTGTATACTAAAAAGTTTTGGTAGTTTTACGTTAGAAATAACAGAAAAATCCATCTTCCAAATAGTTTTGCTACTGACTTATCAGTCAACATAATATTTCCCCTGAAGTCTTGAGGGTCAATAAGATGTTTTTTTTGGCAAATGTGAAACAGGCTTTTATGGTCTTTTTGGTCCACTGTAGTTTTCCCTTGGGACATGCTTATGGATGCGATTGTTGTCTGGTCTTTGTCTTATTGTGCCTTCATGAACACTGATCTTATGTGAAGCAAGTGAGATCTGTAGTGTTTTAGATGCTTTTCTGGGTTCTTTTGTGACCCCATGGATGAATCAGTGATGTCCTCTTGGAGTACTTTTGGTAGGTTGGCCCCTCATATGAAGGTTCCTCTCTGAAATCTTTTCTCTGTGTGTGAATAATGGATAATCACTGTTGTTTACTTGAGTCCCAATTCTTTAGAAATTGCTTTATAAGCTTTTCAGACAGATACATATCAATGACTTTGTTTCTCATCTGTTGTTGAGGTTCTTTAGATTGAGGCGTTGCCCGTTGCTTTGTGACATCTTTGAGCCTTCTTCATATTGTCAGGCAGGTGTCTGTTTAAGTGATTTATTGATTGTAAGGGTCTGACTGACAGTAATCAGGCCTGGGTGTGGCTGGTTTAATTGAACAGAAAAATTTAGTTAATGAAAATCAATTTGTGATTTAACAAAAGGGAAAATTATACTTTCACAAAGGACCAAGTTGGTTTGAAAAAGATAAAGCATAAGAAATCTGTATAGCTATAATTACTTAAAACTTCAACAAATGTCACTGTACTTTAGCCTGGGAAACACTGGACCATCTTATATAAAATAATTGTGATTGCTCTTTTGCACATTCGTTTCCTTGCACATCTTTCAAAGCTCCCATCTGGAAAAGATTTACCAATCAGTATCCATATAAACATGTAAACTAAAATAATGTTTTACATCATGTTCTATTTTGCTTAAAAATATATTTATTAAAGCCTTTTTGGTATACTCTGAAAACATTTATAACATTTTGTACTTTGGTCCAAAAGTGAGAAAATGAATCACATTTTATAGAACATCAATTACTTTTTCCCTTTTCTGAACTATCACTCATTTGGTATATGCCATGGGAAGAGGGGTATCAAATTTACAGTGGAGTACTTTTAGTAATTAATTTTCACATCACTTTTAGCACCACAATTTTCACATTTGCACTTCATACTTGGCTTTTCAGACAAAATCAACTACTTTAGGCAGACAACTGTTCCCAGTTTTACTCTGTAATAGGATCTGGTTGTGTGCTGTGTATCAATCTTTAAAAAGATCTTTTTAGTGGGCATCATTTATTCAAAATTTCAGACTTTGTTTTGCTTTCTGATCACAGAACCCCTCAAAACATGAAGGACTAGAGTTCAAATGCTTCATGATAGCACAGTTTAGTAATATAGTAACTGATTCTTTGTTTCTATTTATTTATGGCTCCCTTTCATCATTAAAAATTATCATTAAATGTGACTTTTTAGCTATTAAACTATGAATATGAGATGACTTAGCTTTGATATGCATGAGCTGAACTTCCAACTACAGAGAACCCCCAGTATTAGTCGGGGTTGGGGACTATAAGCGCCTTTGAATAGCTGAAATCTGCAAATACTTGAGATCCCCTATTAAAAACATTTATAACTGCCTGTTTAATAGTTCAAACACCAAAAATACCTTAATTTGCATTATTATGCACAGCGGAAACTGGCGTGGCACTATCACAGAACCTAACATCTACAGACAATCAGAGCAAAGGAAATGGAATGGCACTCCTGGATTTGCTGCTTTGCAAATGCCAGCCAGTAGCTTGTCAAGTAGCATTGCACCTAGGTATTATAGCTTCCCAAGCTGTATCCATCCATCCATAGTCTATAACCGCTTATCCTTGAAGGGTCGCAGAGGAGCTGATGCCTATATCCACCTGTCATTGGGCGAGAGGTGGGGTACACCCTGGACAGGTTGCAAGGCCATCTCAATCCCAAGCTGCATTTTCTTTCTAATATTTTAAATGTGCTGTATGAAAACAATCCATGAATAGGCACATTTTCCCCAAATAATTTGGAGTTACTCAGAAAAATCAGTGAATAGGTGAATCTGCGAATACTGAATCGTGGATAGGGGGTCCACTCCAGTTCAGATTATTGGAAAATTTGCACAATACTGATTATAGCTGTGTATAATTATAGCTGGATACTAATTGCATTACCAATTATGTTTTGCAAATTTTACAAGTTGCTTTTACTACATTTCTTTAACCTTATGGGAAAAAAGTTAAGAAAAATATGAGAATCTTTTTTTTAACAATGTGTGGTTGGTTTATTGATGTAATAAATGTGGTGCCTATGTCCTAATTTCTTTCTTGGTTTTCAGTTGTTTTTAGAAAGCATTTTTTTTTTCTTTTCTTTTTTTTTTTTTTTTTTACAAATTAGCATAGCTGAAGTTTTTCTGAAGTAACTACATCACATATAAACACGTCACATGTATAAAATACAGTAACACTTATGACAATTGAAACAAGATGTTCAAACCTATTTTCTGCACAGGTTTAAAATGACTTATTTAAGATGAAAGTATGGATTATGTCACGAAAAGGCACCTCTAACAAAAAACAATCATGAATTTCAATGGAGCAGTCCGGCAGCGGAAGTAAAACCTCAATTCAGTTATTGTGACCTACTTTGTGAACCGAGTGAACCCTTCTTCGCCATATTAGAGCCTCTTCAATATTTCATGCACTGTTTTACAGTGTATGCCAGACGGCCATCACTTCCATCCTTGTCTTTCTCAGAAACCATTCCAAGACCTGATGAAAGGAGCTGACAACATAACGACTCTGTGTGCAGTTTAGTTCAAACTCAGCTGGCACTGCAATTTGTCCCCAATCATTTCACTTAGCACAACTTCTCCTTTTCGCTGTGCTCTGTCGATACCTCACAGCTGACAGGGACCCTTCACAGGAACATCTGCCAGGCGTCTGATAAGCGAATACATGTAATAAAAAGGACTTTTCCTCTTAGTGTAAGAGCTTTTCCTCAGCTTCATCCCGCATCTTTAGGGCAGTTTTATGAATTATGAATCTTCAGTTGAAATTGTGCTGTGCTGATGTAAAAAAAACATGATATAGTGGAGAACATTTATCATTTGACAGTCTCTTTTGTTTTCTTCATTATCATCTTCAGTTAAAATTCTCTTTTCTTCTGCATGAGGCCATCACTCACTGTCACTGCCATTCATCCGCTCCTTGATGGACCTTCTTTCATCTATCTTGCCACTTAAGCACTTTTCTATCAGTTTCATTTACTCTGTTCATCACTTCAACAGGTTTCTCTTGAGTATCTTTTCATAAATCTTTCTTTAGATAAGCTGAATAGTTTTATTACCCTTTCTATCTTCATTCTTTTTATTTATTCATGGAGAAATTATCTATGGTTAATGATTTACTGCCATTTGCTCATAAGTAGAGGTTTGCCTGGAGAGGTGACCTTTAAAGGATAACAGAATGCTACGTTAATGGAATAGATGAAGACTAAACAGCTAAGATTATGGATTTTCACCATTTGCATGGTAATGGGCATGACATTGGGTTGAGTAGTTGGCACACTGTTTATAAAGAAGCATCAGCTGGTTTTGATGCAGAATGGTTTGTTTAGGTTTAAGAAGAGTGGCATGCACCCACCTTGACTACATAGCTGACCCAAACTTAAGCAGTGTTTAAGTGGGTAAATAAAGTCAGTTTATCATTACTTTTTTTCACATTTATATTGTAAGCTGTTTATAGCAACAAACACCTTGCAGTAATTAATTGCTACAAATTCAAGGTAAAATCACTTCCATGTGCATTTCATACCATTGAAGAGAGCGCCTCCTCACAGCTTAGAAGCGTCCTAGCCAGCTCCTGAGCTGGCGAGCAGAAAAAGAGCAAACTAAAACCCAATGTAACTAAGGTGGTTGACAGGGCAACACAAGACATTAAAAATAACTGAATTTCTTTCTTTCTGTGAGAAATAAATGGTACAAAGTGAAACACCTCTTATGTATCTTATAAACAAGAGGAGCCGTTTCAGTTTTAGTAAGTATAAGAAACATGCTCTTCTTTTTTACAGCTGCTCATTTTTAGCCAATAAATGCAACTTAGTTAGGGTCAGTAATTTAAATATTGAAAAGTTAATTCATTTCTATGTATCAATTCAACAAGTATTATAGATTAACTGCAAAATAAATGTAAAAGCTATTTATTTTAGCTTGGATGATTATGGCATGTAGTCAGTAAAAACTGTTCATATACTTCAGAATTATATTTCTTAAAAAGTTGAATAATACATAACATCAATAACAATAATTTATTCTACAAAATGTTATATTTGATACAAAATAGTCATGTGATGGCCTGCATAATGATGGGGAAGAATGTTGAGACAGTTTCCCTGCAGACAGTCATTGAAACACCCCACAAAGAGGAGAAATCACAAAAGGTTAATGCTGAACAAGCTGGCTTTTCACAGACTGCTGTATGCAAGTAAAAGTTGGCTGGAAGGAGCAAGTGTGGTAGAGAAAGGTCTAAGTAACAAGGATAACAGGCTTAAGAGGATTGTGAAGCAAAATCTATTCAAGAATTTGTGGGAAGATTAACAACGCCTGGAGTCAGAGCTTCAAGAGCCACCTCACACAGACTAATCTAGGACATGTGCAGCCACCTACCAGGAAACTTTAGAGCACTTCATGTTTCCTCCTGCTGACCATCATTACGGAGATTCTGATTTCATTTTCCAGGAGGACTTGGTATCTGCCCACACTGCCTAAAGCACCAATACCTGCTTAAATCATGATATTATTGTGTTTGATTAGTCTGCAAACTGGCTTAAACTAAATTCTGTCAAGAAGAAGATGAGAGAAACCAGACTCAACAATACAGATGAGCTGAAGACCATTATTAAAGCAACCAGGGCTTTATTGACATTTCAGCAGAGCCACAGGCTGCAGAAATTCACAGGATGCAGAAATTCATTTAAAAATAGCTTCAAACAAATATTGAATGTGTATATAGTATATTTTTTCAACCAACATTTCTCTGTTCCAGGTTCTTTCTAATCGTCCTATATTATTAAGAGATTTCCTGGAAAACCTGAATGGATTTTTTTTTTTAATTTGGTCATAATCATCAAAATCAATATTTGAAGAACATTCTGTGTGCAATGAATTGGACACAAATTAAGTTTTTGAAGCCTCATTATGTGTTCACAATTTAGGCAAAACAAGTGTGCAGAAAATTTGAAAATCAGTTATGTTTGTATGAATCATCAATCTACATGCAACAGAACAAGCATAGTTCTGACATGGAGTCTTTTGCAGAGTCTTTGCTATCTAACTATCAAGTGAGAGTAAGGTCAGGGTATAATATTTTTGAATTTTTTTAAAACATTTTGATGGCTCAGTCCAGTTTGTGCTCTTCCTGATTAAATGTCAGCTAAAAAGAAATGTATATGAGATAAAGTAAAAATAAAAAAAAACATACATCATATTTTGTTTGAACCAATTCAGATAATATCCTTCAAACTCACCCTGCCCAGTGTTTGAATCAATCACAGGGCAACACAAAGATACACAAAGCAACCCACTATGGGAGTGTATGGTTTTAAAATTACTGAAATTATTTTTGTTGATCTATTCTAAAAAAAAAAAAAAAAACTCCCACTGAAATACATGAAAGTTTGTGGCTGTAATGCGAAAAAATGAAAAAAATGGAGAAAAAGGTATTTTTGCAAGCTGCTATGGCTGAACTCTGCATACAAACTGTAGAGCCAAGTGTTTTCTAAATAGATGCAGATTGCATGAATGAAGGTATATTTTCATACTTTTTTTCATGAATCATTTAAACTCATAAATACATAAATAATAAAATGTCAAATTTGCGGACAAACATCATTGGCAGTATTTCATTTTTTTTCTGTGTTTTTAGGAATCAAGCATCTGTTTAACACTGCCTGGCAACTTTTGCTGTTTATACTTGGCATGAGGATATTTTTGCATCTCAACAGATGGAGAAAGAGAGAGAGCACACCAGACTGATAAATGTTGGCATCGAGTGGTAGCTAGGTTGTGTTTCACACGTTAAAATGTGGGGTTTTTTGTAAGGCAGGGAGGTTCAGGAGATGCTTGATGAAGTTGTTTGATGTTAATCTAGCAGGAGCATGAAGAAGATTCACATATAGAATCAGGTTAAAGAAATGTTTTTGCTCAACTCATCTTGCTTTATTGTTTTTAAACTACCCTAACAAGACCTTTCAAACATGCAAATCCTATGCTAAAGCAAATGAGTAGAAACCTTAATCACCAAACACTAAGTAATAATAACTATCTCACAGTTTGTTTGTTTTTTAAGTCCCTGAAAGCAGTGTCTTTTGAAAACAAAATCATAGAGCTGTAAAAACACCAGCTGTTAAACTATTTGACCTGAGCCTCTTATGAGTAAAAGTCACAATTGAAGTTCATCTAAATCTTTATTCAGTCTGATCACACATACAATGGGAAAAATACACCAACAATTTTTCAAGTTTCATTAGCAACAAAAAATGGAAAGGTCTGTAATTTCCATCACAGTTACGGCTCAGTTGGGAAATCACATTCTATTGATTTCTAAATAAATAAGTTGCACTTTATTGTATGAAATAAGTATTTGATACCACAAAAAATATAACTTAATATTTGGTACAGAAACGTTTGTTCACAAATACATAGGTCAAATGTCTCCTATAGTTCTTGATCAAGTTTGCACATACTGCAGCAGGGATTTTTGCCCACTCCTCCTTACAGATCTTCTCCAGATCTTTCAGGTTTCTGGGCTGTTGCTGGGCAATACAGAGTTTTAGATCCCCGTGAAGATTTTCTATTGAGTTCAGGTCTGCAGACTGGCTGGGCCACTCCAGGACCTTGAAATGCTTCTTCTGGTCAGTATCATGCTGGAAGACCCATCCCCGGGTCCTGTTACTTTTGCAGAAAAGCACCCTCAAAAGCAAGATGTTTGCACTCTCATGCTTTACGGTTGGGGTGGTTTTCTTGGGATTGTACTTATCTTTCGTCTTTCTCCAAACATGGCAAATGGAGTTTATACCAGAAAGTTCTATTTAGGTCCCATCTGACCACATGACCTCCTCCCATTCCTCCTCTGGATCATCCAGATGGTCACTGGCAAACTTTAGACGGGCTTGAACATGTTCTAGCTTGAGTAGCAGAGGCCTTGCACGTGCTGGAGGATTTTCATCCATGATGGCATAGTGTGTTACCAATGGTAACCTTTGAGACTGTGGTCCCAGCTCTCTTTAGGTCATTGACCAAGTTCTCCTGTGTAGTTCTGGACTGATCCTTCTCCTTTCTCATGATAATTGATACTCCAAAAGGTGAGATCTTGCGTGGAGCCCCAGTCCAAGGGAGACTGACAGTCATCTTGGATTTTTTCCATTTTCTAATAATTGCAGCAACAGTTGTTGCCTTCTCACCTAGTTGTTTGTCTGTTGTCCTGCAGCCCATCCCAGCCTTGTTCAGGTCTACAATTTTGTCCCTTGGTGTCCTTAGAAAACTCTTTGGTCTTGCCCATGGTGGAGATGTTTGAGGATAGGCGGGGTTCTTAAAGATGAAGTAACAGGTCTGTTAGAACCAGAGCTCTTGCTTGTTGGTAGGTGATCAAAAGCTTATTTCATGCAATAAAATACTAATTAATTATTTAAAAATCATACAATGTGATTTTCTGGATTTTTTTTTTTTTTGTTGTTGTTTTTAGATTCTGTCTCACAGCTGAAGCATACCTACGATAAAAATTACATACCTCTCCATTCTTTGAAAAATTGGCATTGTATCAATACCTTTTCCTCATGCTGTAAATAAATCAATATGAAGTGTCTTGGTTCAATGTACAAAAAAGAAAAAAACAATGTCAAGCTCATTTTTAACAGGCAACATAGCAGGATCCAAAGAAAGAAAACAAATGGCAAAGGAAAAAAAGAACACCCTCCCCCCACCCCTTTGAATCCCCTTGGCAACAACCCTGATCACATTAACCATATTAATAGGTTACATTTAACAGTGTGAAAATAAGTGCTGGTTATATAAGAGTATCTCTAAGAATGTAAATCATTTCTTCAGTATTGGCCTTTTTTCAGTATTGTAGAGGTGCCTTCACATTAAAATAATGCAAAGCTGTACCTCTTTAAGTCCTTTGAGAGCAGGAATAGAGATGAAACATCAAAGACAGACAGAAGTTTGAAAAGGTACAAATTAAAAAGATCTTCTCTTGTTTATTTTTTCTTGTGTGAAATCCATTTGCTCAAACACCTTTCCTCTGACTGCACTCACTCTCTTCACTTCCCTCGTCTTCTTCAACAGGCTCGCCTCAGGGCTTTAGAGGCAGAGCTGTCCCGTATCCAAGAGGTGAGCAGCCACCAAAGAAAACGCATTGCTGAGGTTCTCAACAGCCTCATGAGGGACCTGCGTGAGTTCAGCACTATAGTTGGAAACAAGGAAATCAAGCTGGTGAGTAAAAAAACAACCAAATTTATGGTTAAAATTATGGATTTTGCAAAATCTGTTTAATCTGTTTCTGCATTTCTAGTTTAGAATACCATAAAGATGGAATTTCAGTACAAAATTACATTCTTTACATTTGTGAAAAGGAAGATTGTGTCTAATCCATTGTAATCTCCATAGGTGGTAGATGCTATGTGAAAATTGGGCAGATTGTGAGACTTGAATTTGCTCAAGTATATTGCCTATACTGCATGGGTCTGTCTCCACATGCTGGAGAAAAAGCTGACCTTTTCAAATGTCAGTATCACTGTAATTACTTGAGATCCTGCTAAAGAAATGAATATACAAATGGAGTTGCTAATATGGAAGTACCACTTGATTTTTATTATAAAACAAAATATTTGAACTTCCTGTCTCTTTGCTTGTGGTGTCTTAAGGACAAAGGCAGTTTGCCATGTCACAAGTACAAGCTTGAATGCATTTTTGGGGGATTTTAAGAGACAGATTAGCACAAACTAGCACATCATTGTGAAGAGGAAGAAAATGATATTATTTTCAAAACATTTATCAATAAAAATCTGAAAAGAGTTGTGTACATTCATTTTACATTTTTATGTTGCATTCCACGCCCCTAAATAATAGACCTTAAATGTTTGTTAGAGACCATTAGTGAATAAACAGGCTCATGAAGACCAAGGAAAACACCAGACAGATCAGGGATAAAGTTGAGGAGAAGCTTGAAGCAGGGTCAAGTGGTGCAACTTTTACCCCATGATGTGAACATCTCGCCAAGCACTGTTTAATCTATCATTCGAAAATGTGGAGTATGGCACAATTGGAAACCTACCACAAATCTGTGAACTCCACTGATCTGACCTTTATGGGAGAAAGCCATAGGAAATCCTGTTTGCAGTTTGCCATAGGTCATGCAGGGACATGTGGAAGAAGCTACTCAAACTGAACTTTTTTTAGATTGCATGAAAGACACTACAGATACATCTCAGAAAATTAGAATATTACAAAAACGTTCAATTATGACACATAAAAACCCCTAAAAATAAACTTTATTTCATGGTTATAACATGACAAAACGTAAATAAATTCAACATGTATGAATACTATTGCAACAAACATCAGTAGGCAGTTTATGGACTTTTTAAGTAGAATCAGTAGAATCTGTGACATTTAGATTGATGTGTATATTTCTTTTAATCCTCCACAGTCCATTGCAAACCAGCTGAGTCACAGCATCTGCTAAATGATGCCTTTAATCAAATGTTTATGTGCAAAAGATGCCAGAAAGTCTTTCCTTCTCTCCCTCTCCTTCCTATAATTTCCCAGCCGTTTTTAAATTGTCACCACTCAATCTTGATAAAACATCAGCTCTGCTAGTTTTTCAACAACCTCTCCTGCTGTGTGTCTTATTTATCTCCAGCCTGTGGAGATCACTGGTGCGATCGAGGAGGAGTTCACAGTGGCTCGGCTCTACATCAGCAAGATAAAGTCAGAGGTGAAGTCCATGGTGAAGCGTTGCCGACACCTGGAGAACCTCCAAACTGAATGCAACCGAAAGATGGAGGAAACAAACCGAGAGCTGTCGTCATGCCACCTCCTTGTCTCACAGGTGCAAATCTAAACCCATGAGTCAGTTGTTGTTTGTTACCGAGGAAACAAAGAAGATCCAGATGATAAAAGAAGACTGTCAAGCTGTTTCTCTGCATGGAAATACTGGTGTTATTGTGAAAAGATAAGGAGAACAGATATTAGAACCTCAAATAGCACATTACAGATGATCATCACCATTATCTTTCAAGCACACTCCTGTATCACTTTAATTATCATTTACCACAGTGGGCCGTTGTGGGAACTAAATTACGCTGATGAAAGGCAATTCATGCTTTGTAGCATCTTTCACTTGTTTGTGGAGATTTTAGATGCTTTTACATTCCATCCTTATTTGTACATGCAGTTCTGATTTTAAAATGTGGCATATTTTATATTCTGTCTGCGACTGAGGCTGCCTACAGGCATCAGGTGGTAAATTTGACTATCTTTGGTGTTTAAACTAAATTCCCTAATGACTGAGGCTCATGAATATTTAATGTGAGAACAATCATTCAGCTTAGAAGGAGAATTCCTCATCTTTAGTGCAGGGTTCTCATGCGTAAGGGTCTGGGGTTTTTTTGCCTCATCTTTAAACTTTCTGCATCTGTGATTCACGTTGTGACTTTCAGCATGAGGCAAAGATCCGCTCTCTGATGGATTACATGCAGAACGTGGAGCTCAAGAAGCGACAGCTGGAGGACAGCTATGATTCTCTGACTGAGGAGCTGGCCAAGCTCAGAGCTCAAGGTATGGCTGAGTAATACCTGAATCCTAGTGGCATAAAATAAAAATACCATAAACATCAAACTAAAAATACAGACAGGTCCTGCAGCTCTGTGAGGCTCAGAGTGTTGACCAACACAACCTTTAAGCTACATGCAGATTCTGGATTTCTAACTAGTTATTTCTGCCATGCTATATTGCTTGCCTGAAAAAAGTGTTGTCATAATGGTGTTTCTCATTTTTTAAAAACTAAGTAATACAGCAGTCAGTATAGTCGTACAAGCTAACTCTTTTAGGCTAATCACAATTCAGACATAAACTTCGGTTTTGATTGTTTCCTGTCACTGATACGACATATAATAGCTGATTGTATTTATACTCTGATATCAGAATCAATATGTTCCAAGTGAGAAAAACTTTGAGTCCTTAGCAGCTTTCCTGTGTATAAAATACAGTTAAAATGGCAGAAATTAAATATTTTCTTGCATCTCTGTTTCTATCTCATTAAATCGTGTGTAATTTTAGTGTTTGAATGCATAAAGTGCAAAAAATCCATTATTTTCAGTTTGTTTTCTGAAACTAGGTAGCCTGGTTGCTGAGTATAACATTTTACAAGTTTTCTAACTTGTAGGTGTAATAGAGTAAATTCGGTGAGTCATTCTGAAATCCACTCAGTCAGTCACAAACGATCAAAATAAAGTAAATGTGATTACTTTTAATGCATATTTTTTAAACTAATCAGTTTACTTTCAGTGAGTAAGTCATAACTTCCTGTTTTCTTGGGGCATGAATATGATGTGACACAGAGACCACTCTTTAATGTGGGAGAGACAAGAGAACATGCCGTTCAACAAAGGCTGACATATGTTGCTACAAGAAAACACCTAAACTAGGAGATATCTTTAGTCAGAGCAATAATCACAAAGCTTTAAACAACTGAAATTGTTATAGACATAGTGGAATGTGAACCCATCTTTATCACAATAGGACAGGGAGGGGGGGAGGTAAAAAAAAACAAAACAAACAAACAAACAAAAAAAAAACTTAAATGCTGACTGTTTGAGAAGTGCAACACTTTTTACTGTGATAATGTGCTGCTACGGTATAGAATAATAATTTTTTTATTTGTGTTTTAGATAATTGATAGCTTTTTTTTTCTGAAGAAACACCAAAAGACTCAGGAAGACAGTCCGTAGTTTTAGTCTAAGAGTTTAAGAACCTGTAATTTAAAGCTTTTTGGTTGTCTTTTGAACTATGAACCTTTGCACAAAATGCTTTAGACTTGGCTCATACAAATGCTCATGGGTGATACAAACAATTTAACTTGCTACAGAAAATCTCATCACATTGGGTAAAAGTCAATAGGATTAACCTCTAAAATATATTTACAGAAACCTTACTGCATCCCTATCCTGTAATATCTTGTTTTTTTATCTGGGCTATATGGTGCAACATGCTATAAGCCAGCTCCCCTCATAAAGCAATATCCCTCGTAAGATTGAATCATTTGAAAAAAAACTTGTCTATGTATGAAGTTTAAGAGAGCTCTTACATTTTTAAAGGACTACTTCAACAATATCTCTGAAAAGATTTGATTTCAATCTGAAATGACATTTATGATTTCCTTTCACTCTTGGAAAAAAGCTAAACTGTGGCTGCCCAGACACTAATCTAATCTTGCATTTAAAGGCAAACTAGAGGAGATGATTTATCAACTCTCACTGGTTCCTGCCAAGGGAGAAAGTTGCTGCCATGACTGCAAATGTGGAGTGGCAAAGGCATTGCCTGAAACCATGGCTCTGCTTTGTTAGTTCAGTTAATAACTAGCTGATATCCTCAGTAATGATTCTGCCTCTAAATATGACATGCTTCTTTATGAGCAATAATGATTGGCTTAACTGAACATGGCATTAAACCTTTGGCATTCCCCTGTTCATTCAGTATTTCTAATCAAACAGATTGTAAGCCATTTTCGAACACTGCTCACAGACCAGTATGATAACTGAAGTGAAACGGTTATGGATCATATCGGATGTAAACCATAGAGAATATAAAACTCATTGATACACGAAGCCAGAAATCTGAGTTTTCACATGATTGCTTCCAACAGTTAGATATAAAATGCTTACAAATCTACAGTTTCTGAAACATTTAGACCACCCTGTTTTTGCACCAGCAACCATACTTCCTTCAAAGTCCCTTAAACTACTTTTCCTCCACATTCTAATGCATTGTCTGAACTTAAGCAAGTCATTCACCATGTCTATATGTCTGAAAGCCTTAAGCTGTTGCCAGGTGATTGGTTGATTGGCTATTTGCGTTAAAGCGCAATTGAACATGTGTACCTAATAAAGTGGACGGTAAGTGTATATATGAACTCTGAACCGGTGGATCTGATTTTAATAAAAGAAACTACAATTCATGGGAGAATTCAGGTGAAATACAAAACATAACAAGACATGAGAATAAATCTGGGCAAATAAAACATCTATTTGTGATTTTAAAAAATTCAGATAAGGTGAATGAATTAAATGTTGCCAAAAGCAACAAATCTCTTATCCTGTAGGAAGAAAACTTAGCCTTGTTTGGTGTAAATATTAAATGATGATGTTGCTTGACATTCCACGTTTTTCTTGTGAAGGACGAAGGACTGCTCCAGTTTGCAGATCATGATAAATTGCAGATGGTTCCCAAAGTCAAACGTTAAGGTCAGCATTCTGAAACAGTCAAACGTAATCCCGTCTCAGCAAAATTAATGATGGGGAAACAACAAAACAATCTGTGTTTCAAAGCTACCAAGGTGAACTGCCAAGAAATCGACTTCCTGTTAAAAACTGTTGTTTGCGTCAGTGGAGCATTTTATTCTGTCACAGGTTTTTTATGTTGTTGAAGACAGGAAAATAACGCTAAATAAATATTTCCCAGGTCCAGCACAAAAAGATTAATGGTACATTTGAAATTTGTGCAGAGCGCAGCTAGCTGCAGCTACTCCCAGTGCACTGACACGATTCACAAATCAGGCCAGAGGCAATGTAAGTCATTCTTTCCTTGGTTTCCCAGAGAAGTTAATTAAATAACCAGTGGGTTTAAGAACTTGTAGATTCATTTTGGTTGTACTCAATAAGCTAGGCAGACGAGCATAGAAGCAGTTGACAAATACAAAGTCCATGCTGATTGCACTGCCTGGAGCAAGGTGCAGAGCTCAGTGGTTTCATCATCAGACAGCAGTGAGTCAATATCTGGTTAGTGTGACCCAAAGATTTAATCTATAACTGTATTGTCTTAATAAAAGCATGACTGATGTCAAAATGAATACCCTTCAATGATAGGCTATCAGGTCAAAGAAGTAATAAAACTATTATGTTACTCACATTATCACCATGTCAACCTCTTTTCTTGTGTTTTCTCACATTCTTTCTTCTGTCTTCTGTTCTAAAACTGTTTGTTTCAGAAAGCATGTCACAGGTGACCAGTGGGGAGAACAGCACATCTCTCCAGAATGTGTCTGATATGAAGGTAACTATGACTACAGTGAGAGCAATCTCACATACCAGTACTATGGTTGTTATTATTACAACGTCTCAGCGCTTCGCTAAATGCAGGTGTTGGCGCAGTGTCTTTTTTTTTTTTTTTTTTTCTGGATCCACGCATCATGATGTGTTTTAGTATTTTTCAGGACTGCAACAAACAAAATTATGAATTAAAGAGTGATTTCGAAAAGAGGAGGCAAAGAATTCTTCGGTTCCAGTGTAGTTTGGAAAAGTTTGGCAAAAGATAGAAATTGGAATCAAAGTACTTTTCAGTCATATTAAGTACGGAAAAGCATTTGAAGTGTGGAAAAATATTTGCATTGCGAGACCTACTGTAAATCCCTGTGACATTGGCATGTGTTGTCCATCCATCCATCCACCCAATTTGTATTTATTCTTAAAAAGGGGCCAGAATAGATTAAGGACTTTTGTTCATTTGAGTCTGGAACATTAAGGAACTTTGTCATGAAAAATTTGTAGGAGCCTTGTCTGTAAAACTGTTGTCTTACAGTTTTACACTTCCGTAAGTGTTATTTTTCGCTTGTATTTGTATGCATGTTAGTGTTTTTGTCTCTGAGCTCCAGTTTCATTAGCTGAGTCCTAAATCAGTTTCAGTGGCAGTTTATTGACACAGGTTGGGCTGTGCTCAATGCCTGTATGGCTTTTCAAGTTCACATCTGCACAATATGTGTAATTTCTTTTCCCTTGGTGTTTAGCTGTTTGTTCTCCTTTTCTTCCCACATCACGCTGCTCTCCCTCCTCTGTGAGGGAGTGTTTGTACTCACTCTATTGGTCTTTTTTGCTCTTTCTTGTTGGTGACTCCTCAGAGAGCTCTTGAGGAGCAGATGAAGTCACACCATGAAGCCCAAAGCAAGCAGCTTGGCCGCCTTCGAGACGAGATCAACGAGAAGCAGAAGATCATTGATGAATTAACAGAGTCAGTGCTTTTATCATTTTACTTTTAATTCAATTTTCAGTTTTATTCTTTTCATAACCAGATAACAATATACAAATGTAAATAGTAGCATTGAAATATGTATTGACTTAAACACTCTTAGCACACTTAACTTTATTTTGTAGACCATTTTACATCTCAGGCAGTATATTAAATGTTTCCTAAAACATGCAAACAAAAATATTAAAAACAGTAATTACAATAAAATAAATGTGCATTCTGAATTTGACATAAAATGTAGAAATGAAAAAAAAAACAAAAAGATCAATTAACAACTCTGTAAAATCAAACCTTCCATTTATCCATTGACTTATCACTTATCCAACTGTGTAACTAAAGCAACAGATTTGGAAGGGAAACTCAGACGTCCAGATCGTGACAATCTTAAGATAATTCTGGAGATCCTGAGGAGCTCCCAGGCCTGAAGGGATAAACAGTCTCTATAGTGAGTTCCTGGTCTGCTGTGGTGTTTTCCTCCAGTGGCATGTGCCTAGATAACCTCCAGTGAAGCACCTGCATTACTACATTTGCCCAAGAGTGCTCCTTATATAACTTGACCAACTCAGCTGTCTCTGTTGGAAGCAATGGAACAGTGGCCCTCCTCCAAGCTCCACTCTGGTTGATGGACCTCCTCATTTTATAAGCTGAACACAGCCACCCTACAAAGGAATCTCATTTCAGCCAGTTGCTTCTTGGATCCTGCTCTTTTCTCATCATGACAGACTCTGGCATCATCTGCACTTGAACAAATGAGGTCCTAATCCCTCTATCATCCTACCATCATCAATATGGAGGGAGCTGTCCATTTTTTTTCTTTTTGAGAACCATGCAATTAGGATAAGAGGAGCTGACTTCAGCAGCTTTGCTCTCAGCTGCAAAGCATTCCAATGCACTCTGAAGGTCATGGCTCGAAGATCCCCAAGGAGTCATATTGTCTGCACTGTGCAAAGAACAAGCTGGACTTTGTGTAAAAAATATGGACACACCACTTGGTTGGGTCAGGGATGCCCAAATCCAGTCCTCAAGAGCTATTATCCTGCAATTTTTTGATGCATACCTTCTGCAACACACCTGAATCAAATGAATGGATTATTACCAGGCCTCTGCAGAACTGAATGACATGCTAATGAAGGAAATCAGCCATTTAGTTCAGGTGTGTTGGAGAAGGAATGCAATATAAAGTTGCACCCAGATGTACCCAAATATCCCTTAAAGGTATCCCTAGTTCCCTGTACTCCTGCTGTTGACATGATCATTAATCTTCTCCAGATCCACATCTCACTTGGACCAGTATTTGAGAAATCCACTTGTTACCATAACTTGTCAGTCTAATGATTCATACCCTACTCAATATCAACTAGCAAATCTCAGTTTTCAATTTTTGAACTGGGATATGGTTAAGTTGGGTTTGATGTCAGTCCCTGATATAGATTCAGGTTGTTGAGGTAAATAAAATATAAGGTTGAAGATTTTAAAATCTTAAAAACACGTTTTTTTATTTGCATTTATACCTGTCTTCTCTTATTTCCCGAACTAGCTGGTATAAACTAGCATGCAAAAATTCAAAAAGCATATGTATTAAATGGTCTTAACTGAATTCTCAAAAGATCTAAGCCATAACTACTGCTGAGATAAAGACATGTGGGTGGCTAACATAGAAAGAAAGCTGTGAAGTAGGAGGACATTAGAGCTTAGCTGCTTCTACCAAACCTCCGCATGAAGAGCTTTTGGTCTGACTCAGCCTAAATGTGAAAATAGCTGTCCCTTTAGGTGCCTGAAACTAAAGATGTACTATACCAGGCATGACCGTCTAGAAGGAGACCGCTGGCCAGGCTGCAGACCCCATCAAAGAACTGAAGCACATATCCCAGCTGGCCTGAGAATAACCCGCTACCACCAAAAGAAGAGATGTGAAGGACATTTGTGTGAACACACATTTGGTGCAGATCTGCGTATCCTGCTTTCACAGTCTAAATTTGGATAAGCAGCTTGGAATGGATTGATGGGTGTTATTGAGGCCGAACCGTTGTGAAAGAGGAAAAAAGAAGAGATTCCCTGCAGATCCTTTTATTAAAACAGGGGCAAGTCAATGCAGATGTCTTCTTTGTGTTTCTTATTTTGAAGATGAAAGGATAAGAGAAAAAATAAAAAAGCTGAAGGTAAAGGGAGCATACCAAAGATGTATAAAAGTATTTACTGCTAAATGTTTTTAAATATTGAGAAGGGAATTTCAGTATTTTAGTGGTGACCTGATTCTATCTGTCTTTTTCAGCAATGTGGAGGGATTGAACCATTCTTCTTTGCAGGATTGTTTTAATTCAGACACATTGGAAGGCTTTTCATGATACAGCATCTCAACAGATATAAGTCCAGACTTTGACTTGACCACTCCTAAACCTTCATTTTTTTATTTAACCCTTTTGACGAGGACTTGCCGGTACTTATCAGATCATTGCCCTGCTTTGAAACACAACTGTGCTTGAGCTTAAGGTCTCAAACTGATAGCCAGACATTCTCCTTCAAGACTTTATGCTAGAGAGAAGAATTCGGGATTGTATCTTTTACAGCAAGTCACCTAAATCTCGACACAAGAAAGCAGTCCCATATCATCACTCTACCTCTACCATGTTTACATATTCTTTTTCTGAACTGCTGTTAGTACATCAGATGTAAACAAACATTCAAAATTTTTCTCTTCAGTCCACAGAATGTTTTCCCAAAATCCTTAATGATCATTAAGATATTTTTTACAATAATGGTGTCTTTGTTCTTTATGGTCAGCAGTAGTTCTTAACTTTCCCACTGACAGCCTTCTTGCCCAGTCTTTTTCATGTTGTTGGATCATGGACACTGACATTAACTGATGCATTTGAGGTTTGTGGTGCTTAAGATACTGTTCTAGGTTGTTTTGTGACCTCCCAAATGAGTTACTGATATGCTCTTTGAATAATTTTGGTAGGCTGGCCACTTCTGGAAACCTTCACTGCTGTTCCATGTTTTCTCCATTTGTGGAAATTAGCTCTCTGAATGGTTCACCAGAGTCTGAGAGCCTTAGAAATGGCTTTATAACATTGTGAAGCCTAATAAATATCTTGTTCTTGGCTTTTTTTTTTTTTATTTTTTTTTTTATATCAGGCCATGAAGTGTTGGTTTTTTGAGATCTTTTTGCCTACTTCATATTGTCAGATGGGTTCTTCTTAAAGGATTTATTGATTCTACAGGTCTGGCAGTGATCAGGCCAGGATGTAGCTGGTGTAGCTAAACTAAAAATGCTATATCATCTCAGTTAATTCATGATTTAACAAGAGGGGCCAATACTTTTTTATATGGGGCCAGGTTGGTGTGGATGGATTCCTTCCCTTGATAAATACAATCATCACTTTAAAAATGTTTTTTTTTTTTTTTACTCAGGTTTGTCTGATTGTTTAAATTTGTTTGAAATATTAGATTGTGGCAAAAATTAACGTCTATAAGGGGGTAAATACCTTTTAATAGCACTGTAGAAAACACTGAATTATGAGAATTACTTTACTGCAGCACAGTGTGGTGCAGTACAGTAGAAGAAACTAATTCTCAGGTGTGAGTTGTAATGCAGATTCTGTATCTGCTTCCTATTCTGCAAAAGCTATTCAACCACAAACCATCAGTTTGTCTTTATTTTTGTACTGTAAATACAGCCCTGACTGGATCAATTTTCAACTTTTCCAGCTGCAATCAGAAGCAGAAGCTGGAGTTGGAGCAACTGCATGGCAACTTTGAATGTCTCAGAAGTCGGGAGCATCACAAGAGCCGGCAGCTGGAGGAATTGACGTGAGTCTCTTCTTTACTATCTTGGCCATCTTTCAGACACCTCACCATATGGAGTCCTAGAGGCAAGCTGCCTCTTTAGATTCCCATCTTTCTGTTTTTTCTTTTTCGTTTGTCTTTTGTTTTCTGTATTTATTACCCAATCACTCTGCAGCTCTGTCAGTCTTTTTATAGTACATGATTCCAGCAGTGTACACTTTTTGCACCATTTTTTTTTTTTTGCTTGTATATGTCTTCCTGTCGAACCCATTTTGCATCTCCATTAGAGATTCTGTTAATAAGGTAGCAGCTGGTTGTTAAGGGTCCCTTTCTACACTGACCTTTGCAGCATATTGCATCAGATGGCAGATGGGGAACACCCCCATGAGAGTAGCAGCCAGTCTTTGCTCCCTTTGTTCTCCAGTCATAAATTATTCTGATATAAATGAGGTAATCATTTGGATAAAAACAAGTTCAATTTTCAAATTTTCTCTCTGGCCATCTTTCTGTCTATGTATAGATTTCTCTGCGAACGACATGAGCAGTCAAAGCAGGACCTCAAAGGGCTGGAGGAGACTGTTGTAAGTCATTATTTACTGTCACAATTTGATAAAGTGCCTTTAGGAGCTTCCAATCCAATTACAGCTCCACTAAACAGCTAATTTACTCATTCCCTCCTTCTGCAGGCCCGTGAACTCTACACCCTGCACAACCTTCGCAAGCTCTTTGTTCAAGACCTCACGATTCGAGTTAGAAAAGTAAGACAAACAAGACTGAATAATCTTAAAAGTCCTGACAATCCAGCAATTTCAAAAGCAGCAATTTCTGTAACATAGTTCTGACAGATCTCCTTTTTTATTTTGACAGAGTACAGAAATTGAACCTGATGATACTGGGGGATTTATCACCCAAAAACAAAAGATTTCCTTTCTTGAAAACAACTTGGAGCAGCTTAGTAAAGTTCACAAACAGGTAACACAATCGAGAGAGTTCAGAAAACACAAAGTATTTTACCTGTCTACAAAGCTTCTTGTTTATAAGGATCTTTTTCACATTTGTTCACATTAAAACCACAAAGCACATTTTACTTAACAAAGATTTTCTTAATTTTGAAGTGAAATGGAAATTATACAGGTAAATCTGAAAAATGGGATGCATTTGAGAGCTCTTAGTCGTAATTAGAAAATGTAAAAAGATAGGTACAACTGCAAACCTGGACCTTGATGAAGGCCACAAACCGAAACATGTTGGGCTTTTCATAAACATGTACCCTAAAACTTCAAGGGTTGCTGTGGAGTCTTAACTTCTCAGCTGTAAGCCTGCCAAGACAGCCAAACTGACATACCAGGCAAGGAGAGCATTACCAAGCTAGGCATCCTGAGGGCCATGATAACTCTTGAGAACATTTAGAAATCTAGAGCTCAGGTGGGAGAATCTGTGGCAAGGAAAATGCACTCTACAAATGTGACCTTTACGGAAGAGATGCAAGAAGATAGCCATTGTTGAAAGAAACTCACTAGAAGTCCCATTTGTGGAACACATGGAAGAAATTGTTCTGGTCAGATGAGGTCAAAATTAAACTTTTTGGTGAACATGCAAAATGCTACACATCACCCAAGCACACCACCCCTACTGCAAAACTCGGTACTGCCAGTATAATGCTGTTGAGAGGTTTTTCATCAGCAGGAACAGGGAAGCTGGTTCAGCAACTACTATCATGGAAAGGTTTAGCTCAACGAATATTCATGATTCAGTCAAAGTTTGACTCTTAGTCCAAATGAGAATCTGTGGCAGAACTTGAACATTGTTTAGAGACACAATTCAATTGATTTTGTTGAGCATCTAAAATCCAACTGAAATATAATAGTTTGTGGTTGTAGCATGACAAAATTATGAATACTCCATAGTGTGTTTTACCTTTTATGCATGGTTATTACTCTATTACCATTTGGGTTTAAGAAAGAAGGGTGAACTGCTGAATTCTGTTTTCCTGTGGGTAAAGGCAACATTTACACTATCAGTCTTCTCAGGATGGTTTTACATTAATTTCTTTTTGGAAACAGTTCAACATGAGGTGTTAAATTCTATGAATAAAAAAAGAAGCTGTAGGATTAAATTAATATTTGAAAAGCACAAAGGAATAAATTCTCAAACAGGTAAACACTTTATTATCTGTTTTTGTACACAAACACAGAAAGAATAGACAAACACGCACACATGCATACACACAGACACTCACTTCCCAGCTTCTTTAATATTCCTAAATGGACTGTTGCAGAACACTAAGTGGTGATGTGCTAAACATTTTGCAGACTGGCTGAATATTTTGAGGCAGGCAGATTGGCATGAGCTGCACTGCAGCAGTTTGTCAGGCTGAAAACCAATCCAGAAGATACTGCTGGGGGTCTCAATCCCATCCACCCGCTGGTGTGGGTATGGGAAAAAAAGCTATGGTCGTAAATCAGCAAGGTCCCCAAGGAGCATGATAAGACTTTCAAAGAGAATGTGGGACAGTGGTAGATTTAATCATCCATCTGTCCGTCTAGCAGATTTCTCTTAGAACAACTTGCCTCCCCTGGAAGTCTTCTCTCTTTTCCTCTCTTGTTTTCTTTTAAAATGATTCACAGCCAAACAATAAACTCCTGCAGCTGAGCCTAAGGTCAATTAACTGATTTCATGAATGTTTTGCCTGTTAGGTAAATTTGCCTGAATGCAAAACCCTCAATTCAGAATCTCTGCAGGATGTAGATTAGGTTGCATGATCACGTTCTGGCAGAATGTCACTGTTTAAAGGTTCGGCCATTATCTTTCAACTTGCCTAGAGCAGCAATTTAGGTGCAGAACAATCTCCATGTAGATTTTGCTTCATGGGGTTCTATTAAAGTGGTGGTGACATCACTTCATAAACTATTTCATGTAGTTGATATTGCTGCATATGTAAATTCTCCAAAGAATTTCATAAAAAAAACAAAATAAAATAATGTCACCTTTTTGTAGGGGGTCGGTTTTGCAGGCCAGATTTCCCCCTTAGTAAAAGGGCTGGGTATGGTAATGATATGTGGCTCTACCTAGTTGGCTTCATTCTGATTGGCTTCAACCATATTTGGGAAACTCTTCAGTAAAATGCACTGAACATGGTCTCAAATTGAGGTTATAATTGCATGGTACTTCCCCATAAATGAACTTCAGCCACTCTTCTCTGATTCCCTCATCCATCGGGAATAAGTGGAAACTTCCATCCATTTTTGAGCACCCTCTGACATAACTGCTCCCCTTTTTAGTTGCCATCCTCTTCACAAGTGGAGTAGTCAGACATGCTAGTGTGACTTAGCCTTGAAATTAACCAGTGTATCATCTAGGGGAGGAGGGAAGGATAAAGGGAGGGCTGTTTGCTTGGTGGTGTTCTCTAATTGGAGAATATGAAATGCGTAGAAAGATAACCTACGTAGAAAGATAAACTGTTCTCTGATTTCTCCGTTTTTGAGCAAAGAAACAAAGCTGACGGGCCTATGAGCAGGGCTTTGATACCAACTATTGACATTCACACGGCCTCATTAGTGCACAGCAGGTCATATTATACCCTCAAAACCAACAGAAAAAGGAAATTTGTTGTTATGACCCCTTTAAACAACTATTATCTGTTTTACCTCTGTGTTGTTACACTGTTTTATGAAAATTTGTTAAAGTTAAAATAGGGTTTTTAAAAGATAATCGTATTCCCAAAAAACTGTTAATTAAAATGAACTAATCTGTTGAAAAGAAAATAACTATAAACGTTCACTTCTTGCAAGCAAGCAATGGAGCTTTTGATTTTATTTTTTTTTTGTTTTGTTTTGTTTTATGAATTGACACACCCTCCACAATCAGTGGCATCCTTTACTAAACAAGGTTTTAAAATACATCCACATAAAGACTTTATTGCTGGATTTTGATTGTTTTTGACAAAATGGTTTCCACACTGTTCGCAAAGTGATGCCACTTATCGATGCCTTTAACAAGCATTACATACTCTATGCCAACCAGTTGGGAGACATGCCAATAAAAAGCCTGTTCTACCTTTACAAGCTTGTACATTTTTAATTTACCACCCTTTACTGGTAATTTGACTAGAACCATATGTTTTGAAAGAAGGACACAGAAGTTGAGCTTTCAGTAATAAACACTCCAAGTGTATCATCTGAAAGGCAAAGGATGATTGTGTGAGAACAAATCATACCTAGTATTAGGTACAGTGAAGGATCTGTGATTTTGTGGGCCTATTTCTCTTCCAAAGCTCCTGCAAACCCTGTTAGACTGCATTGCATCAAGAAATTCTTGAAATATCAAGAGTTTAAAATAATAATCTTTATGCAAGATAATGATTTAAATATGTAGTCAAATCAATGGAGATAGTTCAGCAGACACTTAACCTTCATTCATAACAATCCCATTCGGAGACTTAATTCCTGTAAAAAACAAACAAAAAAAAACAAAACATGTGAGCTGAAAAGTATAAAATAAAAGATCAAGTATAAGTGACGCTATCTAGAGAGACTGTCCAGAGAGGCACCCACACTCTGTCTCCTCCAACTTTGTAAAATATTACAGAGGAAGACAAAATGGTGTCCAGTTCGTGAAAGGGAGCTTGTATAAAATATATAAGTTTAAAGGGCAGCTATAAATGCGGCACCTGTGGTATTGCTAAAACATGTCTTTCCCTACTGTGGAAACTTGTCCCCACTAAATAAAAGGAGCCAAATTAAAGGTTAAGTATTCATAAACTTTCAATGTAAGATTGTGCTACTGAAATAAAAGAATAACCTATTTCCAGGCATTTAATACATTCATCCCAGCTTTCTCTCTTTTTTTTTTCTTTTTTTTTTATACTACTCTGCCTGTCTTGTTAGGGAATACCAGTTTATGGTGTCTTCATTAACTCATGAAATATCAATTGAGTTAACAAGTAAAAATGTTGCGGTTAAATAATTGAAATACTGCTTAAACCTATGGATTTAAAACTTTGTTGAAGAGGAAAAGCCCTCAGGCGGGGTGATAGAGCATTTTTTATTACAGCTTTTTGTCATCAAAGTGTAGATTACTTTCACAACTTCCTCTTGTTGTTCGCTCTAATCTAAAAGTTAAACAATTTTAAAGCTTTCTTTAGTTTAAAGGTCAAGTCAACTCCATTGTAAGCTCTACCTCACAGAGAAACCCAAGAGTATCAACGCTGATATTGTCTATCAGAGTTAATTTTTCAACATGGGTTACAGCTGGTACGCGACAATGCAGATCTTCGCTGTGAGCTTCCAAAACTGGAGAAACGTCTTCGCTCTACAGCTGAGCGAGTTAAGGCACTGGAGGGAGCGCTGAAGGAGGCGAAGGAGGGCGCCATGAAGGACCGTCAGCGCTACCAGCAAGAAGTGGAGCGAATCAAGGATGTGATGAGGCGCAATCCTTTCCGCCGCCCCCATGCTGCACAGATAGGTACATGAAGACCTTGCTCACATCCATGAAATGACCTAGACTTTTTATAATGTCATGTTGCTAACCTTGTACTCCAACTAGTACACGATTTTTTTTGTGTGGTATGCTGTATATCAGTAAATGTGTCCATAAGGAATGAAATCTTGATTAAAACTATGCCCAACATGGATATCCCATAGCTATATGTGTGTGTGTGTGTGTGTGTGTGTGTGTGTGTGTGTGTGTGTGTGTGTGTGTGTGTGTGTGTGTGTGTGTGTGTGTGTATGTATGTATGTATGTGTATTAACGTGGTTTTTCTTCAGGCAGAATGATCAGTCCAATTTATCAAAGTTATTGTCTATCTTAGCTTCTTACTTCAGTGCTGTTAAGGACTCAAATTCATACATATTTTTTACCCTTTTTTATTTTCATTCGTCAGTGATCTCATGGAAGTGTGATGGCTCGTGAGTTTGAGGGCTGATAATTAGAATAGGAGGAGTACAAACCATCTTCACTGATTATTGCCTGTGAGAGAAATTTTTTTTCAAGGATAATAGCTGAAAAGTGCTAGTTAGAAAACTTCCATGACAATAGTTTTACTAATGAGGGAAAATCTGAACTTTTGTTTGTTTGATAAATAGATTTCAACTGTTTTTTTGTTTTTTGTTTTTTAAACTAAACCTCTTCAGATGAGAAAAAAAAGTTTGAAAAAAATGGAACTTAAGTTTTCAGGCTTCTTTTCATCACAGTATTTGTTTGTTTGCTTGTCAATGAAATTTCACATGAGGAAAACCTAACTGCCTGAGATTTATATAAAACTGTATAAAAACTGTAATTTTAATGTGAACAACTTGGCTCAAAATTGACAGCAAAAAGAGACTCAACAGGCAAAGCTTAGCCTGCTCAATTAGTTTAGTTAATCAAAAAAGGGTTGAAATGTAAGATAAGTGTTGATACATGTCAGTGATGAGAAAAAGAGCTTTAGAAACTTCCACTCCCACCTCTTAGGTGTAGCTAGGTCTTTAACTATCTACCCACAGTGGCAGGAAGGGGAAAAAGTGGCAAACATAGTGGTAATGAGCCATCACATCAGTAAAATGTATTTAGTTAGGAACTTTGTGTGGCAAATGTCAAATCAAGACACAAGGGAAATTCATCCATCATTTTATGTGTAATCCATATTCGTTCATGTTAAAGATAATTAACATTATAGAGATTATTACTAAAATACAGTCTAAACTCCCTCAAAATGTTTTCCTTTTACTCATAAAGGGTCTTGTTTTCCTTTGGTCCCTAACATTTTATCTCCCTCACCTCTGGTACACCCCCGCCTTTCAATGGCACTGAGAGGAATTGCTAACCTTGCTGCAACCATCCCTTTTATGTCCCTGCTGTGCCTTCCTCACAAACAACATTCCCAGTATGCTTCAGTTCCAATGACTCGTTTGTCATCTCTTTCCTTCCTTTACTAGGTCACCTTTTTTATGAGTGTGGTGCAGCAATTTTTGCTGAAGATGGGTTTTAAACCAAATTTGTTTGGTCGTCAGGAAACAGATACTTTAAAAACACATTTTGCAGAAGAAGATAAATTATGAGATGTTGCTGTTTATCAAACTGAACAGCAGTTCTGTGCTGTTTGAGTTTTATAGGTTGCATAGAGATGTGGCAATAATTGAAAAGCAGAAAACATCTAAGCTTGAAGAAGTTTAGCACTTTAGTGGAATATTCTCCTATGACAGGATTTGCACTTTATGCATTTAAACAGGAAAGCAAAGGCTTAGAAAAGCAGTATAATTTATTTTAATCACCAGCTCCCATCTTGATTGGTTCAACCAAAGATAATTGCAGTGAAATAATGAGAGGCACGCATTCCTCTGCTATGAGAAAACAAGATATTGATTTATGTGAGAATTTTTAAAATAATGGTTTTCATTACAGGATTATGCCAAGGCAATTAAGAATAACCGATAAGTTCTAAATCAACACATTCACAGCTTGCCAGATGTATTAAAAACTTTTAGGAAAACTAAATTTGTCTTTAGATTTTCTGGATGAATGTTTCAATCCATGTATCAGTACTCTGTTATCACTTGCAGCCAAGCCTGTGCGTCCTGGCCACTACCCACTTTGTTCCCCCATCAACCACTTCTTCATCCGGGGCTACAGTGACAACTCCGTCACTTTCTGCAATGCCGGTTTCCAAAACAAAAACAACCAACCAGCAGTTTCCATGGACGCTCCCCCAACACATGACACCGAGGCCAGATTACCTAAGGAAGAGTGCAACCAGAACAGCTCTGCAGAACTCCTCGACCCACAAAGTGATGATGACAGCAATGCTCAGAACAACATGTGAGCAAGCACTCTTTCTTATTTCATAGCCACTTTCTTTAACTCCAACATTGTGGTTTGAACCTATAATTTTAACCCAAGGTTTCATTTGTATAACTTTACAAACCCTACATCCATAGTGGTAAAGTTGCCATGGTAACCTTTCAAGAATAAACACATAGTTACTTGTTCTGGGGATAAACCAACAAACACTGAGCTAAAACTATTTTATATCTTTACAAGTGAATAGTTTTATCTTTATTCAACTGTTAAGTACCAGTTAATAGTTGGATGTACACTCAGTCAGAGGCAAAAACCTAAAAAGCTAAAAGGTGAATGGGTTGTAGATGTAGCGCATCAATATTTATGTACATTATAATCAGAGCAAATTGCTTTGGATTCTGAAAGACAAAGGGTATTTGCATCAAGCAGATATCTTTTAAAAAATACCGTTCACTGAAAGCTGGAGTGGAAATTTTGATGCAGGAGAAGACAAAGGAGAAAAAATGGTCTGCTGCTGCAGTGAGGATTATGTCTACCTCATATTTCAGCAAATAAGCACTGTAATCCAAAAGGTGCTTCAACTGTGAGAACAATTCTGTTACGTTTTTTTGTATTCAGACTGAAATCTTTATGACTGGATCATTTCCAATATATAGTGTTTTGCACAAGTTTAACAAACAAAACTTAAATAAATAAAACATGGAGCTCAATATCTTGTTGCACTGGGTTAGGGTTTTCAATCTGACAATAGAGCACAAGTCAGTACAGTATGTATTTGTAAAGATTACTAGTATTTTTAAATTTTACAATCTGATATAGTTTAACTTCAGTCTTTACATGTTGGTATGAATCATTCCTTTGTCAATATGCAGCAGTATAATAAAAACATCGAACTCACTTATTGATCTAGACATTACTCAGCTATTGGTTTGAAGCTCTCTATGAGGAACATTTTCTCCATCTCTTCTGCGCCTCCTGTGTTTGTGGTTGAAGACACGACAGCTGCGATCTGATCCAACAATAGGTGCAAACTGCACACAGCTAATGGACTTGATGGACAAGTTTGCATCATAAACCCAGTACAGAAATGAAGCATATGCTACATCCAAAACGTGTGCAAAGGTTTATAAAATTGTTTTTGTGAACACCTATGAAAATTTCAAGAAGAATTTTTTTTTTTTTTCATGATGGCAGTAATTCACTTTGGAACCAGTAGCCTTTAGTTCAACTTTCCTGAGAGAACGTCTGCCTGATTCATCAAGCTCAGGTTGTTCAAATAGCTTTCTGCTGCCCAAAAAGTGTTGACTCCAGATACGACAAATTCTTGCTTCGATAGCTATGACCAGTTTTTTTTTCCCTATGTTGTTTAGTCTGTAGATGTAAAAGATAAATACAAAGATATAACATATTTGACATAAGTTCTTGTTCTATTTCTTTTTTAGGCTTCCAGCTGAAGCAGTAAGCAAAGCAGAGAAGTCTTCAGAAATGCTCGATTCAGAAAACGGTGAGCCTACTACGAGTAAATCCTGCTAAAACAATGAGTAATGTTATAACACTGATCAGCAGGGGGTCAATTCATTTAAATTTATGAGTGTAATTTCGTGACAACCATTATGCCCTCATACCAGCCATTAAGTTCAGATGTTTTTATAGACTCTTACAAAGTGCTGGCTGTTAAAATAGCTAACAGCAACTACCCTGCTGCTGGTGTTGTTTAATCTGGTTTTTATTTCTTATTTCAGAGGTGGTGGGTAGATTTTAACTTGATGTGATGAGAAATTTGGCAGTTTCCAAATATAGGACAGAGCTATCAAAAAGTTTCTACATTCTTACAAGATGCAGACTGTCATGTTTTACGATTTGCCAAGAGAATGTTCAGCCGACTGTGAGATTCTCCTGCTGCTTGAAGATTTTGTCCGTCTTCATCTTCGTGTTTGTGTACGTGTGTTATCAGCGGCATACTCTGGGGGAGACAGATTAGGCTTGCAGTGTCATTACTCAGAGAAGCCGTCAGACAAGCTGGAGGACCAATTCAGCCTCTGACCCAGTAATGACAGTTGTTTGAGTTGTGCAACAACATCACACCACTTTGATTCACTGGGAATATCAATAAAAGTCACAAATTGCATTAGGATCAATTCGTCAACATGCTGCAAGTGTTTATGCCCTTCATTAAACATCAGACCTGACTGCTGTTCTGCAGAGATCCCCTTAGATATCAAATCAGTCTGGATTTACTTTGTACTGTTTGGAAGCAGTAGTGATGTTTGCAAAGTTTTTATTATTTTCTGTATTTTTATCACCAAAGTAGTTTGTGTTCTGTACAATTTATTTACCAGGTCAAACCTCTAAGGCTGAAGTCCCTCATTCTTCTCCAGTAATTTCCACTCTCGTACTTCAGTGTGGTGAATTTCAATAAGAATTCGTGGGAAAATGTGGCCAAATAGATCCACAAAGCCTGAGCCCAAGTTTTTCTCCTGCTTTTTCTTAAATCTCTTTGGTGAAGCCTTGAGAGGTGATTTGTTCTGACAGCAGATTTTTAGTACCTGTCACAATGCTTCTGTTTTGTATTTTTTTCTACTGACTATAAAGCCAGTGAAGCAAAAGGTCAAATGACACCGCTCATTAATTAAATCAACTTCCCTTTGTCCGTGACAGGGAAGTTACACTCAGTCTTTCTGCAGCCTGAGCAACAGTCGAAGCTCTTTGATGCATTCAGTTGTCAATATGTGTGTGATGTAGCCCAGGGAAAGTTTTGTGAAATCAGTTATTGTCAGGAAGCTTCAGTGGGAGATTATACATCCAGTGATTTAGTAATAAACTGGTTGCCAGCACTGGGATGCACCTGGCAAAGGAATTCAGCTCAACAAACTGCACAGAGAATAAATTTTATGAGGGGAAAAAAGCCCCATTTTCTATGGTAAGCACTGCTCTGCTGCACCAAATATTTACCAGTAATGGCAGCTTTTAAGAAGGATGTGCTTTTAATGAACATTTTAATGAAATTACATTTTGCAGATGAGAGCTTTTGAAACCTGTGTGGTTTCTGGTATCTGTTGTTCAAGCAGAAATACTTGCATCAATGACTCTCCTCTTATTCAAGCAGCTCTAATGAAAGCAATGTCTAAATAAACAACCAGGAGTCACATTAACATTCATATTCATGTGCTCTGTACTCCAGTTTGTATTTGTTTTTTGGTTAAATTCAGACATTAAGGTACTTCTTGGATAGATCCACATTAACCAGGGGTCTGTTTTGCAGCTGAGTCATTTTTATAGCTTTTTGTGGAAAAAAGAAATCTCATTTCATTTATATTCATAGTCTCTGTCCTGAACTTTCATCCTAATCCTTTTTATAATTTACATTGCTAAAATGACAGAAATTGTATTTAAACTGTGCAGAAATAATATTCAAAATGTGGTACTTCTACTTCTTTTCATTAGTTTTTCTTGAGAAAAACTTGAGTTTGATTTGTTTATTTTTTTATGAATAGCATATTGAGTAGGTTTTTGAGAAGTGAAAGCATTATGAAAAATGCTGGATGAAGATTATAATTAGTTTCTGAGTATGAGTTTACTGTTTTACCAACCTTAAAAAGGCAAATACATTAATATATTTTTTAGTCTTTCAGATGTGTTCAGGTTGCTAAACTAGCAATTGTTATGTTCATTTTCATGAGAACTAAAAAAATATGTAAGCAACTGTGAAAGAAAACAGAGCACAAGGAAAAAGAGAAAAAATTGCTGAAAAGTGAGAGTGTTACATTTGGAACTGTAAAGTCTGGCATCAGAGCGTAACACGATATCCCCCAAAGACAAAAGTACTGGCAGAAAAGTCTCTAGCTGGAGTATTAGCTCATATAGTGAAGATATATCTGGCAATGTATCCTTTGCACATGTGGAAGTGATAAATGTTTTCTTAAAGCAGTAGCTAGGGGACCTAACAAACCAACACTGTGAAAGGATTTAAAAGCACTAGAAAAGTTGGATTTGTTGCAATTTCTGCATGGGTGTCAGCCCTCCCATTTCTTCTGATAACTAACCAGATTACTTTATATTTGTAAGCCAGGGAGTGATAGGGCAAGTCTGACTTTTCAAGGGATGATCAGTCTGTGTTTCCTTTATGGGGGCTTAACTGCACTACAGAAATATAGGTGAAAAGTTTTCCTGAGGACACCATCTATCATCCCACTCAGTCCAGCTACAAGTAGTTTTTTTTGTTTTGTTTTGTTTTGTTTGTTTTGTTTTGTTTTGTTTTTTTTGTTTTTGTTTTTTTACAAGAACATGTTGTTCAGCCCTTAACAGTAAACTTCTACTCACTATATGTGTAGCTAGTGAAGCCAGAGAGAAGCTTTTTTTGTGTATGATAGACGTTATGCTCACAAACAACACCAGCTGTTGCTTTGGTGGTTTGGCTGCTTACTCACTGGTAGAGCTATCTATCATAGCTGTGGGATCCATCAGCTGTAGGAGTTGCAGATTCCAAATGTTTCATAATCCTGGGCAAAAAATGTTTCTAACAAAGAGAATAACAGAGTTTATGGTGTGTAAAGAGGAATACATTGCCCCTACCTATGCTTACTTATTCACTTTGAAAAACAATGCAAATGCTGATTGTGAAATATGTTTGTTTCTAAATTGCTGTACTTTTTTGCTTTAAAATTTATTTTGCTCACATTAACCTTTTTCAGAATTAGATTAAAACCATATTTTCTGAATAATGTATTTTGAATTGTTTAAACCAAAAAAGTCTTCCTGCAGCCTTTGTTGCCATGTTATTCAGGTTGCCAGATTGCTAAAATTCTCCAGCTGCTTGTTCGAAAGCCATTGCTCTTCAGTGGCTTTAAGATGTAATATTTATACCTATGTGTGTCTTTTGTAACCCCACTTCCTCCAAGTCATAACACCCCCAACCCTTTCACTGTGCACCTGTCTGTGTCCTTATGCACTGTTTCTGTCCACAGGAAACAGCACAGATATCAATGACAACAGGTAAGACTATAACGGACCCAGTTTGTCTTCATGCTCTGATTGCACTTGTGCATTTAGGACATGCAACATAGCAGCTCTGAACTGCCTTCCTTACTGCTGTCTCTCCCTGCTTCATTACTGCCCCCTTGCTGTGGACACTGCTACTGCTGTTGCTGCTGCTGCAACGCCCTATGATCCTGGTGTGTGTGTGTGTATTTATGTGTGTGGCGGTTAGCATGTGTCTGAATGTGAATTCTGTGTCCAGAACTGATGTCTGCGACAATCAGGATGCAGCCAAACTCTACAAGTTGCAGAATGAGGCTTCAGCCAGCTAAGGTAAGAATAAAGAATATGTGATGTCAAAACACAGCGTTCGTGCACAAATCATGGATCAGGAATTTTTGAAGAAGTCAGAGATATTCAGCACAGGCTTTTAATTCTTTAATATTAAATCTTGTACATCTCATGTTTGCAAACTGCAGCTGCACTAATTTGGCCTGCAGGACTTTTGTGTGGATTTTGCTTGTACCACTCAGTGCAATATTCTTTAATTAATGGTATGTTTCTCTGCAAACTGTAGCCTGCATGGCAAAACAGGGTCTTGGGAATTAATTAAAATTGTGTGCCGATAATTAAACATCACCTAAAAACGCAGGCTGGACCCATGCTGGAATGTTCTTCTCTCATCTATAATATCAGATTGCCAGCTCCTATAGAAGTTAATGGTGCCAGGATAAAATAGTTTAGTTTGGAACTGTTCCTGTTTCATGAACAATAGCATTGCCTTTGAGGGATCCAGATGGAGCTCTTCCAGCTGCGAGAGAGCAAGACAAGAAATAGCTGAGGGTACTTTGAGGTACTTTGCCAAAAAAATAAATACATAAAAATCCTAAGAAAATAGAAGTCATCAGCAAGTTTTAGATTACCTCTAAATCATGGTCCAGTTATGCATAAGTATTGCACAATGAAAATTAAATGAATGACAATTACATCATGTCAGAGGGGGGTTTTTTAATCCTGGTACCAGCCTGCAGATGTTTTCTGCATTTATAAGCATAGCTGGTCCAAGATTGTATGAGGCCAAGAGCAGAATGGAATTTGGGGCCCTACTTCCTGTTAAAGTCATAACCCACCAGCCAGCAGAGGCCACATAACCTCTTTTTAGAGGTCATTTTTGCTTGCATGTTGTACACAGCTCTGGATTCATGGCTTACTATTAAGTAATAAACTGAAGTTATCACACAGTGTATTTTGCTTGAGCCTGAAATTGTTCACACTGTTAAATGTATAATAGTAAGTAATTTTTTTCTGACTTGTGTACAGTTTCGATGCAGATGCAATATATATATATATATATATATATATATATATATATGAGAAAGAGTCACTTCTTTAAATAGTTGTGCTTACAAGCATAAATGGAAAATTGTAAATTGGGTATAACTGCTTATTGATTACTTAGCAGTTGCAGTGTGCTTTAAATTTGACTCCAGACACAAACAGTAGAAATGATTAAACTACTGAGATTAGATTGTAACTGTTCAGACTGTGGGCATCAAACTACAAAGATTTGTAGTTAAAATTAAAATTCTTTTTTTAAAATTTATTTTAAAAACCTTAAGCAAATTAGAGTAACATTGTTTTTCATAAACATGACGTGAAGTTTAAAATTTTGAGATCTATATTCTTTGTGAAAAGTTGAGTGCTCCTGGGTTGGTGGGCTGCAGGCCTTGGAGCCCTAAACAGCAGCTTAGTTCACTTATGTTGTCTCAAACTCCAGTCCTCGAGAGCCAGAATCCTGCAATTTCTACATGTGTTTCTGCTTGACCCCACCTGAAACAAATAATTAGGTCATTATCAGGACTGTAGATTTTAGTGACAAGATGAGAAGGTAATTCAGCTCTTCCAGATGAGTTGAACCAAGGATGCATCTAAAAGTTTTAGTACACTGGCCTTCAAGTACTGGAGTTTGAAGACCCATGCTTTCTGTCAAAGGTCTTGACAGTCCTTGAGGGCCTACGTCTTGCAACTTTTAGATTTGTCTTTGGTTTGACACAACTTGTAATGGATAAATTGCCTCCCCAGCTTTAAATAAAGTTCTTCAGATTCCTCCTAATGACCTAATTGATTCAGCTGTGTTGAAGCAAAGATGCATCTAAAAGTTGTGGTACATTGGCCCTTGAAAATGGGAGTTTCACACCTGTGCTTTAAATAGTTCACATTCACCTCTTTTGAGAGTTTACTTCACTGAAAATGATCCAACTCAACTGGTAAAGCTCGATTTATAGTTCAGAATCAATTTTAATCATTTTTACGAAGGGAGAATGAAAAACTACCATTAAGTTTCCATAAAAGTTGTCCAATCTTTCTCCCGATATACAATGAGTTAAGCTGCAAAGGCTAAATTTGTCCATAGACTTAAGCTTGTGCAGTTTCCAAACATACCCACCTCCCAATGAAGATACCAGACAGAAACTGACGTGCTCCTTCTGGCAATGTTAGCATGAGTCACAGACAGCTCTCTCCTCTTTCTACCACGGGTTTCTCTTTGTGTGTTTTTCAAATGCATTTGACTGTCACTCTTATGCTCTGTTTCTATGTATATGGTTGTCTTTCTGCAGGCAGGCGAATGTTTCTGAGGCCTCCACTATAAATCTGCATGCAGATGATCCCTGTCATTCCAGACTCCTCCTTCTGCCCCTTTTCCACCTGCTGTAAAAAGTCCTCTTTGTGTCAGTTTCCCATCCTCAGCCTGTTCTTCTCTGGTTCCTTCTTTCTGTGAGTGGGTAACAGTTTGGCAAGCACTGTATCTTAAACACCTGCCAGCCTACACCTGCTGCTGCACCCGATCCCTATTACTTGAAATAGAACGGGCCAAAAATAGAGAAATGGGGAGAGAGAATCTGCATTGCCATCTGTTACCACCAGGGTGTACTCATTAGCAATAGGGGCAAAGAAGAAAATATCAATTTTAAACCCCTGCAGCTGCAGTTATTGTCATCAATACACAACTTTATAAAAGGTAAATGTGACACCCTGTACTCACTTTAGTAATATTTATTGTTTTGACTGCATGTTAATTTTTGATGAAACAACTCTTATGTTGAATTTTTTTTAAGTCAGGGGACATTGTGTTGAAATCTGTTAATGGGTAAAAGAAAAGCCCAGAAACTATAAAATACTCTGCAGTTTTTCAGTGTAGTTGAACCTACTCTGTGTTTCTTTCAGTCGGAAGCCGACATTTCCCTCTATTTAAAACATATACATGTTATATTTGTTGAAAAAAAAAATGGGGATCATCCTTTATTTCCCCCCCTTTTTGAAAGGTAAAGTAATTGCTTGTATAGAACCAGTATATATTTTTTCCCCCTTACTTCAGCTTTTGAGAACAGGAAAATATGTTATAAACAATGTGATATTTCTCTGTTTGACTTCAAACAAACCCCATGAAACTTATTTTCATCTTTATATTTTGTATTCATTTTATTCCAGAACTCCAGTAGAGTTTACTTTACCTTTTGTTTGAAATCTGGCAGCTGATCAGCTGTTGTCACTTTCTGATGATCCTCACTGTTACCAACTGGTTTAATATAATAGGTATCAGGGCCAAGAGTTGCATTTTTCCATTATTTCCATCATTTCTATCATCTACAATTTTAAAAAGCTAATGCTGAGACAGACAATCATCAGATGATTGTTCGAGGCTGGGTCTTCAAACTTTAGGTTTCTAAATCCCACTGACTGCCAGCGATTCTGAAAATTAAAACTTTTTAAAATTTGTTTTCAGATTTTTTTTTTTTCCTTTAACACACTTTTTTATGATTGTTCATTTTAGAAGTGTGCTGATGTGGGCTTCTGACAAAAAAGAGAATTATATTAAAGACAAGAAAATCATTTAAACCTCATATCCAGAGCAGTTTGAAGTTCGAGCTCTTGACCTATTGCTTTCATACATGGTTACCTCATTCTTTGAAACACTGTGACATAGATTGACACCCAATAACAAGAACACATGAGTCCCCTTTAAAGTGGATAAAAAGAGTTAATGTGTGCTTTAATGCTATCCTTAAAGTCTCTAAATAGTTTCAGTATGCTAAAGATGTATGCAACTGGTGCAGTTTAGATTACTTAGACATCAAGGTTGATAAAACAAAACCTGCAGTAGTGTTTGACAAAGATTCTTCATATCTGATCTTTTTATGGATAAATGTATTTTTACAACACAGTATGTAATGCCAGGTAGCAGTGGCTTACAAAACTCTTTATAACCTTTTAACATTTTTTCATGTTACAACCACAGCTTTAATGTATTTTATTTGGATTTTGTTTGATAGACCAACACAAACAAGTTTGGATGCAAAGGAGAAGGAAAATAATATATGATCTTCAAACTTTTTGCTAATTAAAATCTGAAATGTGTGGCAAGCATTTTTGTTTAATTCCTTTTACTCTGATACCCTAAATACCACCCAGTCCAGCCAGTTTTATTTAGTAGTCATCACAGTTTAAATAACAATGGTTTTGTGAAGGTTTATTAGAAAACAGTAGCGAACAAACAGCATCATGGAGACCAAGGAACAAACCATAAAGCTCAGGGATAAACTTTTAGAGAAGTTTACAGCAGAGTTATGTTTATAAATAATGTCCTAAGCTTTGAATGTATCACTGACCTCAGATTTGTTCATTAGAAAATGGAAAGAACATAGTTTACATATAAAACCAACACTATCAGAAGCAACCAAGAGGCACATGGTAACTCTGGAGGAGCTGCAGAAATCCACTGCTCTGGTGGGATGATCTCTTGACAGGACAACTGTTAGACATCCAATGTGGCTTTTAGTGGAGAATGGAATTTTCAAACAGAACCAAACTAAGTCATGTTTGCAGTTTGCCCAAGTCATGAAGCAAACATGTGAAAGAAGGTGCTTTGGTCAGAGGAGACCAGAACTGAACTTTTCAGCCTAACTACAATAAAAAGTGGCTCTACAAAGTCAGGGGATAAATACAAATACATGCCACATATTTCAGATTTTTATTTCTTTATGATTTAGGATTGTAGTTGTGACCAAATGTGGAAAAAAATGAAGGGTATGGAAACTTTCTCTAAGGCACTGCAAACACTTTTATATTTTAAATATTGAAAATTTAACTTGCATTGCATCATTATTCTCTCCTCTAGCAGAACTAGTACCAAATAAGTTTAAAAAATTTTTGGCTCTTGATGGTTTACCTCGTTCTTCAACCGGCACTTTCTCATGAAGTATGAGAGGAACCAAAGAAGACAGAGAAAAAGACAGTCCAACAGTTGTTTAAAATAAAAGTTATCAGATATTCTGTGGTTGGATTTGGATTGACATCATTTGCAGTTGCAAAACTTAACAAGCAGGAGGAAAATAAAAGAACACATAAATATGGTTATTTTAAAGTACTCATTGTGTAATTTTCAACATACGTACATGTATATTATCCCCCAAAAACTGCTTGCAAATGATTGTTTGTTAAACATTAAAATATAATTTCATCAGAGCATGGCAAAGTAAAAATAAAATGTAGCAACTATTTTTATACTCAACGAATTAGTTAGAAATATAGATTATTTATTATTTGCTCTATTTTAAATGTGATTTATTTGCTTCCTGATCATTCTTTATTTATACGGGTTGTTGAATGTGAAATATTTGTATTTTGTTAATGTGTAGAAGTATTTTTCCATGCATTTCATTTACTGTAATGATGTTAGACTTTGTATTTTCACTGGTTATTGAATGCACGTGTGAAAGTGTATTTGTGATATGAATTTGTTAAGGTGATGACTAATCTTGCTTAACCACCTCAGACCAAGAATAAAGGTGTTATCTTATAGTGTATCTTTTAAGGGTGATCTAACCTGCAGCCTATTTAGGCTCAGTTGAACATATGACAGAAGGGTTACTTTAGGTTATCAGGAGATGACAGAGTCCTGTCTTAGTCACTGACACTCACTGAGAGATAAAACATCTCATCTCAGCGACTATTCTGACCTTTGAGAATGCAGATACGTTTTGAGCTATGTAGGGGGTGCAGTAAGAGATATTTGAGCAGATAAAACAATAGACCCAAGGTATCAAAACACACTGATGGACAGCTGCTACAAACTGTCCACCCTGTCATAATCTCTGTCGATGTCCTGATCAGATAGTCAGGATCAGAGAGTCCAGGTGACAGTCCAGGAACTGTACTATCGTGTGTATGTATTCTCTAATTAAAACATTCTCTGAACTTTGGTTTTCTATGATCCCCAACTATAAATACACCAATCACCCTACAGAATAGGCATCAAAATTACAGGTTGAACAATATCAGCAAGCATATATCAAGTTGTTGGCAAAAGCAATCATACCTATTGAACATTTTCAGATTCTCTCATAGATAGATAGATCATCATAAAATGGCACATATTTGTGAACTGGAAGAGAAAGAATACATTTTTTTCTTTTCATGGACAAATCTGCTCTTTAGGCAAGTGTGGCAAAAAGAAAGTCATTGTTGAAAGAAAGCAAAATTAAATCTCTTTTAAAGTTACCCACAAACCATGTAGGGGACACACGTGGAGCTGCATCACTATAGATCACCCTGAATACACCCTACCCATTGTGAAACAAAGTGGTGACAGCATCATGCTGTGGGAATACTTATCTTCATAAGGCACAGAAATGCTGGTCAGAGGTGATGGGAAGATAGAAATAGGAAGGTTAATTAATTTATTACTCTCGACCCTCTTCATTACCTTTTATTTGGTACATAGCACCTGTTCAGTTCAGGTTTTTCCCAAGGATCAAAAAAGTCATTGAACTCAAAGCTGACTCTGTTTGAGAAATCAACAGAAACCATGTACTGAATCTGAACTGCCAACCCACATTCAAACTATGAAAATAGATGTCCTGACATGGATCATAGATACCTATTAGGCTGCCTGTGTTCACTTACTTACCAATCTGAAACTAATCTGGCAAGATAAATCTCGTGTGAAACTGTATCCTGAATGGGAACAATAAGAACTGCAGGGGTTTTTAAGAAAGTGTGGAGGGAAAAATGTTTGTACAGTTGTGTGTTGCTTGGTTTGTTTATTGCTTAGTGCATGGAGTACCTTTTCTGTAGCTACAGAGAACCATCTTTGTTATCCCATGGAAACTCATTTCAATAAATATGATCCTGTGGCCATAAACTGTCTATCCTTGAATTATTTAAGGTGCAAATATACAACAGCTTTTTCATGCTGTATAATCTGGGGTAAGAAAATTAATGACTTTAGCAGAAGATATGGCATTTGTTTAACAGATGATGTTTCAAACTATCGAAATATCTTGTAGAAGACAAAAAAACATCAGCACAACCCACATCTCACTTACAAATGCCAGCATTACAGATCAAAGGCCAGGATGGGTCACACAACGCTGGAAGTCACTGGACCAACAGAGTGTAGAGCTAAGATCGTATGGAGCACATTTAATAGTTCTGCCAAAGATAGAGAAGAACTCAAATCAATCTCTAAAGCACAAATTTGAGAAAAACAGATTTTTATCTGATCTGTAAATGTTAGACAGTTTCGAACATTCCAACCTCCCTTTTCTAAACCTTCCAGTTGACCTTCTGTAGACCCTCTAGAAATAAAAAGAAAATAGACCTTGTTTTGTGTAATGTGAAATTCTAATTAATTTTCAAACACCAATGCTAAGCTATTGTAGTTCGAGAGCAACACTCTATTTTAGCTCTCTTAGTAAAATTAAGACATCAAAAGTGGTATTTGCATTTGGTGACAAAAACTAAACATATTTTTTTTTTCAGTTCTTTCAGAAAATGTACTTAATGTTGTCACAACTTTTGAAAATAATAAAATATAAAGTTTCACTACTTACTGGATAAATCAGGATGTAAGGTAGTACCTAAAGAAAAGAGATGGCTGTGGCAAATAAACAGCACCTTTAAACTTCGCTGTACAAAAAGCTCTCCTTAAGGAATTGAAAGGATACTGCACTATGTTACATAAAAAATAACAGATGAAAAGCATAGCAAAGCAGCCTATTTCATTTTAAGATAGAGTTCTGGTTAGTTTGTTTCGGTTTGATAATATGACAGTAATTTAAATTATGGTAGGCTAGCATTTTCCCAGAATACACTGGAAAAACTGCAGTAACATAATATAAAACAGAACTGCTGAAAATAGAGTAGTTTTCCTGTGAAAACCAATAACTCTACAGTAACACACTACATTGCTCTAACTATAATAAACTGTGGCACATTGCACTTTGTTTGATGCTGAGTGATAAAACTTGTGCAGTGCTGTTATGTTCTGTTTTCTGTTTTAATATAATGTATATGTTGTTTGATATGTGGACATGCTGCAAATTCTCACTAGGCACATTAAAATTACCATTGACTACTGAAGACAGTAATTTTACTGTTAACAACAACAACAGCAACTTACTATTTAATGGAGGGCTTAGAATAAACGTATATGTTCTGCCTGACTCCAAGCATCCAACAGAGCAGTAGCAGCGGGGTTGGGCAGCAAATGACCTGGTCTGTGCAGGGCTGGAATCCAAAAGGCCAAAGTTCAAAAAATCAGGAGAGAAGTGAACAGAAATCACAACAGTCGGGATAGACATACTTAATCATTTGCTAGGAACATTGTCTCTGTGGGAATCATCGTTCGGAGCAGTGTGAGCTGTTCATCCTGTGGGCTGCTGTCTGAGAGCTGTGAGTAAGAAGCTACCTGACACGCCACGATGTGACATCTGTCAGTTTAAAGATTTATTTCTGCAGTTGAGTTGTATTAGATATAACCTAATTGGAGAAGAAAGCTCATTCAATTTAACTTGACAAACACATCACATCTGCAAACTACAAGCTATGTGATTAAACATAAGTTAAAACAAGATAGTCATGCATGGATTTATAACAGTTTTTCTTTTCACTGGGATAAAGAGAACAGCTCTAAGGTATTGCTTGTCATAGGTTATAGGTCCATGAGCTGTAAAAGCCAAAGGGTTATTGTATTGTTGATCTGTTTGTTTTATCCAATCACCAAATATGAGTTATTAACCAATATTTAACTCAATATAAGAGATTCTTGTGCACAATGTTAAAGGTTACAGTCAAGCTATAATTTTAAAACAGCAAGACCATCTATATTAACACATTATTCTCTTTGTTGTCCTTGTTTATGATTTATTATATTTACATTTTATATTATTGTATATATTGGATAGCCCTAACCCTGAACCCTTTCCTTGATATTTAACCAACAATTTTCTCAAGCTGTCAATAGGAGGAACTTATTAGGAAAAGAATACAAAGAATAGAAGTATAACCTAAGTAATAATTTTCTGCAGAAGTACAGATTATAAATAATAAAAACACACCCACACAGACTGTGAGACTTCCTCAGATACGTGTCCTACAGTATATACCCTCAATTACATATGCTAGAATGGGTTCAAAGGTTTCTCCGTTTCCAGTGCTGGAGAATCAATCCAACAACGTTGCCAAAAGCTACAGTTTTATCACTTGGATCACCTTTCTTGCTTTTGTGCATACATGGAATCATCAAAACCACTCAAAAATATTACAAAATATTTTTTAGCACATAAAATAAATCATTGCTGTCTTATTACAAATGGCTACCAAACATCGCTTTAACATCTCATGATAAGTGATTCAGTGGAAATACTGAGCAAATCTTCACAAAAGCAGTTTAATCAGTTTAAGCATTTAATCAGAAATTAAACTCCGTCATTACATAAAACATGTTTTCTCTGTCACTCGCTCTCAATCACCACATCATCTGCAGCATAATCTGAGGAAGTGTACGAAGATTATCTGCTAAATTTGCATTTGTCACGAGGAGTGACCAAACAGCATGGATTAGTAAGTGAGGTCACTAAATGTCATATACCTCTCCATGAAAATGTGTCTCTGGGTCTCCTGTGGGTTATATCTAGAGAATGTTAACCTTCTGTGGTGACAGGAGGCTTTATCATTTGTTTACATTGCTTGGCTTGATAATCGGTCAAAAGGTAACTATTGTTTAAAACTCATGAGCTTTTAAAAGATACTCTGGTAAAAAGCAGAAAATATAAGGGTGAATTTGGCAAGCTTTACATGGTATTCAAAGTGGATTAAGATATCCAGATATGTTGCGCAACGCCACATGATGCAATTTATTCAGGTTGTTTCAGTCCATTATGATCAGAGATCCATCTTTGTTCTTTGCTTTGGTTCATAATATTGTGTCTTTTCCAGTCTTAATCATGACTTCTTCAGAGCCCCCTAATGGACTGTGGCATCGGAAAACCAAGACCCGTCAGCAAGATGCCGACTCTGATCAAGGTATGCTTAAACTGTTACTTCTAGGCAGTTATTTAATATTTTTATTCAGTACTAAAGGAAATATGAGTTTAGTTAAGACTTTTTTCAATGCTTATTAAGTCTTTTCAGTGCCAGGCAATTCTGATGTAGTACACTTTATTAAATTGTGACATGTCCAGTTGCTTCAGAACAATATACAACATTCTGTTATCTATTCCAGTTGTGAACAAGATGTGCTGTGTATTGTGAGGCAAAGTAAACAATCTGAGCAACATCTATTCTTCTCTTTGCAGCCAAGAGTCATGAAAATGTGCAGGAAGATCTGATTGAGTGGGAAAAATACATGACGGTAACTAAATACCTCCTGTTATATTATATTCAACTGCAGTTCTTAAGCAGGAAAAAAAAAAAAAAAAAACTTTTTCTTCTGTGTGTAGAAACTAAAGGTGAAAGTTTTAGAAAAGGTCCAGAATCAGCTGAGAGATATTCTTGACAAAGCTCTGACTGAGTCTATGGAGCCTCCTCCCCACATTAAATCTCCACTAAGTGGGAAAACAACAAAAAAAGAGTCACCCAGGTGAGACGGTATACACACCACACTCACATGTGTTGATCTGGAATACAAATGCTTTGATTACTAACTAGTTGCAGGAACATGCATTTGATTAAATTGTGTCTGTGGTTTGTCTTAGATCTCAAAGGATGGATGATGGCAAAGTGTTTATGGAGCGAGCGTCGCTGTTGGAGTGAGTAACAACAGAGCAGAAACAGATTCGTGTCAAAGCCAGTGACAGTTCCTTATTATGGCAGCTGAAACATGTGTGAAGGTTATATTTGAAAATTTAGAACTAAAAATATTAACGTTTTGTTTGTTTTCTCTGAAAAAGAAGTGAGAACTTATTGTGGTTTAATGAGAACAGTCGCCTTACAATTCAAAAGTTAATTCCAGCTTCCTCCTGCCACGTGTTGATGTGCCTATGTGCCAGGCACCTATCCACGAAGTTGCCTACCAATCTGCGTATCGGTGTATAAATGTGTGCACATTTGTGATGCAATTAGGTGAATGTGGCTCTTGCGTAGACAGCTTTGAGTGGTCAATATGACAAGAAAAGTGCTATATAAATTCAATTCATTTACCATTTAACTCAAAAATAATTTATCTGAGAATCACAAGCAAAAAAGCAGCAAAGATGCTCTCATAGTTGCCTTCTTAATACTCAAATTAGTAATTGGAGCATAATTAAATCATATAGTACCATGCTCATATGTCCTGCATTCACTTCTTAAACATTACCTTACCATAACAGTGGCAGGTAAATTTGTATTTGTAATACTTTTACTATCTGACATCAAATCAAACAAAGTTTTCTTGGTTAGGTCAGGTAGACCAATAAACCTGACTCCAGTTCTGTCAGGACGAATTCCTGTGAGAAGCTTAGGGAAATGGTTAACCCAAGTCATACATTTTAAAACATCTACCAAATACTTGGGAAATGTTAGTTAAAAAAAATTAAAAGTAAAAAAGAAAACTAATTGAGCAATTACCTATCCATTATTCCGGCATGTAGTAGATATAAATAATTTTGTGAATCCTAAGTGACCTCAAAACAGGAAAATTTTGTCTGATTTAAAATCAGACAGTGACAAAAAAGTCTTATGTCTGTATGTAGATGTCTGATTTAAGTTGTACATTATCTATGATTGATTATAGTGCACTATTCAGTAAGTGTCACCCAGAAAGTCCTGCTGGTATTATTACATATATTGTAGTTTATTCAAATTTGTGTGGATATGTCAGATTTAATTATTGCTTTTTTTTCTGTTTTCTTCTCTTCATCAGTGAACTGTTTGAGATCAGCCACATTAGGACCATCTACCACATGTTTATTGCTGTGCTCCTCATCTTTTGTTTGAGCACCTTGGCTGTTGACTACATTGACCAGGGCAGGTCTGTGTTAAAAGTGCATGCACACAGTCCATTGACTGGGGGACAGAAAAACGTTACTGCTTGTAACAACTATGAGACATACTATGGGTCACATTTGTTATTGCACTAGTATGACGAGAGTCCAGTGAGTCCAACTGGTGGTAACACTCTCCTGATATGGCAGGCTGTTTTAACATAAAATCGGTTTTGCCACACTTACATTCCATTTATCTGTAATTGGTTTATGACTAGATGTATTAGTAAATTAGGATATCTTTAAGTATATTTTGACTAGACGGAATACCTATTTGAGATATCTCTAATTACATTCTGACTAGTATAAATGATACCACATTTACCATTAATTTGTAGGGGAACTTTAATTCAAGATCAAGATCTGCAATTAATTACTAACTATGTGAAACATATATTTCAGATACTGACAATTTAAGTTATGACGAATCATAAAGTAAATTTAAGATATAGCTCAGTGGCAGCACAAGGGGGCTTACGCGCAATTCTTAATTCAGATATTTAAAAATGTAATTTTAACTAGTCATAATAACGTTCAAGATATCTTGAATTGTAATTACAGATTTGTGACTCTTAAAATGATGAATCCGGTGACATCAGTTGAGGTATCTTGAAAGGAAGATACCTCAACTCGTCAAAATGTAATTGAAGGTATCTTGAAATATTATTCTTAATGGTCAGATTGCGAATGCAGATATCTTAAATTACCATTTCGGATAGTCAAAATGTAGCTTCAAAACTTTTTGAAGCTACATTTTGCCTGCCATACTCCTGAATATAACACAACAAAAAATAGCATTCTAATAACTTCTTATGGAGAATGACTTTCTGCTGGACACATCTCATGATAGCTGTCTTCTCCATAGTTGTGTAGGTCATAACATCTCTGTAGAAAAAATCCTTTTCTGAGAAATTTAATTTTGGGTTTTTATTTAAAAATGACCAGAAATAAACACACCTGACACCAGAGGTTTGGAGACGCTGGATAATGCCCACACTATTGTATGTCGCTAAAGAGTCATTTTCATCTGTGAGTGCATTCCTGGTGAGATTAAAATAGTTTTTACATCTTTCATTGTATTGATTTGTAATCCTTGTTCTCTCTGAGGGGAATAGTGGTGCCACTAAAATTCCCTCCTCAGCACAACAAAGCTACCACATCTCTTCACCACAGTAGGAAAACATTCAGCTTTTCCTTTTATTTGTCACACGTCTGTGCTTTTGTCTGGATGGAGATGTTTATGGTCATGGCGCTGTCACGTCTCAAACTCTATAACCCCGAAACGATTCTAGTGGAACTCATTTATGCCCGGAAGCCTTTTAAAAACTTCTTTCTCCACTCCTTTCTTCTGTTTCCCCTCATTGTGTCTCTCCCTGCTTCCCTCACTGCTCCCTCTGCTCATCTGGCAGAGGAAGATAACATAATCAATCCTTCTGAGCATTCCTCCCATTGCTTTGGGCCACTCACTGATGATTTTGTTTGTTATTTGCTATTTTATATCGTTTATTTCATCTGAGAACAAGCCAAAAAATGAGCTCAGTCAACTATAAGATAATTTTACCCTCAGTTAACATGGATTTTAATGTGGATAAACTGACAAGATGAAAAATAATGACAGTATATAGTGTGTATAGTGTATAACTGTGCTGGCAAAAAATCTGAGATGTTTAAATAAGGGGATATTTGAAATATTTTGCTTTGATCATGGTTATGTAAATGAAAGAAACAGACTCGATCTCTTTAGCTCTTCTTGTCATTTATTACATTTGCTTTGATATCAAAAATGTGTTCATTATAACTTGATATATACTTTGTAGAACCTGTGTTTTTACAAATATATGAAAAAATTAGAGCCTTATTGTTTGAATTTTGCCCCCTAATGTTTATGCTTGATTTATTTTTTACATTCAGGTTGGTTTTGGAGTTTGACCTGCTGTTCTACGCCTTTGGGAAACTGGGGACGGTCACCTGGGCCTGGCTTGCTATGTTTACTTACACCCTCTTTGTTCCTTACTATGTCCTGGAGTTTTGGGGTTCTTTGTACCACAAATTCCCCTCCAAATTGGGGCTCACTCTGGGTGCAGGGTTGATCCTTACTGCCATACAGACCTGTGTGCTTGGACTGTTCCCAATCTACACTGTTGTGCATCACCAGCTGCCTCCAGCGTCGCGCTTTATTGTGATTCTGGAGCAGGTAAGTGTGTAACTGTGTGAAGGTTTCTAAGAATACATCATTACAGAGGGCTGTTTATTTATCTGACATAGGCTCCTTATCAATGTTTCCAGCTATTGCTGCTGTCTTGGAGAAAATTGAAACATTCACTGCAGGAACTTTGATTATAACGTTACTGAATTTCCTCAGATTCGATTCCTGATGAAAACTTACTCGTTCATTAGAGAAACGGCCCCTATTATCCTGAAGAACACACCAAAGGAAGGTAATGTACCATGCTGTTTCGATATCAGGTGTATTTACTCCGCAGGCGCTACCATTATTCACAGTGGCACTCTAAGACACAGGAGAAAAATGACTGAAACAAAACAGCAGGTTACTGAGAATATAGCTTACACCAACACTAAACCTTTCAATGAAAACAACAGCACATATAAATTACAGTGGGTGCTGAGGCTGCCCCATGAGTTGTTCATAAAGAAAGTCAATTTAAGTTAAAAAATTGCAACTGTGGGCTATAAATTCAATGTTACAGTAAAAAAGTTACAAACTCCAGAAATAAATATGACCCAAAAATAACAGAATGAAAGAGTTTCCCTGCAACTAAGACAGGTAGATAAAAGAAGCTCCAATAAATCAAATTAACTTGATTTTTAATTGTTGTTTCTTTTGTTTGTTTGTTTTGTTTTTTCCTTTTTGTTTTCCTATTTCTAAGAAAAGCAGATAAACTCATACTGTTGTGACTAAAACAGAACAATTTGGTGTCAGTTTGTAAGTGAACCAGAAATAATCAATAACTGAAAAATAATTTGGTGCAAATGAGCAACATATTTATTTTAAGAATAAGAACCTGAAATGTATTCTTCACAGCACATCTAAAAAGTATGGCAAAAAGTTGTCAAAATCAATGACATTACATTTCAAATGCCAAACTCAGGCATCAATATGTAGAACAATGCCCACCCAAAACAGATTTCTTTTGCAATTTAGCCAGTGACAAGGAGGACGTCAGGGCCCCGTTTCAGAAATTAGGGTTAACAAGCTCTGCGTAAAAGGCAGATACTCTAAATAAACCTACTCGGCTATGTGATACTCAATGTTTTCAATTTCAGAACAGGAAGTATCAACAAGGTAACTCAATTCTGAGTTAAATCAACCCTGAGTTATGAGTGAGCGCGAGTAAATAAGAAGCCCTCATCAATGTAAGGCAGATAACACAATCCACCATGGACAACCAGAGGAAATAAGAAGTCTCAAACTGCACATTTCTTACCAGTGGAATTAGAAATCTTATTGGAGGCATAAGGAGGATATCAAATCAATTTAACAAAAAAAGGCAAGACTGTTGCTGCTGCAAAATAGCATGGCAGAGACCAAGTGAATACGTGAGTGTGATTTGACAGGAAATAAAAGTTGTCTTCTCGACTCTACATTTATTTAACGTCCAAAAAAAAGATCATTTTATTTGTCTGAACAAAATATCAATATCGACTGTATTTTCACTTGAAAAAAGAAAAGAACGCTTAATGAAAGGAAAGGACTACAGTTTTCAGTTTAGCAAGTGATTGGTAAATCGTAAATTATAATAACAAATATTATAGCCTACCACTCACCCAGCTCTCATAGGGAATATGTGAGTCATGAACAGACCCAGGATAAAAGAAATTAAATTAATTATTAAACATACTGTGTAGTTATCCAAATGGCATACTCAGATTAATTAAATTAGAGGTGCAGCATATTTAGGTGACACTGAAGACTGGATCAATGTAAACAAATTTTGACAGATGAAAGGTGTCTAATATAATATAAAGCATAAAAAAATAAAACATATTCTCCTTTATTTCGTGAAGGAGCAGTGAATGTGACTCCCATCTATGCAGCCATTATGCCTGGAAACTGAACCCAATACTTGAAGTCTCAAAATGTGGTACCATTTACATGATTGCTTTCACTGATACCTGCTATTCTATGGAGTTCTTTTATCAGTCTTGTAGGTCTGTGACTAGGGAACACCATAAAACTGTGCAGCAGGAGTGTCCACAGTTTTTAGACTCGAGCTACTTATAAATGTCCAAATCACAATGAGCTACTGTCCTACAATGGGGGGAGGTGGAGCTCCTGTCTCAAAAGCTCAGTTTTAAAATGAAATGTAACTAAAACTAAGCTATCTGTGTTTGATGAAAACAACATAAAAGAGAAATAGGAGGAGAAATATGTATAATTTTGCATAACACACGGGGGAGATCGAACCCAAATGTCTGACATATCAAGCAGGGACATGCACCATTCTACTAATGGGGAAAATCTAACTTCGTCACATCTTTGCTGTCAACCCAGAGATTGCCGTTGTCCTGATGGGGACCTCAGCTTACAAAGAATTTGTCTTCGATGTGTCATATGTGTGACGTGCGGGCTGTCATTTTATTGAGATCATTTGACTGTGGTGAAAAATGGTAGCGCTCAAAAACATGTTATCCAGAAATGATAAGACACCTTTGAAACAGGGATCCTAGAGAGGGATTTAAAAGCCTCTTGTAGCAAACCCAATCCAGAAGTAATGTGCTGATACAGGACACAACAAAATAAAACCTGTAGTAAAAGGAAGCATTTCTTCCTGATAAACTATATGTTCACAAACAGCCGTTGGGGGGTCACCTAAATGCCTTGACTGTTGACTCCCTGCTTAAGCTGTCAGTAGTAGTCAAAGCATCAATTGTGTTGTGTCCTTTTTACTCAGGTTTGAGTTCTTCCTTCCCCAAATCCAAGATCCCAACTGTTTCAAAATCTTGGGGCAAAATAGTTTCCCAAAGACTATATTGGTGGGTGAAAAAAAATCTCTCCCTCTTGCTTATCTGCTTTCCTAAATATATCGATGGTCTTTGTAGCAAAAATCCTTACAATGCTTTAGCTGTGTTGCCAGCAAGTGGACACATATCAGCTCAACAGAATCCCTATAAAGATGTTTTTTATTATTATTTTAAAAAATTGTTTCTTTTAGTCCAACAGACACTTTGGAATCAGAGGGCTTGTGATGATCCACATATGGTATTTACCTTTAGTTTTTTAAGAGATTTGTGGCTGCAAAGAGGGTTTTTTTTGTTTTTTGAAATGAAAAAAGTACCATACCATACCATACCATACCAATTTTATCAATAAAACACTTTAAACACCTGCAGGACCAAAGTGCTCTACACAATCATAAGATACAAATGATCAATAATAAAACAATAAACAAAGTAGTATATAAAAGTAGTAATAAAATAATAATAAAATAAAACACAGTATGACAAAGTCAACATCTCAGAATGTGTGAAAAGCCAAGAAAAACAGATGGGTCTTAAGAAGGGATTTAAAATCAGAAAGTGAAGAGGCCTGTCTAATGCTCAAGGAAAGGTCATTTCACAGCTTGGGAGCTGTTACAGAAAAAGTACGGTCCCCTCTGAGCTTATGCTTCGTCTTTGGCACCCTCAGTAACACCTGGCCAGCTGATCTAAAATGATTTTAAAATGAATCCTAAAATATACTGGCAGCCAGTCCAAAGAGGCTAAAATAGGGGAAATATATTCAAATTTTCTTGTACCTGTTAAGAGACATACAGCAGCATTCTGTTCCCTCTGAAGCTGGGAGATGCATGAATCATTGACTCCTTTATAGAGTGCATTACAGTAATCCAGCCGAGTGGTTACAAAGGCATGGATTACTGTTTCAAAATGCTGATTAGAAAGAATAGGCTTTACTTGTGCCAGCTGCCTCAAGTGGAAAAAGCTGGATTTTACAACAGCTCTAATGTGGGTTTCCAGTAAAGTAAATTGAAGTTACTTCTACTTTTAAAAACAATGCAAAGGCTGACTATAATTTATTTATGTTTCATACATTCAATTCTTATGTGGATTTATGGCTCCAAACTATGATATTTACTCGCTTTAAGAAATGCAAGAAGTGTTCAAGTTAATGACAGTACAAAAACAATTCTCCTTTTGGCAATATATAGAGAGTAAATCCAAAACCATGTTCACCATGTACTCCTTTAGAAAGGTTGCTATAACCAGAGCCAGTAATGAGATTGTCTGTAAAGTCCCAAAATAACTTGATAAATCAATAAAGAACTTAGGAAATAAACACATAGAATTATAATGCTGTTTATAAATTCTCTATTATTAAATCACAAAACAACACGATTTTGCTTGACAGCTGTTCAAAACCTCTGCTTTCAGATTAAAATATCACTGCTTTTCTGCAGTTTGGAAACAATTAAGTGGCTAAAAGATCATAAGGCTGTTTATTGGATAAAACCAATGTAGATTTTTTTGTTTGTTTGTTTTGTTTTTTGATAGAAAGAAATATGCTTATATTAAAACATAAACAATAGCAACAAAGCAGCTCAACGTCATCCCAAAAGCATTATGACTTGGGCCTATTTTGCGTCAGCATGGCCAGAATTTAAACAATTTATATGTTTTTAATGAGGAAAAAAAATGTTAAAAGAACAGTGAGAAGAAGTGAAAACAACTGAGTTACAGTGCTTGAAAACATTTACTTACATTTCTTGCTGCTCAAGAGGATAATTTGAAATACTTCATCATACAAGGACAGCTTTTCTGAATGTAAAAATGTAGCTCATAATTTCTTCAATTAAAAAACTGAGAAACTTTCAACCACTGTTTTTCAATAACAATTTTAAACAATAGACCATTTTTTGTTTCAGTGAAAACAACAGAGAATAAATTATGGGTATTGCATCTGCAGTTTTGGATTATGACTTAATGATATTCTGATTGACTCTGTACCATTCCAATTTAAAGAAAGTATTAGTGCAAACAATTGTGGTTTTCAGTTTTCAAAAGAGAAATTTAAATAACTGATGTTATAGAAGCTGGATTTTGTCCATCACAGCGATATTAACTGAACTGTATTTCACTTCCAGGAGAAAATCCCAGGTTTCCAACATTTTCCAGCTACCTGTATTTCCTTTTCTGTCCAACACTCATCTACAGGGAATTTTACCCTCGGTAAGACAGGTCATCTGGATTTATTTGGCTAATAGCAATATCAGTTTCATTTGTAAAGCGCCTTTAATTTAACACACATTAAATCGGCTGAAAGTAAACATGAGAAAAAGCAAACTATTTAGAAACAATCTTCCTGACATTTATAACTGTGGACCAGTCAAGATTGAAAATAAATAGGAACAGTTGTAAGGTTTCTGTTTTCTGCTATACTGCACACCTTAACAGAAACCTTGCACTTAAAAAAGACTGTGCACCAATAGAGCACAAATTAGACTATTTTTTCATCTCTAATAGCCTGTCTTTTATCCACAGAAATAAACAAATACGTTGGAAATATGTTGCTGTTACTCTTGGCAAGGTAAGTTGTGATTCAGAGCATTCTAACTGAAGTTGCCAATTTTAAGTTTAACAAATGTGTGATAGAAACATGTAAAACATAAGGAAGGCTTCATGAGGAGCAATGGTGTTAAAAAAAATGTGTTTGTATGTGCATGGTGTGTTAACTTGATCAACTTGATGTGACTTAATCTTTCATATTACAAATGCAACCTCTGACTCACATCTGTAAAGCCTTGGTTTTATTTTCTTCTTTCTTTTGCATGATTTCTTTCTAACTGTATTTATGTTTTAATTCTTTTTAATCATAGATTTTTGGATGCCTATTTTATGGATACTTCATCCTGGTGCGTCTTTGTATACCTGTCTTTAGACCGGAGACCAACCAGCCTTTTAGTAAAAGAACAATGGTTCTGGCTGTATTTCACTCCATATTACCAGGTATTTTATAAAGTAAAATATGCACATGCATACACATTTGAAAATACTAAGCTGATGCAACCTGACACTAAACAATTTACATGTTACATCTGTCCTTGTTCATAACATCTTGTATCTCCAGTGGGTTTGTACTGATAAATATATTACATCCCATTAAGTGCAGTCTCGAGTGTGTTTGAGTCAGTGATAAGATTAAAGATGCCATTTTAAAAACAGATACAGGTAATTAAAGGTTGGCTCATTTACCACTCCCATTAAGTGAAGAGCTTTTAGAGTGCTGATATTAAAAGAAAGGTACTAAGTTACAATTCCTCCAAGGTTCCTGGGAGCATTTAATGATCTCCTCTTCCTCTTTGTGTTTCAGGAATAATGCTCCTCCTGCTGTGTTTCTTTGCCTTCTTGCACTGCTGGCTCAACCTCTTTGGGGAGCTGCTGCGTTTTGCTGACAGGATGTTTTACAAGGTGTGTGATACTTGATTTCCTGTCACACCACCTCTCTCGGGAAAGCATTATTGGCAAATCTATTTCCTTTTCCAAGTGGGAAAAAACAGATTGATGACAAATGAAATTGGAGCAGTAGGGTAGAAAATTCCCCAAACACTTCATAGTCTTGCTTTACTGATAGCTGTTGCTTTTTCTAAGTAATAATTTATTTTTCCACATTCTGCTTCAAGAATTTCTCTCTATCTGCATGAGGCTTTCTCAACATTTTAATAGCTTCTCCCACATTGGTAAATATGAATGAGGTAGGATGGAGAAGAAGAACTGCAAAAGTTGGTGCTTCAAATGATCACAGTGTCTAACTTAGTGTAAGCCAAAACTTTTGTCCTTTGTGTAATCATTTGTTAGGAAAGCCTGTCAGATTTTTGATGGCAAACTTTTATGTCTTCATCATGCATGTAAACAAGTAAAGCAGCCTAGTCCAACTAGAATAGAAAGGTTGCTTAACCTCAATAATTCAGCCACCAAAACATTAATTAAAAGCCAGTATCAACTGTTTTTTAAATATAAATAAGGGTGGTCTAGATTCCAGAGCAAGCCTTTATCTTTAAACAGTTTCTTGGATCAGTAAAAGACATTATGTTGCTGATATTCATTATTTTAATAGTTATTTTGTTTACATTGTAAAGATCCCACTTAGGCCAAGACTGAGCCTTGCTTTCAAAGCTCAAGAATCATGTTTTAAAAGCATTGTAAAGTTGTGTCGAAATCCACTTTTGTTTTGGATAATAAAATGCTAAGAATATCCACTGACTGCAAGTAAACAAAACATAACCTTTACTGACAGTGTTATATATGATACATTTCAATTGTTTTCACCTCATTAATTAGGAGATTAAAATTTGTAGTTTTCCTATGATCAGTTTAGGAGTTTAGTTTAGTTTAGTTTATTAAATATTAATATAAAATATGGGTTGTATATGTTTTAGTTCTTTTTATGAAAAAAATCTAATTATTTGTATCCATATCCTAATAAAAATCCTAATTAGATTCCTTAAATAGTTTCAACATTAAACCTCAAGATACATCTGTTCAGTTTATTTCCAAACATCTTGCTCATAGCATGCTACAACCTTCGCTATTTGTTTTCTTCACCCCACATGAACCTAAAACAGATCATTCACGGGACTCTGCAGAATTTAATAACATGGTGAGGAGGTAAATCAGCCATTTGATTTAGGTGTGTTGGACAAGGGACATCTACAAGTTGCAGGACCTTGGCCCCCAAGAACTGGAGTGTGACACTCCTGATCTATTATGCAGTATATGTGGTCCATTTTGTTCCTTGGGTTTATGTGTCAGGCAGCTTCCCTGTGGATGTGCCATCCTTTTAAATTTCTCTTTTGATTTGACAATCTTTGAACTAAACCACAGTGTTTTCCAAATCTATTCATACCCCTTCAGCTTCACTCCAGTGCATTTTATTAGGATTGTATGTGACAAACAAACATGGAGTAGTGTATGATGCAGTTGCATTAATTTCAAACTTGTTGAGCTGAAATCTTCAAAGTGTGGTGTGCATATGTATTCCAACCTTGTTTACTCTAATACCCCTAAATAAAATCCATTACAACCACATGTTTTCAGAAGCAACATAGTAAATGGAGTTCACTTGTGTGGGATTTATTATTAGAGAACATCAAGCAACATCATAACAATCAAGGAACACACCATACTGGTCAAAGATAAAGGTGTGGAGAGGTTTAGACAGGGTTGGATTACAAAACAATCACCAGTACTTTAAACATCTTACTGAAGCATTTCCTATCTATAATTTGAAAATTTAAAGCGTATGGCACATGCAAAAGACTACATGTAGCAGAAAATGGATATATCACCTGTGGTACACCATCCTTATGGTGCAATGTAGAGGTGACAGCATCATGATGTGGGAACCCCTTATGCAGCAGTGACAAGGAAGCTGTTTAGAATTGATGGGAAGTTGGGTGGGGTTAATACTTTTCCAAGGCAGTGTATTGGGCTAAAGAGTAAACTATATTAAAATATGCAGCAAACTTTCCATGATTAGCTGATACAGGTAACAGAGGGTGAGCATTTCAAGACATGGCATGTTTCCATTAGACAGCACAGGTTGTCAAAACTGTTTGTTGTCATTTGTGAAGAACGGAGGTAATAACTCAGAAAAAGAACAGTATAAATGACGACTTCAAACGAACATGCCATCACCCAATTTTTGACATTCATCCGAGTCCATTGCTTTTTTTGATATGTAGTCACAAATTTTAGCAAAAAACTGGTTCAAATTCAGATAATTTTTTTCAGTTCTCAAGCCAACATTATGCTTAAAATGAATGTAGAAAACTGATCAGGTGTTATAGGCCACAGCTGACTAATTCTTTCCTCTACCTCTCTAGCCAAGAAAAAGGGAGTAATTTATTTTGGATAATTTGGATTATTTTGGAAAATGTCTCTTAAAAAAGGCAAATCAGCAAGCTCTGAATCCAGATAATGTTGGGGTTTTTTTTTAGCATTTTATTTGCTAGGGTAAAAACAATACTTTTCTTTCTGCATGTCTCTGATATGAGATTATTTTATTAGTTGACACAATGTGACTTTGGAAAGAATTTGAGCTGTAAAAAGCATTCACTGAAGCATCCAGCTTTTGTTTAAATGGAAATTCAATTATGTAAAAGAAAGACAAAAAAACAACAGCAACCCAACCCTTAAAAGTTCCCCCTTCTGGCAATTGAGTTTATTGCTCAGAAATAAACACAATATTTCAGCTCCAAGCATGACCTTCAAAATATTGAGCCAGTGGAGCTGTAAAGCCATAATTGATTTGAAATGCTCATATGCGTTCAGAAAAATCAAAGTGTTTCACCTCTCTGAGTACAAAACCTGAAAACAATCTAAAATCCTTTCTATCCTTGTTGGTGATTAATTGCAGCCCTTTCAGGTGTTATTCAGACTTCAAAAACAAAACAAAACAAAAAAGACCACTATTCCTTTATTTTATTTATTGATCCACTGACTCAGAAATGGTTTTTGTTTTCCAGGATTGGTGGAACTCTACATCTTTTGCAAACTATTATCGTACCTGGAATGTAGTGGTTCACGACTGGTTGTACTACTATGGATACAGAGACTTCCTCTGGGTGAGCATATTGCCAGTATTAAGGATTATAAGTGATGCTCCAATAGTAGCATACCCCATGATGAAAAGCTTTTTGGTGTCTGATCCAGTCTAACACTTGAACTCTGACCCAAACACTCTCTCTCGTCTTTCTCGAATTCCTGCAGCTGTCCAACAGGAGATTCCGAGCAGCAGCAATGCTGTCCGTATTCATCGTCTCTGCAGTTGTCCATGAATATGCTTTGGCCATGGGCTTTGGCTTTTTCTATCCTGTCATGTTCTGTCTCTTTGCAGTTTTTGGAGGTAAGGGGATTTACCTAATCATGCAAGTAACATGCAGTGATAGAAATTTGCTTATGAAACATAAAATAACATTATGCATTTTAAGGCCAAAATATTATTGCTGAAAACATTTTTTCTGTTATTTGTTATAGTTTTGGACTTTTCCATCAAATAAAAAAAATCTTCACTCATTACACCTAACACATTCGGAAACTATCACAAGATTCTCAGTTTTTAAAAAGGCATGTTTAATCATTTTATAACTTCTTTTTAATTGTGTTATGTGTTGTAGCTCTTAGTTATGTTAATTCCATGTCTGAAGTCACGAATTATGCAACATAAAAACTGGAAAAAAAAGAAAGGGATCACATGGAATCCAAAGAGGCTGCCAAAATTTTCCAGAGGGTGGTGACATTGTGTACATAAGACATTGAGCATCAAAAGATAAAAATTAGCAGAAGAAAGTTGTGATAGTAAGGTCGCCAGCTCAAATGTGAGTTCATAAAGCAAAGATTTATTTTGCAATTTGCCAAGTGAATTTGATGACCTAACAACTTATCCCCCTTTCCAGAGATTTGAAACAACTGTGTGTCTTTTGAATCCCTGTAGATTAACAAATAAATACTTGTCACAAAAATTCAAATTTAAACCGCAAATGTTCTGCTGTGATTTAGATATTTTTGCTTTGGTTCTTAACAGCTTTGTTACTTTGATCCACATAGGCAAGCATCAGCACTCCCATTTCAACAAACAGTTGTATCATCAAATCACTGTGCAGTGGTTCTTGCAAAAAGTGCCAGCAGCGAAGTGAAGTAGCTGAAATTCTCACTTTTCTGCACAGTGTTTTACACATGAGGGTTTACCAGTTCTACAATAATATAGATGTCAAAACATGATTCCAAAAATATTGTCTATCATGCCACTCAAGTTATTCAAGACCTGCTACCATTAGTTTTCTTAAAACAAAAAAATCATCTGGCAGGCTTTGAGTGACCAGGAGCAGTCCTGGTAGGTTGGCTGGATTTTTGGTCAACGAAGGCCGGTGTAAAGCTAAGTCAGTGACAGGGTTAAAACAGAGGAGGCAGCCCAGGCTGCTTTCTTTACCCTTTCTTTTTGCACTCTGGTACAGCTGGCTTTCATGTGCAACACATGACAGCAACCAACCAATCACATGGCTTCGACTGCCAACTAATCCTCATAACATTTAGGTATTGTACAAGTCTCTCATTGACCAAGGCATTATCTGGCTCTGACAAATGCCTGATGTGCAACTATCAGGGCAGGAGTAAAACAAAGAAACAGAAAGCACTAGATTTTTACATGGCCAGGTGTACAAATATTTTTTTTTTATTTTTTTATCAGTTTTACTAATAAGTCCTCAGTGTAAGTGCAAAATCACAGGCTGTGAATTAAATAGTTTATAAGCAGTAAGAAGATTAGCTACCTGTTGTTTCATCAGAGTTATCAGTGTGTAATCAAATAACTGATCGTCTCAGTAACGCTACACACTGTTTCATTGCAGTGTGAGTCAGTTTCCCAGCTTGATATTTCTTGTTACATCAATAAAAAAGAGACTTCCATTTATTGCTTTTATATTTCTTTACTGAAAAAATAAATTGAAATTCTAATAGTTCACAAAAGATTGTAGTGAGAAATTGCACATCTAAAATTATTCAGTCTATATGATACTAATGGAAATAAAATAGAGTAAGCCCAAATATCTATTAAAACAAACAATAGACATGGTAACCAGAAATTAAACACTTCAGTCATTTTCAATAAATTAGAACAAGAGGGTTCTCTGTCAGATTAAAAGTACGTTTTGAAAATAACCTCGGAATTGATATTAAACATACTTTTCATTAAGCTCACATTTTTGTATTAAAAATAGTTGGGTTTTTGTCTTGGTCTAATATAATACTCTAATCTTAAATGCCATGTTTTCATTAGCTGTATGCAGAAAATCATCAAAAGTAACAGAAATAAATGTTTTACTTGAGTTACTGAAATTTTCCTATTTATTGAATTGTCCTTTATATACCCATTAGAAAATTAATGTTTTCTCAAGAAAATAGTAAATATTCTGCTTACAATAGACAGACTGTAGCTTAGTCTGGTTTTTTGTTTTCACCTTTCACCTTCTTGTCTCTCAGCTACAATACAAACATAGCATTACTGATTAACTGCATTTATCATCATTAACCTTCTTCATGTCCTTCTCGTTTAGTGGCTTTCAACTTTACCATGACTGATAAGCGACAGAGCCCTGTGTTCAACGTCATCATGTGGGCGTGTCTCTTCCTCGGTCAGGGCGTCCAGGTGTGTCTGTACTGCCAGGAGTGGTATGCCCAGATACACTGCCCGCCTGCGGGGGTATGTACTCTAACTAAAGGTGGAAAATGTGCTTTGACTGCTTTAGAAAAGTGTTTACAGTCCTTTAAATTATAAATAACTGCTACATATGAGACCAACTATTTCGTTTATTATAACCATGAGAAACTTTTCTTTTATATTGTTACATTGATATATACATGAAAGGGTTACCATGTGGCTGTGATTTATGGATTTTACACCAAATTAAGCAATTAGTTCAAAAACTTTGACCCCAGTTGGAGATAAATGAAAAGTAGGCCTGCTGGTCAATAAACTCAGCATACTGCTGACATTAATGCTGGATCAAAGGGATTGTAAAAAACAAACCTGCAAAAAAGAAAACATGGAAACTACATGAGTACATTATACAGTGCTATCTAAGCTTGTTTTCTTTTTTTGTTTGGTTTTTCTTTGTTTTCACACCAAGTATGAATGTATAAAATAATATTACATATGCCACTGCAATACTTTTGTCACAAATCTCAAATAATTTAGAAAGATCTAGAATTTAACCACATTGAGAAATAAACATATTTAAAAGAATATTGCGTTACAGTTAATTGGCAAACTTACAGTAAACACTTTGTATGACCTTACTTTGTCAGTATGACAATGCTTAGTGTTCTCCTTTAGCATTTCGTAAGGTTGCCACATAGGGAGAAGGAATCGTTGGCCATTCTTCTTTGCTGTGGTTTTCAACAAGATTTAAGTTTCAGGACTGAAATGACCAGGGAATGAGGTTGCTTTTGTATTTGTTGCATCACATCTGTATTGAGTCTGTCATATGTTTTGGGTCATTATCCTCAGTGATGACCCAGTTTCAGGTTTCTGTCAAAGGCCACTAGAGCTTTTTTTTCTAAAATGTCCTGGAATTTCAGAAACATAACAATAGAATGCTCTCTAACAAGTTTCCCAGGGCCTTTGAAAGAATAAAAGGCCCACAGCATCACCGATCTACCACCATAGTTAATAGCGGTCATGAGGTGCTTTTCCACATATTAACCTTTTGTGTCACTTGAGAGCAGGGATCTGCCACCTGGCTCTTTGGACCTTTCACAATGGCTCTTAATAACTTTGATGTAAAATACTAAAGAATCTACTAATGTTTTTTAAATATAAATAAAACAACAAATGCTGGTTTTAGCAGTTTTTAATTTTTTTCATGGAAAAATTTAATAGAATAGAAATATCCTTTATTGTCCCAAGATGGGAAAATTTCTGTGCAACAGCAGCAAAGTAGCAGTGACAGGCAATAACAGAAAAACAGGCTCACACAAAGAACATAAAGTATATATAAAAAACAGAATAAAGAACAGAAAAAAATGCTGTACAGTAAGACAAAATTTCAACATGGAAACTGTGTAGTTGTAAAAAATCCAGTCCAGAGGAATGTGCAACTGAGTTGGTTAATTAAAAATGTACAAGATGTGCATGTTTCTGAGCATTATAAATACAAACCACTCCCAGTTAGTGACAAAAGAAAAAATGGTACAGTCGTGTTGATACCAGTGTGGATATAAACACTTATTGATCTTGTTGGGAGCAATGATGGTTATAGAATCTAACAGCTGCTGGGAGGAAGGATCTCCTATAATTGGAATGAATTTTCACAAGAGTATGACACTAAAAGTACCAGCAATATTTTTTCATATCTATTTTTCTTGTCATTATGTTGGAAACCATGTACATTTAAAATGCTAAAATTTAGTTCTTGATTTCAAAAGCTACAAATAGAAATGAAATGGTTCTTTTAAAATGACAACAAATTTCTCATAGTACAAATTAATAAAACATTATGTTTTCTTTTTTTGAAACATAATGTTTTATTAACATTATGTTTCAACATTTTTGGTCTTAAACAACTTTTATTTAGCTTGGGGAAAAAATGTCTCTTTGTATTGTAAAGGTTGCAGACCCCTGCACTAGACTCACTTGGAATGTTTATTGCTGAAAAGTTCAGTCTTAGTCTTATCTGACCAAAGCACACAGTTCCAGTTAAAGTCCTAGCAGCAAATGTTTCATTTGTGATACAGGGAGAGAAAACATTTGGTTTTTTACGGTATGCCTCTGAACAACTGATTAGCCGAAGCATATAATAGTGTAATAGCTTCGGAGGTTTTTTCCTTCATTTACCATCCTCCTAATGCCACATTCTGGCAAGATAAACTTGGGTCCTTGTCAAGCCTCGTTTGTTTTCTACTTGTTTTAAATTACTACTTTCCCTGTAGATATGGGCAAGTAGGTATTTTCTCAAAGTCATTTTCTATCCTACAATAATCTACACAAATCTGCCTTACTTGATGCATGTTCTAGAGACCCTAATTAACTTTTAAAAAATGAAGTAGAAATAATTTTAAAAATGCTCTAATTACATTTGCTTTGTATATACAGAGCTGTCAGTCAGCATATGACAAGTTATTTTTCAACATAATGTATTTTCCCCTACTGAATAAATGTGCTCAAATTAAATGTTTTTCCAGGAGTTTTTTAATTTATTAATTTATTTCTAGGCTTTTTACACATCTTTATGTGGAGGTGCCAATAAATGTGAAAGTAGTGGTGAGACTCACAGCTAAGAACCTTTATATCAGATGTAACGCAAACATCTGCGCTGACTGTAAGAGTGACAGACTGACCGAAGCAAACCATTTCATCATCCCAGCTTTTTTATTCGTTCTTAATCCCTGTTTGTTACAACATAAAAGAATAATAGTGGTGTAGATGTGCAGAGAATCCCTAAACATCATTGGAAGCAAAACACTTTCAGTGTACACACAAGCCAATGGAAGAATGGCAGATGTGGGAACAATTTGTGAGTATTTAACCATTAGAAAGTCAAGCCCTTTCACCAGGCATTTGAAATTACTTGAAGGACTGGCTCGACAGATGGGCTCAGATGAACTTAAAACTCTTAAGTCCACCATGAACCACTGTGTTTCTGGGAATGATATCCAGTGTCTAAAAATTGTGAGATTCTTGCATGGTTAGAACCAATAATAAACATAAACATTTAAATCAAAAACAACAAAATACCTTTTTATTGTATGCAATTTTTATTATATTCTTTAATTCTTCACAAACAGGATAGCTTCTGGGAGCTGGTGATGCCTCGATCCTGGTCCTGCAGCTACCAGACATGAAGGTGTTATTTCTCCTCAATCCGGAGTAACTGTGAATGAGGCTTGGAAAATGTATAATGGACTGAAAAGAAGGAAAAGCAAAGAAGAAGAAAACTTGAAAGACATGCAAATTTAATTTTGTACTAACAGCCTTAAAAATATTTTGTTACTTATAAATTTTAAGATGTTCTTTGCCATGAAATGTTTTCTTTGATCACAGAGAGACAGAACAGCACTGCACCAGATAATTAGTGACCACTGATCATTAAAAGTAGGTGTTTCTGTTTTGGAATGAACTATATAATTATATTACTTCATGTAATTCTAGACTGGTCACCTAAACAATAATTTACAGAAGGAAATGAGTACTGTATTTTCCAGATAGTACAAGACGTCTACATTTAAATATTGAATTCTTTTAAACTTTCATTTTTGAAATTTAAATGTTATGAGTCTTATAGGACAATTTCCCTTTTAATAGCTGGATTACACAATTGTTTCTACAGTTTTTATATTAAAAACAATATTTGTGTCTTTGCTTGTGTTTACTTTTCTGTTATTTACAAAACCAAAGACATTTCAGCTTTGAAACATCTTTAAACTGGGCCTGAACCTGATGGAGCCTCTGGCCAGCAGAGTGCATTGCAACTTTAGGTCTGACTTGTTTGACATTTTGCTGGCAGGGATTGGTCGATGGAGCGGCTATGTAGACCAACCGACCAACCAACCAAATTTTGCGATGTCTAATCAGCATGCCACAAAGCCTCCATTTGCCTGCCTGCCTGCAGCATCATGCCAGAAAGAGCGGATTAACTTTGGTACAGTGTTTGCATTAGTGATGTAATGCTCTGTAAACTGATGAAGCACAATAAAAGAGCTCACAGAGGCAGACGCAGGGCAGCTGTAGGGGAAGTGCAGATCTCACAAGACTTGTGTCTATAGTTATTAACAAAAATGTCTGATCATTGTGCTAGTTAGGCATTCCTTTAAATCTCCAGTGGGCTTTTATTTGACTCATCAAAAAGGTTGTTGCATATTTGGTTTAAGTCACGGATGCAGTTGTCAGACAATAAATCACGGACACTATAAAGGTCGCAATAAGAAATTTGAATTTAAACAAATCCTGCAGATGCTTCTGATCTCATTTTTAATTAAATGTTTGGCCACATGAGGACAGAGCAAAGGACCTGGATCAGAGAACTTACCATGTTCAGATATTGACAGAAGACCTTTGAAATTCTAGAAATGTTAACAACTGTACTCTATATACATCTACTTAATTTAACTAAGACTTAGAGCAAGTCATTACACATGAATTAATACATTTTAAGAGTTTAGCATACTTAAAAGTACCAAAAAGTATGCTGATGTATTGTCACTCATCACTTGATTGAGGCTCCTTCAATGCAGCGTGGCATGGTACTGATCAGTCTGTGCCTCAGCTGAGGTGTTTAGGAAGCTCAGGTTGTTTTAATGGTGGCTTTCATCTCTATTAGTGTGCATTGCTGGGTCTGGTATCTCTCATCTTCCCCTTTACAATCCTCCATAGATTGTCTATGGCATTCTGGTCAGGTAAGTTTTCTGGATAATCAAGTACAGCAACAAGATGTTCATTAAACAAGGAGTTGGTGTTCTTGGGAATGAGAGCAGGTGTCATTTCTACTGGAAAATTAAAATTCTATAGAGCTCGTCAGCTCAAGGAAGCATCGATTGCTCTAAAAGTTCCAGACAGACAGCTGCACTGACTTTGGACTTGATAAAACACAGTGGACCGACACCAGTTGATGATATCACTCCCCAAATAATCTGACAGCAGAAAGCTCACACTGGACCTCAAGCAAGTTGAATTCTGTGTTCTTCCTCCAACCTATAGGACCTTTATTTGCAAGTGAAATATAAAATTTACTTTCATCAGAAAAGGGGGCCAATAATAAACTCCAGTCTGTTTTCTCCTACTAGGTAAAATGCTTTTGGGAAGGTCTCTTCAGGAGTGGCTTAACACCTGGTATCCAACACTGGTAGCCTATGTCCCAGATATAACTATATGGGGTGGCTTTGAGCTCTGAATGCAGCCTTACAATCCTCCAAAAATCCATGTTGCTTGTGACCTTTTTCTAAAACAAGTTTTCCTTCCGCTCAACTTTCCATAAATAAAGGTTGGATACCGCAAACTCCAAACAGCCAGCTTCTATAGCTATGCTCTTCCCTTACATACCTTTTTTTGGGAGGGTGTCAGTGACTGTCAGCTAGACAGCAGTCAAATCAGCAGTCTTTCCTATCATTAGCTATAATGTTACATTTCTGTATTGAAGTTAATCCTATGTAACATTCACATTTTCTGAGAAACTAAATTGTGGGTTTTAATCAGCTCTAAGCCATAATTATTACAAATAACAGAAATATACTTGAAATATATTACTCTGTGTAGAATGAATCTATAAATGTAGGTTTCAGTTTTTAATTGAATTCCTAAAATTAATCAACTTTCTACTGAGTTGCACTCATTTATGAAAAGAAAATTAATAAAATTGGCTAAAGCTAAAAACAGCAAACATTATTGAGGTTAAATTACTTCATTTCTCACTTGGTAACAATGATTCTATATACTAGATTCCTATTTTGCATTATTAAAATCAGAAAAAGTCATAATTTAAAGATTATACACTTTTTTCAAACATGACTGCATTACAAAAAGCTTGTATCATCTTGAGCTGAGCCTAATTTGTGTTTTCCAACCCAGAAATTACAGCAAACACAAGAAATGTTCTGGTTTTACATACTTACCAATGGAAAATATTGCAAAATAGACCATAATTGCTTCATCCAACACACTGGATTATTGTCCTGGCTGCAGAATATACTGAAATCATTATTATGTCCTCAGTTTTATTTTTAAGCTTTCTGAAAACAAAGCTGCAGAAAAGTGAAAAGGCAAAATGGCAATGAAAATCCAGATTGTTTTATAGGTGTTTAATTGGCTGGCAGATTTAGTCAAAGCACCATAAGAAACACAAGAGAGAAGTAACCTGATTTTATGTTTAGATATTTCAGTGGCAGTAAGATGCATTCAGGAATAGTGGATCATAGAATCGGTAAACAACTCAAACAAAAAAAAAAAAAAAAAAAAAAAAAAAAAAAAACATTTTTGGAGAAAATTTCACAGGAATGCACATTTTAGACAGTAGTGTTTACATTTTTTCACACTGTGCAAAAACTCTTCACAGAGGAGCATCATTCACTGAGAACAGATATTGAAAACAAATTGAATGTAAGCCATACGCAGCATGGGGGAAGGGTGGCAGGATTCGCTGCAGCCATAACGGGGATTAGAGATGAGCACACAGATACTCGCTTACTGCCATCTGAAAATACATCCAGACATCACTGTCCCGCCTCTGCTGCAGCTGTGTTCATGTGTATCCGCGTTGGTGTGTAAGGGCGTTGAGAGCGTACATGTTGGAGAACAAATCAGCTTTGAGTCTGGCACAAAGTGGTTCAGGAAGCAAGCACAGCTGTAATTTTACTCCAAACTGTGTTTGAATATTTATAATTGGGGTTTGGGAAACACAAGTGAAAGAAGGCGAGGAGATTCAGTCTCCTGCAGAGAGAAAGGGACTCAATGTCCGTGAACATTATTTTACATGACCACACTTTTTTTTAGGAGTTACTTTCAACAGGAAGGGGAGGATGGATTAAGTGCACAGACATACTGAATCTCTCCAACACATTTTTGTGGGCTAGCAGTGGGAGCCATAGTCATAAAAAGCCTTCTAAAGACGTCTGGACCACATCAGAACAAGGATGAGGGAGATACTTTACCAAACTATCAGATCATACGGCTGGACGCCTGAGGAAAACCGCAGCATCCATTAAACAGCAAACACGTGATTTAAAGAACCCCTCAAACACAACTGTTACTCAGCGTAACAAGTTAGTTTCTATCTCAGTCACTTGACAGGAGCATTAACCCCACAAACAAGGAAAAAAAAAAAAAAGCAAAGAATTTGCTTCTTTTTGGCTGGAAGATTACAGCGTAAATGATACCAAAGGGCTTTGGTCCCAGACTCGTTTTTGTCCAAGTGCTTTAAAGGAGCAGACTACTGCAGCATGCTAATCAGAGGTACTTTACATAGAAACATAGTGCTGCAGCACCATCTTACATTAAGTAAATTGAACAGGCAAATTCAGCCAAATCTGAACAGCTTTCCACTCAGTGCAGAAATCTTTCCATTTATCTTAGTCAAATTTATAAAACATATAAATTTTGAAAGTTCTCAACAGAATGAAGCATCAACTGGTGCTCGACTGGTTTCCGTGAGAAAGCTCCCAGCCATATGCCTCCTTGTTAACTCACAGTCAGACGCTTTGTTTACTTGCAGAGCTGCTCTGGGTTCTAAACAGCAGATTGTCCATGCTCATATTAAGAAACCGGAGGCTAAATGGCTCCCATCAGCATTCAAGTGACTGTCAGTGATGGCCTCAAGCCATGCACATACATTTACACATTGTGGGGTTTTGCATTCAAAACAAAAAACACTCAGTTTGAACAAGGAGCAACTGGAAAATATAACTGTCTTTGTCCACAGGAACTCTGCACCAATAGTAAACATACGATGACCTACATATCCAGCATCATATAAAAATAATCTGACGAGTTGAGTAGCATTGTTCTGTAGCACTTGACAATGTTTTACAGAGAAGTTCACTTTACTGAAACCTCCACAGATTTCAGTTTCAAACTTCTTCAATAATCTTTACAGACCCTCGTTTAGTTTAAGCACAAATTAAACTAAAAATGTGGTTTAGGATAACATGGAAACAGCAATCAACTCCACTTGCAAAGTGAGGCAGAGAAATCAAAGGTTCTAACTTCCTATGGATGCATTACGTGTCACTAAACATTAAGAGAGTTAAAAAGAAAAAAGTTTTGGCATTAATTGTGAAATGTAAAAGTCAGAACACAGAAAATCCAAGATAAAAGATGCCAAAGTCCTTAATTTAGTCTTGAGGTCATTTTGGAGTGGGGTGGTATTTTCCTACCACTGTAATCTCTGCAGTACCTCTTTCAATAAAAAAAAAAAAAAAAGCAGTTGCCAAAAAGCTGGACACTTATTTCGGAGCTCTCTGTCTCGCGAGCCGCTTCATGAAGCAGCAGGTTACCGTTGCGATGATGACGATGCCCACAAACAAGGCTGATGAGACCCCAACCACCAGAGGGATGAGGAGGAGGTCGGCAGCTGGAGAAACAAAGGGGAAAAGGAGAGAAAGGTCCTCAGTAAGAGATGCTTTAGCTCTGTTTTATATTAGATATATTTATAGTTTGTGATCAAGAATGTCTCAAAGCTTAAGAGCTTAAGGAATATGATCTTATTGATGGCCTGTGACACTACACTTTAAAGCACTTCCCTCTGGAGCTTCGTACATACAGATTTATTCTGTTTTTGCTTTTTAGTCCCACTTAAATGTTTAAGATTACCAAACTAATTTTTATATTAGACAAAGACATCCTGAGAAAATACAAATGCAATTCTCAAATCATGGCTCCATTTACCAAAGGGGTAAAAAGCAAGCCAAACCAACCTGACAATATGTGGGAAAGTAATTGCAAGCATGAGTGGCCCATTTATGATCAAGCCACAGCATCTCAGTTCGATTTAAGTCCAGAGCTTGACTTGGCCACTGAAAAGCTTTTATTTTTCTATTTTAAACCACTCAGAGGCAAAACTGATCATCCACTCTGGATCATCGTCCTGAAGAGCACTTCAGGGTGAGATGTTAACTGATGGCTGGACATTTCTTCTTTAGTGCAGATACAACAGAACAATATTCATCTATATTTCTCCACAGCACAGATACAGAAGGCTCAGCAACTCAATATAAAAAGTGAAGAAAAGTTCAAGGGTGGAATTAATTGACACAGAATGTTCAGCTAATGTGTTAGGTCATTCCATAAAATGCCGCTGGCTTTTTTTCCAAGTTTTTTTTTTTTTTTTTTCTCCAGGAATTACAGAGTTGCCATTTTGAATCCATCGTCAATCCCCTAGTTTGATCCTCAACATCTAAAATAAATCTATTTACAGTTCTAATCCCCAAGATTCTTTGTGCACTGCTCAGAAGTTGACTTGTCAAGGTTGGACCAAACAGTTATCACATATTAGCAAGTAACTGAGAAAATTATACAGGCTTTGAAGGAATGATGCTATTACCTCTGGCATACAGGTAAACAGTGACTTCATTTGACTCTGCTTTAGCCCCGGTGTCGTACCAGCCTCCATGCGGGTCCTGCCCCCACACTTGTGCACGACATCCATACATGCCCTGGTTCTCCACTGTTGCCATGTGGATCCTCAGCCTGTAGCTGACGGCAGAGAGACGGTCGATGCTGATCTCGCTGTCGTTGACGTAGATATTTGACACACCGTTGTACATTAGAGTAGCAATGAGCCTGGGTTGTGCTACAGGTTCAGAGTCTGACGGAGAGCCACCCGAGTTCCTCGTGATGACTGGTTCAGGAACTGGCCGCCACAGCCATTGCACTTGAACTTGCACTGGACCTGTGGTCGTCACAGTGGCGTTGCAGATTAGGGTGATGGTGCTGCCTCGTTTCAGCAGGGGGCCACGGGAAAGCCGAACCACAGCTGAAACGAAAACATCTGTGGAAAAAAACGACAACAATGAGAAATGAAACACAAATAAATAACAAGAAATGGATCAAACTAATTTAATTTGAAGATAATCAACCCAAAATAATTAATATTTGGCAGTTTAGGCTTGAGCAAAAACAATGAAAAAAATCTATATCAATTTTTTAAATGTAAGTTTTAGCATAGGTCATTGTAGCCAAAAAGACTTCTGCCTCATTAAGACACATGATACAAAGCAAGTACTACTATCCTGCTGAAAGAAATAAGACTGAATATGAAAATACTGTCAGTGTATCAGGCTCTGTGGACTCTGTTTTTCAAGCTTCATAAGAATGACAACAATATGAAATGCACCACAGTGTATAATGCATCAAAATAGACATTACAGTATATTTTATTCATTCCAACTCCATCCTAGCTATTAAACAATGGAGTCAAGTTCAAAGTTTTAATTTAGTCTGTAGTTTATTCAGGCTGCGAGAGAGATGTTGTTTTAGTAATAATGGCTGTGCTAATTGCTAATTTAAGATGCTAAAGGCAGTTAAAATGTCAACTCTGGAAGAATTTGGTCAATAATAAATAGAAAAACTCTGCTGTACAGTGACTGCTCTCACACATACATGAAGTGACCTCTTATCTGCTTCTAATATTAATAATTAATGATTGCTGACAGCAGAAACACATTTTTTGATGCTGTTCTAATATTATAGTGCTTTTTGTTTAATTCAGAAACCTTAATCAAACAAAAGCGGTCATAGTTTTACAAAAAAAACAGAGACAGGAAATCTACCACAACATTCTGATAGGTGCATAATATTAGAAAATCTTGTGTTGGTGATAATATCAGTTAATATTGACATGATAATATCAGTTGTGATTTATGCCTGGTTTCTTCTTTCCTCTGTTTCTCATCTGTGCTTCCATCACTCTGTAACCTTCAGCATTTTGGGCAACATTGTGTCCACTGTGAGCTTCTGCTGCCATGAGTATCAGTCCTACCGGCTAAACATTACATTAGCATGTAAAATGCAAGTTTATAACACTTGGAATAAATTAGCCAACAATTATTGTACTCCAAACAGTCCTCTGCTATATGAATATTGCACACACCAATATTACAATGATAATATATTTTCAATATATTGTGTGGCCCTAAGCACAGCTTATACACTACGTCTTTGTTTATAGATGTAGCATTACCCTGTCACCCTCTATTTTCACAAAAATGGTTAGAAAAACCCCCATCCGGCTACTTGATAGAGCAGAATATTAGGGTAGGACCACACAGTTAAATCGAGTAGGTTGAGGGGATCCCATTCTGATTACCAAGACGATCCCATTTTTATCTAAAGCAATAACACTCAGTCAGGCTTGACATAGTCAGCTAATAGAAGATTAATCCACACATGATTTTAGATCAAGGCGTCCAACTTCAGTTCCTAAGGGCCGTTGTAACAGATGTTTCAGATGTGTTCTTGCTCCAACACAGCTGATTCAAATACCTGAAGGAACTCCTCAGCATCTCATCAAGTTTTGCAAGACCCTCCTAATGACCCATTCCTTTGATTCAGGTGTGATGAACCAGGAAAACATCACAAACATGCAGGACAGCAGTCCTTGATGATTGTTTTTGGACACCACTACTTTCAACAGATATTGTGGCAAACAATGATAGACAGAAAAATCTCAATTCAATCAAAATGTTGCTGGGAAAAATAAAACTAGTTTTAGGCAGGTCCTATTAAAGATCTGAGAACTTCATTTTATCTGAGGCTCACCTTTGGTCTTCAGGTTGACAATGACACCATCTGACCTCTGGGTGAGCGTTGCAGGAGTAGAAGGGCTGGGGTTTTTCCTGCCAGCATACACACTCACCACACAGCGATACACCCCTGAGTCGGCAGGTTGAGCTGAGAAGAGCTTTAAAGAGTACTTCCCCTCAGACACTTTTTCCATAGAGCCACCACTGGCTCTGCTGAGGTCGTCTCCCCAGCTTACAATGCCGTTCGGGCTCATTCGAGCCACTTCAACCTTAACAGGAAGCACACCAAGTCACCAATCAGTAACAAATGTAATGTAATTTCAGTTAATTGATCAGAAAATTAGGATTTAGACCTAGCTTCATACATAACATTTAAGAACTTTTTGTGTGAAACTTTATATCTGTTACTGCTGTTACTAAACTACAAATAAAAACATCTTTTTAAATAAGTGAGCAAAATGAAAACAGATGTACCTCTACTCCACCAGTTCCAACATCACTGCTGACAGATCCTCTTTTCATCCACTGCACCAGCAGACCTGAGTTCACTTCAGATGCCAACCCCAACACCTCACAAGTCAGGGTGAGAGGAGACCCAACCTGAAGGGTCACCTCCCCCCTGGGTGAGGATGCTACACCCAGAGACTCCGCTTGAGACAAAGAGAGAAAGATTTACAAAATGTTGCGTATCAGAAACTCTTCTGCAAAGTGCAAAGTCACAAATAAACACTTAGACTGTGATTAATCAGATCTTCTCAGGAAGTGAAATACTGCAGTGAGCATTTCCTTGAAAGCAGACCGTTTAAACTAATGTAATATGTTCAAAAGTGTGCAACACACTGATATTCAACCCTTTTACTCGAATACTTATTAAGAAAAGCCAGTGAAACCAAATATCTTTAGAAGTCACCTCATTCGTAAAGAAAGTCCACCAGTGTGTCAATTAATATATATTTATAGGCCTCAGAGGGTTGTTAGAGAACATTAGTAAACAAGTAGCTTCGTGAAGACTAATGAACACAGAAGACAAACAGGTCAGCGGAAAGGTTGTGGAGAGGTGTAAAGATCAATCAATCAGCTCAAAATGGCCAGGTAAAAAGAGCCATAATCAGAGAGGCAGACAGGAGGCACTCTGTTGAAGCTGCAGAGATGCACAGCTCAGGGGGGCGAATCTGTAAATCAGTCTATTTATTTTGTTCTACTCATTGTTTAAAGAAAGCCATTCAAGGTCCCATTCAGGGTTTGCCACAAGCCATGTAAGGTGCTCTGGTCAACAAACACTATTCCCACTGTAAAATATAATCATGGCAGCATCATGCTGTGGGAATGATTTTCTTTCGGGACAGAGTAGCTGGTCAGCATGTTCATTCGAAGAAAATTGGAGTAAAATTCAAGGCAATAATGGAAGGAAACCTGTTAGAGGCTATGAAAGGCTTGAAACTGGTGTAGGTCTTTACTTTCAAGCAGGAAAACTGCTCAAAACAAACAGCTAGAGCTACAATAGAGTGAGAACAACAATGTATATTAATGTTATTATAACAAAGACCTAAATCCAACTAAGAATCTGTAGCAAGATTTGGAAGAAATAAATATTTTTATAGATACATTCAACCTGATTAAGCTTGACCTATTTTGCAAAGTAAAATAGCCCAAGATTTCAGCCTCATGGTTTCCAAAGCTGGTGGACTTTCAGCTACAATTACAGCAAAACATGGTTCTATAAAGTATTGACTCAAGAGGGTATTTACACATATGCACATCACACTTTTCAGATCTTTGTTTATATAAAAGACAATGTTATTTTTTTACCTTTCATTTCACAAGTATGTACTCCTTTGTGTTGATTTTTCAATAAAACATATTCAGGCTTGTGTTTGTAATGTGACAAAGTGTAAAAAGTTAAAAGGAATATGACTACTTTTGGAAAACATTGTAAACAGCTTAACTGGTGTAATAACAATACATCAATGCTAATCCACCGTGTGTGCAAAGACTTGTTTAACAATGACACGAGATGAGTCTTGAAAAAAATGACACATCATTCAAGCAGACAAAAAGAGACCATTGTATGAGCTAAACAACAAGAGCCTGACAATGAACAGTAACATACAGCCTCTCAGTGAGTGTCTTTAGGAAAGAAAACAGTGCATGCACTGATGAGCTTTAAGGCTGACCTCAATCTTATCACAGAAAATGTGTCCAAATATGCATGGTGCAAAGAAACACCTGATTATCTCTTTCTGTAACACAATCATGTCTGAAATGAATTTGATATAAGATGCATCAATAATAAGTCTAACTTTACACTAACTTATTGAAATGAGAATATGTTTACAGAAGACATATACCTTTTACGATATGTAACAGGTTAATGTTCCATTTTTGCATGACAGAAAAATATGTTTGAAGAGGGATTACCCAACACAACAGTGGTTATCTAAAAAAAAATAATGGGCATGTTGGTCAGACAGAAAGAAAGTTATCCTCTCTGCAGGCTGAAGGAGGCCAAGGTGGGAAAAAAAGATTATATAATCCTTCAGATCTGCTGGGAGGCCAGAGGCAGCTATCCAGTCATACAGGCAGTCGGCTATTGACTTATTAAATCCAGCTGGATAAGCAACAAGAGGCCAGCGTATTTAGTCTGTCAGTCAGGATATCTCACTGCTGGGGCACCAAAGGGACAGCTGGAAATTAATTCATAACAATTATACCAAATGTCATTTTTAGTTTTAAAAAAAGCAATTACTTGTGGGGAGTTTTTTGGGGTTTTTTTTTTTTTTTTTGCACGGTTAAAGATTTAAGATGTATTCTTACGTTTCTTTAAAAATAAAAACATTTGTCACTGTTCTGATACTGAGAGAGGAATATACTCATTGAATTCCCTCAACCTTTTCTATATCCAAGTTATTAAGAGGCCAGCAGTAAACTGAACACAAATGTTTATCCTGTTATTTAACCAGCCAGCCAAACACTCAGTTAAGGCCTCTGTACCACAAACTCGTAGAGCCTAAACTCTGGAAAGACTCCAGGGTACTCAGTGACACACAGAGCATAAACCAAACCTGCTTTGCCATTAGATTTTATTGGTATTTAAAAATCTTTCCGCAGCCTGGCTGAATATTTCCAGGACTGTTTGTGAAAAAGAGGGATTATGTTTTTCATTTGAGGCCTTGCTTCTGATAAGGCTTTACTCACTGAGCACTTCAAGTGTTTTGCTACTTTCTGTCCTCAAAACCTTACTTTTCATTAAAGCTTTTCAGAATGTTCCAATTTATTCCTCTTCCATTTTTACTACATGTCCATTACTGTTAGCCCCTCAAAAATACTATGATGTAGTTTGAGTGAGCATGTTAACATTAAATTACCCTTAGAAAGCTCTTTAAGGCATTGTTTTGAATAGCAAAATCCATCAGCAGTTGTGTTTTATGCCCATTGTGTTATCTGGCACCTGAATTCTACACAAAACCTGTTTTGTGTTCTTAGTTACCTAGTTGCTGAACGGTCAAGTTGCCGATATCCAGGGTCCTCTGAGCAATCCTCTGCCACGTTCGATCAGGGTCCCGAATCCACTGTGAGGCCTCACAGAAATACGACCCAGTATCATCAGGCTGCACTGCCTTCATCTTCATCACGTACAACCCCTGTCCGCCCTCTCCATTCCTCTTCTCCAGCGTAATCTCTCCATCATCGTAGCGTTTCTTGTAGAGCCGTCCTGGAACAACCCCTAGAAGCTTGTCAATGGATATGATCTCTCTAATTGTGCTGACCTCGCCGCCAGCGCCGCTGTCCGAACGTTCTCCTCCACCCCGCTTTCCAAACGTGATGGACAGATGGGTGAGCTGCTCCGACTGGATGCTGGATGAGCACGTCAGAGTTAATTCAGCTCCTTCAGGAACAGGCTGGCTGGTTAGGGAGCGAATATAGCTGATTTGAAGTGAGTCTGGAATCACTGTGGAGCAGCAAAAAGACAGGAAAAAAGCACCAAAGGAAAAAAAAAAATTATATGACTTCTAAGACAGTTATGTAAAAACATTAGTCACCGAACAGATTTCTTGTCTTGTCTTACTTTTTGACACTTGAATGTGTCAGATCATCATCAAATTTGAATATTATTACATCTGGGTATTAATAACAATAACCTGAGTAAATTAATTTTTAAAAAAGTTTTCAAATAATGATTTTACTTATTAGGGGAAAAAAGGCTATGAGAAAAAGTAATTAACCCCCTACACCTAAAAACTGGTTGTATCACCCTTGGTAACAACAAATGCCAACAAATGTGATAAATGTTCAGTCTTTTACAACTCAGAAGAAATTTTTGGCCCACTGTTCTTTCCAGACTGTCTTCTTCATTCAGCCACGTTAAAGAGCAATGGCCTCTTCAAGGTTGTAGTCATAACCTTCCCATAGCATTGCAAATTAATTTAAGTGAGAACTTTTTATTAAAATTATGTGCTGTGCTTTACACCTCATTTAATGGAATGTATAACATCCAAAAACTTCCACTTTTGTTTTGCCAGTACATGTAATATTTTTCCAAAAGACTTGGGAGTCATCAAGATGTATTTTTGGTGAATGAGAGATAATTTTATTTTTTTCTTTTTGACCAGCAGTGGTTTTCCTCGTAGAACTTTTCTGTTGATGCTATTTGTGTTATGTATTATATGTTTTTGGTCTCTTTCTTATTGTTGGATTATGAACACTGACCTTAACTGTGGTAAGTGAGTCCCACAGGATGTTAGATGTTGTTCTGTGTTCTTCTGTGACATCCTAAATAAGTTTCTGCTCCTAGAGGATCAAAGCATTACTTTTTCCACACAGGACCGGGTTGGATAGGATAGCTTTTTTCCCTTAACAAATGAAATCATCTTTTGAAATCTACTTTTTTAAATTAGTTTATTTACTTGAGTTATCTTTGTCCAACATTCACATTTGTTTTGAACATTTAAATTGAGCAAAAAAGCAAAAATAGAAGAAATATGTAAGAGGGCAAATAGTTTTCAGCATCACTGCAGTCCCTCCTAGCCTTTTTAACAGACAAAGATAATTACAATATGCAGCTGAAGAAGTTTTACACAAAGAGCTTGAATGAGAGAAATGCATCGATAAACCGGAATGAGGAATGCTGCTGTGAACCAAGTCAAATCCACATTCCCAGTCCTCACAAAAGATTCATCTGGTTGATGTAAAGATAAGATCCACTCACACTGTAATCTCCTCAACATAGCTTGAATGTGGCAGTTGGGGATTTTCCACTGTGCTAAGCATCATAGCTACTCTAGGACTATTGTCTAGTAACAACAAGAAAAGACCTATGTATCATTTGAAAAAAGAAAAAAAAAATGTTAACTACTTTTATAGCTTATTCAAAAGTGTATTGGCATATTTTCTTTTAAAAAAAACTCCAGATATGTTGGTTTAAATATACATTTAGCTAATAATCAAGATTTATAAAAGATTATCAATTTGATCAGGTAATTAGGGATGCAACTAATGATTATTTCAGTTATTGATTAATCTATTGACTATTCTAACAATTAATCGAATAAAGAAATCACCAGTCACATTCTGCAGATTTTTCATTTAAGTCTTTTCATACAATATTAGAAATACATTAAAAGATGCAAATAAACAAATAATTCAAATCCTTTTTTTAAATAAGAAAATAAACAAACATCCTATTGCCTAAAATGCAATAACAGCATTCCTTGAGTGAATGCTTGATCAAGTGTAGCAAAGGATGCATCTGCAGCTAAAAAAAAATACTTCTAAACATCAACATCTGAAAAGCTCTGCCCTTTATGCTCTGTATTTATGCAATACAGAGTAGAACTGCTCTGTTTCAAGAATTCATTTCAAGAATAAAATGTGAATCAAGAGTCTCTTCCCTGGAAATATATGATCTTGCCACTAAGCATTGGCATTTGGTTCATGTATTTTTCTTAACCTCTCTCTCTTGGCATTATTTGACTTGTAATCCTTGGTACCACCAAATTTCTTTTTATTTAAATTACATTAATTATTTAAAAAGTACATCAATTTTACATATTTGAATTATTTATCATGTGCATTTCAAAAAATATGCAGAGCAGTCACACCATAAAGTATTGCTGCTAATGTTCCTGTAGCTACAGGGAAGCTAACTATAACTTGGGAGTGTTTAATTAAGAAAAAAGCGTTCTGTTTCTGTTTAGAAGTATCTGTTTCGAAAACATCATGTGTGGAAACATGTTAGTTGTAAGAAAAGAGTCAACAATGTCAATATTTAAAAATCTGTAAATATTCAATAAAAAGATTTATTGCTATTTTATCCAACCAAGGAAGCAGCCATGCTAATTAGCCTACTCTAAAAGGCTAACTTTGTGTTATCTACTGATTACTGATCACGATCGATCGTGTTTTGTCCCTTAATTTTGTGCTGTGTGTCTGGTGACTCCTATGTAATCTGTCTATATTGAAACTAAATAAAAAGATGACATAATCTTAGTAAGGCAAACTGTCTGCTTTAATGATTTAAATTAAGCAATAGTCTATGCAAAATCACAATAAAATAAGGATTCTTTGACTTTTACTCCTGATTTTTTTTTTTTTTTTTTTTTTTTTTTTTTTTTTTTTTTTGTCATGCCATTTTTGAAAATGCAACTCCTTTCAATGAGATTTTAGAGACACAGGAGGTTTTATCTGGGGGTTTATATTGTTGGCCATTCCACCTTTGAGCTGTCAGTCAGCTGTGTATTGTTGCTGAAGTACGCAAAATCTTCTGAACCTCAGTACTTGGAATTGATGGTAAAAAACACAGTCAATAAGCCAGGTAATCTGGGTAACACCATCCATTCACTGGCAACATCCTTTTAAGTCTTTAATCTAGTGTGATTTTGCTTTTATTATTACCATTAGACTACGAAATCTTCTGTTGGAGTCACAAATGTACATTTTAAAGAACTTTCTATAAAAGACTACCTTGATTTTAAAAAGCAACCAACTTCGCAAATATAGAAATTAGTCTGTCTTACCTTTGACAGCAACTAACGCACTGTAATTTCCTTGGTAGGTGCTGTCTGTGCTGGGTGTATAACACTCATATTTCCCCTCGTCTTCAGCTCGAAGCCTCTGGATCACCAGTCGGACCTTATCCCCTGAATCTCTCTCAACCCTCACCTCCCCATTTCTCACTCTGGCCTGGAATGGGGTGTACGGGAAACCTTTGTCCCTGGTAGACACCACTCCCATCTGTCTTCCACCAGCATCATTCCTATACAGGAACCACTCGAATTCTTGAGTCCGCGAGCCTTCATATCCAGATACTTGACATGGCAGGGAGAGCCGGAACCCGGCAACACGGAAAAGGGGTCCATTGGGAAGAGTCACATCTCGGCACATGGCATACTGGAACACTGTGATAAATACAGAGAGGCGGGAAGAAAAAAATTATGTAAACTTTAGTGAATCATAGTTGCACCAAGCGAATAACATCTAGAGCTGATGACAGATTAAAAAGTCAATAATAAATTAAAATGGTGTGGAGAGGAACCTTGAAGGTTCATGCTCTCGGTGAGCTTCCTGTTAATGTGATTAAAGTGAAACCAATAGGCTCAATTTCAAATTTGTTAGGAACTGAGTAAATATAAACTGTTATCAACACAGAGGAACAGAGCACTTCCCTATAATATATATATCAAATCAGGAAGAAATTAAAGGTCATGATCATGAAATATCATAAAAGCATTAATCAAGCACCATTTTATTTATTTTTTTTTTACAGGTCACATGTCCTGCAGTGCTTATAGGCTCAGTCTTTCACTGACATATATATGGTCTATAAGATAACAAGGTGCATCTCTGTAGGTCACTAACTTTATAAAACATTTTTAGCAAATCTCATCTAATTAGGCTGGCCACAAATATTAATATTTCCATTATAATGTATGTAATTTTCTTTTACTATTTTACTATAATAAAGTTGTTGCTGCTGAGATATAAAAAACAACTCTCGCAGAAAACCGAATGAGAGAAAGAGACCATCATAAACAAAATAAAATTAGCTTAATTTGATATTTTTGTGTTGAAAAATTACTCATAACTGAGTGAAAGGACTTTACTCTAGCATGAGGGTGAAAATGAAGTTAGCTATGTCTGTGGTGTCTGTTCCTCTGACCCAGGAAACGCTGGAGAGACTATATTTCTCGGCTGGCCAGGGAACACCTTGGGATTTCCCTGGAGGAGCTAGCCCACGTGGCTGGGAGGAGAGAAGTTTGGGTCTCCCTGCTTCGGATCCTGACCCCATGACCCGACCCCGGATAAGTGGAAGAAAATGGATGGATGGATGGTGGTGTCGGTTTAATAAACACGTGACAAAATGACTGATTTTCTAACTCTCTGGTTCCAAGCAGAAATTTTCAGCATGAGTTCCTCAGGCCTGAGAGCAGCCAGGTTCATTTTTTTCCACTGAGCGTCTTTGTCTGGTTTTAAAAATAAAACACCCTTCTCTAAGAAAGTTCCAATTAAAGATAAATCTGGTCTCTTTAAATACTGTAACTCTCAGGATCTGAAATTTATAGAAGATTACGCTAAAGGACAGCAGTTTCCTTTTTTATAAAGGAAGTTTACTGTAAAACCTGAACCTGTGATATATTCCCACCCGAGGTAAGGGTTTAATCAAATGATTTTATTTTTTGTTTATCTATACTTCAAAAAACATTCATAGTAATTTCAAACCACACTTCATCCCTTAATTCTGTTCTTTCAAGCACTCAGACTTTCTAATAATCTTTACAAGAAATACTGAGAAAGTGTGAATCTGAAAAAAAAAGAAAAAAAAAAAAAGAAAAGTGGACCAGAAAAGGTATCAGGACATTGATGCTGTCAAAAAAAGAGACCAATGCCAAGTTTATTTACATCAACAGATCACATCACTAAGAACCTTTACTTAATTGCTTGTTAATAAAAAAAAATAAAATAAAAAAAAAAAAAAAAAATCAGCCAACACATGGTAGCAACTCCACAAATCTAGGCATCTAGGATGTGGTGAGGACAGCTTGAATTTCAGCAAACCAAGCATCAGAATGGGAAAGAATGAGAATTTAATGGGCTGCCGACCTAATGAGATTTTCATGCACAACTATCTCTGGTTTATAGAAAATGATTAGAAAAAGAGAAGATATCCAGTAACAATTTCCACAGGCTCACCAAAATTTGACAATATCAGAATGGAAAAATGTTGCCTGGTGCAAGGAGCCTGATTTCAGCTGCAACATCCAGATTATAGAGTTAAGATTTGGAAATAACAATGGGAAAGCATGAAACCCTCCTCCCTATTATCAATGGTTCAGGCTGGTGGCGCGGGTATAATGGTGTGGGGAATATCTTCTTGGCACACTTTGGGTCGCACGCTTTGTTTCCCTCATGCGTCCTCTTGTGCATGTCACAAGAAACAGGTGAGCAGAACAGACACCATGACACAATAAAATACAGAGTAATGGACAACTGTCAAAAGGAGTTTGTTTAGTTCGCTGACAGCTGAGGAGACAACGTTTTTCTTAAAGTTGCCTTTTTTCCACTCTAGAATTCTGTTTTTGCCACCAGATAAGAGCAAACAAACGGCTCAGAGGATGGTCAGGACTGTTTGCTGTAATGCATGCATGGCATGTGGTAGCTGTGTGATTTGCATCAGTCAGGCAGGGAGTGACGGTGTACCATTGTCTATGGTGAGACGAAGCTATTTTAAAGAACTTACCTGTTCACTGGTTGACCATAAATGGTGATGTAATTGAGTGCAAGGGGTGGGGTGGTGTTTGATGTGTTTTGTCAATGTTGATTTAAAGTTATCAGAACACCACGGTGCAAAACCTGTGACTGACTGTTGGTGAGCTGTAATGTAGCTTGTAATAACAGTTTCATGTCTTGAGTTTAGGAGCCTTATAAAGCTGAATGATTTATTGACTTAAATGATTCAAAATTGACAACTACTAAATTGAAAATAAGTAAATAAAAACAGGAAAAATCCAAGGAAAAACTTTAAAAGATCTAAACGCTAAAGAAATTAAGACTAAATTTAAAGATAACTACAAATTCTGGACTCTTGAAAGCAAAACAAAATAGAAAGATGTCAAAGAAGTACCCATTAGTACCAGTTTATGAGACAAACATGACAATTTAACATAATGCAAGAAAAAAACTAAATGACACCTTTCGTAATGTCAGAAATGAGTGGTGAAGTTTACAATGTAGACACCTTTGTCCTTTATACTCTAGGTCAAATAAAACAAGCTAAATGGGCAGCTCATCTTGAGATGAAATATTGACGTAATCAATTGTTGGAATAAAGGGAATTTAATACTATTTGCTCTGGTATACAGAAAGGAAGTCTTAGAACAGTTCTGAAAATGGCATCATTTAACCCAAAACTTAAAGCTCTGCCATGTCTCTTGAACATAGGAGCATAAAAACACTAAACAATTGCAAACCAAAAATACCCAACAACGTCTACAGGTTATATTATTCCTGCTATTAAATTAGTGGCAGTACAGTTATTGATTTGTCCAGAAAGCAAGTGGTAAGGCAGCTGAACTGCTCCTGTGTCTTTTCAAAGCTGCTGCAAATGAGATTCTGTCGTAAGAGACTGCAAGTATATCCACCGTTCACCTCTGACTAACCCTTCATAAGACTCCTAACTACCTTAACAAGAAGAAAAACAAGGAACAAGGAGAGGGGGTTGTGACACTCCCATCCACTGTTTATGTTGGGGTGTGCACAGTACTGAAACAACTGGATCTTTTTACCAGAAGGAGAGCTCCAGACTGATGACAACAGACACACACATACAAACCCACATAGATAATGACAGGGGAGACTAGAGGGAGGCTTAAGCGGATCAAGTCCTAATTAACATTGGACACAGCCTGATAGGGCTGGGGGACACCACAGCTCATCACAATACTCAGTGCTGTATGGATTAGACCCCATGCATCAAGGGGGCTGGGGGGCATTTTCTGAACCAAAACAAACACAGAGATGGTTGTTGCACCAATTGGTCTAAATGCTCCATAAGAAGCCTGTGTTGTGAGCACGAAGCTAAAAGGTGTAGAAAGCCTACACACATCCCTGTCCAAATCTGCCAGTTACGCCCCATTTTTAAAACTACAGTCATATTCAATAAATTAAAACGTCACTATGAGTCTCGTTTGTGAGATTAAAGTACCTTTTGAATACAACAACCTTTAAGCAGGTGTTAAACATACTTTTCATTAAGCCCAAATTTCTGTTTTTAAAAATAGTTTTTTATTGGTCTGATGTAATATTCTAATTTTAAATGTCATGTTTTCATTGACTGTAAGCAGAAATTAATTTACTTAACAGAAATAAAGGCCTTCAAACATCCATTTGTGTGATTAATCTATATAATGTGTTTCACTGAGTGATAAATTTCCTGAAATAAATGGACTTTTCAATAATATTTTCATTTATTTAAGGGGTTTGTACAAGCAACAAAAAATATCTACTTCTTACATGCACTGCATGTCCTTTGTTTCTTGGATGTAAAGCAAAGTTTATTTGAACAGATTACAATGTGCACTCTCTGGACATTGTACTGCACATATCAGAAAATACAACATGAGCACATTTCAGACATAAAACAAGCTCTAAAAGACAGTGTGCTGACAAACTGCAACACAGTGTGCTGTGGCCCTGCAGAAGATAGTGAGGGGAGCTGAGTAGATCATAGGAGTGTCAACTATTCCTCTGTCAACTTTTTAAACTGCTGCCATCAGACAAACTATACCTCAATATCAAAGCTGCAACGTTATTGAATTTATTTTAGATCCTTCACCTGCTTTGTCCTTTGAATTATCTAACTGTTAAATTATTTTCCACGCTTCTATCAACCACACAATGTGATCTCAACAAACTGATTTGATCTAAAACCACCCAGTCAAAACAGAGAGCTTTACAATACAACATATGATCAATCTAACAAATACTGGGGATAAAATCCCAAAGTTCAGGACTTCCTGAAATGGAAGGTGAAAAAAAACACCTGTGGTGAAGTGGAGTATCCCTACAGTCAGCGTGGAGCTTGTTTTACAGGTAATAAACATGACTGTGCGAACAATGGGTGAGATCCAAATTCTCACCGGTGAGTTAATATTACATATAAGTCAGAACCATTAGAATAAACCAATCTGCTGTATATTAAATCTGAATAAAATGGATTTATTTAGTGAGCCGTCTCTTTCTGTGACAGATGGTGAGGCGGTTGGGAGAGAAAACAGACGCGGATGGACTCACCCCAGTGCACAATTACGAATAATGCTGTTTTCATCTTCGGAGCCATCATGCTCCTCATCTTCTCCCCCCTTCCTGAAGTGCAGATGGATTATGTTGATCCAGATCTCTCTCTCCTCGTTCCTCTGCTCGTTTACCGCCGATCATAGTTCATATCAACCCTGCAGTGGGGTTAATTTAAAAAATATTAATGAAAAATGTGCACAAATAGCGCCAATTGTACGAAGAAGACGCGAAATGAATGGAAGTGCACATGCAAACCTGCAAATTTATTCAGCCATTTTCCATGCACCACCTCCATCAGCACGTCGACTACTCCATATTATGTTTTCAGATCATACCGCCTCGCCGTCCATTCTTACCATGAGAGACTGTCTGCCCACCACAGGTAAGGGGGGCTGAGCCGCAAGCTTACACGGATGTGTTTGAAGAGGAGGAGGAGTGGTTGGTCATAAGAAGGTGGAGCCTAAATGTATTAGAAACTGAACCACGGTTGGTGCCATTAGTCACGAAAGGGACGGTGGCGTTTTGAACCAATCACAATGGAGTTCGAAGAACAGGAAAAAAATAGTAAATGAAACAAGATGTAAAGCCACGCAAATCCACTAGGAGGCAACAAAGGAAAGCATAAGAAATCTGTGATTATAAGATCAGGTATCCATTTAATGGAGGTCATAAAACAAGACGTTTAGCATTAATAAGGGTCAAACCATTTTGAATTTATGTCTGTAAACACTTTATTGGTGTTGGTTGAGGATGGGTTTCATTTTAAATTTCACTGTTCTTTGTATTATGACTTGAGAAGTAATTTGTTCACCAAGATGCAACAGAAAAATCCTGATCTGATTTGGCTGTCTGAAGCACATATGTTAAGTCGGCTATTTAATGAAGAGATCTTTGTGTTTGCAATATTTATTGAACAAGCTTGGCAACGAAGGCAGTGAGTTTAGTATCCTCGATTGTACGTTTTTTCTGTTATGGAATTACATTTTTTAAAAACGTTTTATAATATTTGGGAAGTTTGTTTGGTGGCCTTCTTGATATCCTTTTAGATGTAGCTATATAGTGTATAGTGTTTTGTAAGTCTATGTAGGCTGGGGACCATATCATGATGCATGACTCTTTAACAAATCAAATCAAATTATAAAAATAAGAATGAAATAATGATAATAATGACCATGAACACTGTAATATAAGTGGTAAGTATTTTCATGGCCAAAGGTTTTCACACTGACAGAAATCTTGTTTTTGACTAACTTTAATTTTATAGCTTCATTATTTTTTAGGGTGGAAATGTACATGTGTTTATTGCATGAATAGTGATGAAATAAAGATGTAATGAAGGTAAAAGTTAAATAAACCTATCTAAATATCAAAAGCCTCACTGTTCTGTCATTTCAATGTGTTCAACAGAGATCTATCACTGTCATTTTGATTTAATTTTAAAAAGCAGAATAATTAATTTGAATGGGAATTGGGCTTTAAATCCATGTTCTTTTGTCACCTATGGTTCCCTCTAAGTACATGTTATCACCATCTCTTTGCATTAACCGACTTCACAGAAAAATCAAGTCAAGTTTATTTGCATAGCACATTTCAGCAGCAAGGCAGTTCAAAGTGCTTCACATCATAAAAACATCAATCAAGTATACAAGAAAATCATTGAAAAAGAATGATGCTGTTGGTAAGACTGCACCTAAATCAACCATTTCATCAAGAAGTTCAGGAAAAGAGGTTTCAAGAGCCGAAGCCGTCGTCTAAATAGCATTTATCTATAAGTCCACGGCTGTCCAGTACAGAGCTTGTACAAGAATGGCAGCAGGCAAGTGAGACCGAGACTTTTCAACACTGGCCTGGTGTCAAGAAGGACTGAAAAGAACCAACTTTTCTCCAAGACAATCATCAGTGACAGACTGAAGTACTGCAGGAAGCATCAGTACTGAACTGCATAGGAAAAGTTATTTTCTCAGACAAGATGCATTTCAGACTTTGGGTTACAGGAAAAAGGGTTCTCTGGACAGGAAAAAAATTAGCCCTTTCATGAGTCCTGAGGCCATTCATGTTTTGGGTTGCCTCTTGTGCAAAGGGTGAGGGTTCACTTACAATTTATCTTAAAACATTGCCAAGAATAAAGAATGCATTGAAAACATCCTAAAGGAGCAGCTTTGCTCTAAGTTATTTTAGCAACAAACAATCTTTTTTCTTAGCACAATGTGGCACCCTGATACAACATTAACATTTTGGGTCAGTAGCCAGGAAGCTCCTCAGATCTTAAACCTCAATAAAAACCTACAGACACTTTGCATAGATCTGATGTATTACTCCTGTGAAACATATGAATGATTTATTATTAAACTTAATTTTACTCTTGAAACATCGGATAAAACAATCAAAGGCCACAACTGTAAATACCCCTTTTATTGGCTCAAACTGTGTCAATAAATCTCTTTTTGTAAATATGTGGAAAATGCAAACTATGAAGATGATTATACAAAAACAATAATCACAAATAAGTATTCAAAATGACAATGGAAAGTTTCTGATGAAACACAGATTAAACTGCGTACTGTAAAAATAGAGCATTTAACTACAGCTGGGAACGCTTGAAAATAAAATACTGTCACACTTGAGTCTTCATCTTTACCATAGCTGGTAAAATAACAAATAAATACTGTAATAATTTAACATAATGTGGCAATAAATTATTATAAAAAGAGAAAAATACAAGCCATCTGAAAAATGTAAACAACTTTGTAAGTGTAGCTGTCTTTGACTTAAATGATTACGTAAAAATATGGTGCTATGATAAGCATTTTGTATTATTTAAAAAGTAGTTGCATCAAAAACAGAAATAAAGTCTCATTTTATTGATAAAATTGTTCTGATTTGTGTTCAGAAGAGAAAACAGTCAATCTCATGTATACTTTGCTGCTTGTAGATTTGAGCAAACTGTCATTTTTATTTTCTGATAGACTCGGATATTTTTCCAATTTCATTCTGTCTCCACTGTCTGTGTTATTGTATGTAGCTGATGAAACACAGCGCCTCAGGCCAGGAAAAATATTAGTCAACCACAAGAGACATACTGGCAAGTCTTTAAGTTTTAGGTTGCAAAGTAAACATTTAATTTACATAAATCAAATCAAATTGCTATTTTACGACTGGGCAACAGGTTAAGAGTCATGCTAACACAGCCAGGTAATGTAAAGTCACAGTAATATTAATAAAGCCCAAGCTAACCCAGCTAATTTATTTGGAATCTGCAAAACCAGTTTTGTGCATCTTTTTTGTTTTTGACACAATTAATCGGTGATAACTGAGCCATGATTTTTTTTACCATTGTTCTGAATGTGACTCACATTTTTTCTGAATCTGAAATGAAGAAGTGTTTCTTACATTAATGCATGTAAAGAAAATATATAGCTGGTTATGGTTTAACAACTTCTAACTGTAAGTCCTCATTGTAAAAATGTGTGACGTTCATTCGTGAGTAAAGATACTCAGACTCATTACTTTTAGGAGACATCTGGGCACACTGTCTTTCCTCCCATTTTTCCTCTCCTCACTGTGAGCTACATGGAAACCTGGATGACTTCACAGTGTGGCTCAGCAGCTATGGAGGAAGTCATTAGGGTATTCTGGGTTAACAAGGCGGCAGGCAGGATATGCAGACTTCAGCAGGAGCACACACCAGCACTGAGGGATGGCACTCATGCAGAGAAAACTTCCTCAGTCTTATGGCTTCTAATATTTCTCAGTTTTAACCGAACTGGACAGCTAGAACATGATGAAGTGTGATTCACTTCCAGGGAAGTAAAATGAACCTCAGGAAGCAATGCTAATATGCACTCTGAACTACACAATATTTATGTCAATGACTCCTAAAAGGGAACACCAAAATCTAAAAGTCTTCAGAGGTTATGTTTTCCAATTTTGCAAATAAACTTCAGGGTTTTATTTCACTTATGAAGCCTTTGTTCTTCAATCAACCATTAATCTCATCCTTTTTTTTATCATCACTCAAGATATTTGTGAATCTTATTCATTTGGCCACAATATTAATGACTGTTTAGATGAAAAAGGTTCTTTCTGATTTCTTGTTGGATACAGGTGAACATTTTTTTTTTTTTTTTTTTTTTTTTTTTTTTTTGTTCACTGAATTTCACATGCTGTGTTGGATCTTTCTTAAACAAAGGGAAACTATGTGGATTTAGAAATATAATTAAACCACCAATAAGCTAAAATATGTGTAAGAAAATATTTGGAGAGATTTGTGTTTATTTGTTCATGTTTGTCAGCCACTTGGGGGCAGCAGAGTTCAGTGATCCTAAATGTCTGCCATACTAAGAGAGGACCAATGAAACTATTGTTTAACTGCTGAAGATCACGAGGTTGTGAAGGAACGCATAGATATGTTTCATGATGTTCCATTAACTCCACAGAAAATTATCTGTTTGTGTTTGGTTTTTTGTTGTTGTTGTTGTTTTGCTGCTTTTGTTACAAGCTATTTGTTGGTTATATGCACCTAAACTTTTACTTGACTTCTCAGGTAAAGACACTGTGCTCTTTATATCTGGGAGTGTTTTGTCTGGGAAGGTATCTGAATGATCATATGATGCAATCCATCCAACTCTATCTCACCAAATGCATCATTTTTGATAAACATACAATCATGTAAAGTAATTAGGACACCCCCATTAAATGCTCTTTTTGCACAAGATGGTAAAATAAATACTTTTTGCAGAAATGTTTACACATCAGTGTCTGATTTTTTGTTTTTGTTGTTGTTGATCTCTTGAAAAGAAAGTAATTCAAATACAAGTAAACTAAAAATAATTTTGTTTTCCTTATCAACAACAGATATTAACCAAAACGTATATTCAGACTGAGGAAAAACTTAGGACACCCTCCTTTCTTATAGCTGGTGTTTCAGCTTTTGGCTGAAATAACTTGAGTGAGATGCTTCTTGTCTCCATCGATCCATTCTCTGACATTAGTCTGAGGAATGTTTGCTCCAGTCTTCACTCTCAGCAGTGAGATGTTTGAGGGGTTTCTTGCACATACAACACAACAGCAATTCAATGGAGATCTGGGCTCGGACTCTGCCATTCCAGGACTTTCCAGTTCTGAATTTTTAGCCAGGGCTGCACAGTGGAAGTTGGTTGCAAGAAGGTTCTGGGTTCAAATCCTGGTCAGGGGCTTTTCTGCATGGAGTTTCTGCATGTGTGGGTTCTCGCTTTAATAAGCCTTTATGCATAAGTGTGTGTGTGTGTGTGTGTGTGTGTGTGTGTGTGTGCATTGTAGTTTCTCTTGTGTGTTTCTCTTGTGTCTCTCTATGTCGTAAGACTGGTGACCTGTCCAGGGTGTACCCTGCCTCTCTCCCAATAACTGCTGGAGATAGACACCAGTGACCCTGCAGAGATAAGAGGGCATAGATGATAGCTGGATGGATAGTCTTTTAACCAGGCCTTGATGGATTTACTGGTGTGTCTTGGTTTATTGTCATGTTGCAGTTTCCAGTTCTGCTTTATTTTATTTTATTTTTTCTTGATACTCTCACATTATTTGGTTATCATGTCCTTTCCTCTAGTCCTCTGGCCAACTTTAATCTAGAGAGCAATGGTTTCCTCCATGCATATCTCCCATAAAAGTTAAACTTGTACAGTCTCCTGATTGGGGCATGCAGTTTTACATCAGCAGGAGGAAGAGATTATTATAGCTCCTGTGAAGATATTTAAGGGTTATTCAAGACTTCTTTTAGAACCTTGCTGCCTGCTTTTAGAGTGAACTGGCTTAGCTAGCAATACCACTTCCACTAAATAAAATGTAGCCTCTCTGAATAAAGATCAAAAAAAGAATGCAAAGAACAAATATTATTCGTTTTATATTCTGTTTACATGAAAATACATTTAAAACTTGCCAAAATGTGCCTTTTTATTTCATCCATATTCAGAAACATTGTAAAGTTCTTAATCGGTTTTAGCCAAAATTATTTCAAGTGTTATGATCCTTGGGTGTATAGGTTTTAAATTTAATTTTTGCTTGAATTTTGATCATTTCTGAGTTCTTTATCATTGTTCAACAGGTTTTGCCAAATTCTGTTAATTTCCCTATGTTCATTACAACTTGAAAGATGTTGTAATATTAGTTCACCTTTATGTTTAGTTTCTTAGTTTATTCTTGTATTCTGTTTTTGTGGTTTTGGATTTATTTCTCTTAGATCAGTGTTAGTCTTTTCTGCTTGACTTGACATTTCTGTCCAGTTCATCTTCCTTTGGATTAATTATTCATCTGCACTCAATCTGCATGTTTGCTCTCCTCCACAGCTGTTCCTAATCCCCTGATTAACTCACCTGCATTCAATGTCCTTCTCCACTCTCACCTCAATATATAAGGTCACTTGTTTTCATTGCTCTTTGCTGGTTCCTTCTGTTACATTACCTGTGCTCCATGGTCTCTGTTTCCGGTGTGGGCCCTGTAAGTTCTTTACTGTTGTTATTATTAAAGAAGTCTGTTTTTACCTCAGTTAGTCTCTGTGCTTGGGTCCTTTACCAACTACAAACATGACACCAAAACACTTTGGGAAGATTAGAGGAGTCACAAGTGGCTCTTGGGCCACAGACTGTAGACCCCTAGTTTAAATAAGCATAAACAGCCTTAGCTTTTTCTGTGAAAAGCAATTTATAAAACAATATCAAATAAAAAGCAAACCACATGCCTCTAGATGTGAAACAGAAGACCACTAATAATTTATTTTGGTCTTCCATATACATTTTCCTAAATAGATTTCAAATACCCTTAGAAAATTGCTAAATTCATATAAAAGAAATTGGCCAAACTGTTTTTAAAAGTAATAAATTCTGTTTAAATCAATCAACTATTTTCTCTGGCACAAAAAACATATTTGGAGGTGAAAAATATGATAAATGCATAGCAAAAAACATACAATTGAGCAAATAATTTAAAAAATTAGAAATGCTGAAATATTTAGTTCAGTTTTTAAGGGTCACTTACGGTAATAGTAACTGATGCTGCTTTAGTCGAAGCAAAAAATAAATTAAAAAAAAATACTGACTCAATCAGAAGGGTTTTTTTGCTTCAGGATAGAATATATTCTTGCATTATTTTTGCCCTCTCACCTTCCTCTTTTGCCCTCACTCCCACTCTGTCTCTTTCAAGGCCACTGCAGACTAAACTGTGACTCGGTGCAGACCGTCTCTAATTACTTTGTAGTACAGTCACTACTCTCCTGTCATCGCAGGGACCTCATCATGATTGTGGACTGAATCCTGTGACTGTGTGTGGCACTGGCTCCCATTCTTTATACATATATTCTCACCTTTTGTTCATTCATTTTGTTCCTCCCGCTCTCAGATTATTTTCATTGGCAAACTGAGTCATGGTTTCTGTCTCCCAATGTTTGTTTCTTTCCCCACGTTTCCATCATTTCACCATGTCTCATGTCGACCACAGTTTCAGACCATGACTCGAGTGTTTCCTTGGTTTATTTCCCTCACCTATAGATACATGGCATACATAAATACATCCACCTACAAGCTATAAATCATTTTAAATCAAGCATAAGTCAAACACATGTACTATGTATAATCTGCATTTTCTTCGCCATTCCTGTCAGCGATTTTATGACCATGATGGCTCACTGCTTAAGAGAAAAATCAGTTCACACAAGGAAGGATCATTGATTTTTTCTTTTCTTTTAAAAAGCAAATTTACTGCTGGAGGGTTTTTAATGACCTTCCCTTAGAGAGCACTTGGTTTTCCAGGTTTTCTTTCTGTATTACAGAAAGCTATGGCAATGTTTAGCCAGGCAATTGACCACATCGTCTCAGCTTTGGTTGCTGTTTTGAACTGGAGATGTGTGAAGCTGATCTGTCATTTTTCTTAAAACAGAAGACTCATTGTTTTTTCAAACTTCTCTTTTAAAAAAATATGAAAAAAAAACATTGAAAATCAAGACATGGGGTGTATTGTACATGACGGCTAAAACCAAATACCAAGTCAGATTCTTGTTTATTTAAAAAGGTTAGCACACGTGAATAGTGGTTAAGATGCTAAAGTGCTTTTTTAATTTTTTTTTTCTCACATTTAAATGTTTCAGACAATTAAGGAATCTAAGTAAGTACAAAAAGAAGTTTCCAAATGAAGAATTTATTTATTAAGGGGAAAAAGCTATTCAAGCCATCTTGGGTCTATGTGAAAAAAACATGGAACCCTGAATTAACAATTTCCAATTTTAGGACTTATACCCTGCTGAAAAACTACAGTGAAGCATTTTCTCCTAAATGGTGCTATGGTTAACAGTCTCAAATTCTTTCTGTGATGTGAACACAGCTATGACAATGCCGCTTTGATCCATTGAACCTTTGAACTTCTCCAAGAAATGTTTCTGTGGAATGGTCTGGCCTAAAACCATATAGCATCTCTCATAAACTACTGTATTTCTTAAACATGGCACACAGTGTGACATCTTTTTACCAGGTGGGCTGTTTTCTTTGTAAATTTAATGGTGCATTAATGCAATAAGGCATACAGTACATTCATGTAGTTCCATTATGTCAACAAACTGTGCATATTTGTGCATGAAGTAGACTTAGTTGGCAAATATGTGGTATGAAAAGTTATTAACGGTCCCTTGTGGCATTTTTGGCTCACTTTGAGCTAGTTTTACTGTCTGCCACAGACAGACAGGTCGGCAGGCAGACAAGCAGAAAGTCTAATGGACAATTTGGTGGACATAAAGAGAAAGAAGGATCGAGAGAGAAGAAGGGAAGATAAATGGAAGGGCAAGAGGAGGCCAAATGAGGAGAGGCGAGGTCTGTGAGGGGGAATTGAAAACATATGCAGTGGTCTGAGTGCTGGTCGCCCCCCTCTTCTGCACCACTACCACCACCCTCTGCCTCATCCAGACAACCACACACAACAAAGACTGGAAATTGGCCAAAGATGGTGTGAGGCGGAGTGCGAAGGTGATGATACATGGGCAGTGACTAGCATGTAGTATTTATGTAAGAAAAATGGCAAGCAACAGAGGGTTAAGCACATGAAGATGACTGAATTGAGTTTTTAGCACCATGAATTGGCTTTATGTTGTGATTTAGCTATGTATACACGTATGTCTGGGAAAGAAAACTGAGCAAGACTTGTTTACGTTCTTATAAATTCTAGCATTTACTGAAGGAAGACATAGTAAGACATATACCTAAATTAAACATCCTGTTAAATGCACTTTTTTAAAAAAAAGAAAAAAATGTTGTTATACTCTTACTTCCCATTTTAAGACCAATGAGATTTAAACTGACTTCACTTCTTCAGTGATAGGCTACCAATCAACTGGAATAATTTCTCTGCCAAAGATGTTTTCCAAATATAAGTCAAATTGGTCTGGACTGTGTGACTTTGATTCCCAAAACCAGCAAGCAGCAGTGTGAGTCAAATCTATTTCTCTAAAACAATAAATAAACCACAACCAAGCGTGAAGATGACACAGTCTCTGGTTAGGCTTGATCAGGATGCATCATTCCATGCTGGTTAGCAAACAGCTCAGCTCAGTATTATAACCAACAATGTCAAGATGCTTTGTCAAATAATGGAAATAATCATTGCTTGTATTTGAACTCTGTATCTAACGGACACAATAAAAAATTAGACCATTAAATGTAGTAAACACTTTACTGGATTTTATCTCCAAAATGTTGAAGTTCAACTAGCAAACTTTTTGCTAACAAATGATTAGAAGTTATACATTTAGATTTTGAACAATTTGCCTTTAAAATGCAACACAGGAAAGTGTATCCCTCAAAATAAGAAATGGGCCAGTTGCTGGTATTAAGGTATAAAGTTTTTAAAAAGTTACTGTTAAAAAAAAAAATCATTCAGTAAATTAGAATACTATTGAAAGGTCCATTTATTTCAGGAACTTTATCATTAAGTGAAACACATTATATAGATTAATCACACACAGCTGTTTGAAAGCCTTTATTTATGTTCATTGTGATTAATTTTCACTTACAGGAAATGAAAACATGACATTTAAAATTAGAATATTACATCAGATCATTAAAAAAAACATTTAATACTGAATTGTGGTCTTATTGAAAACTAGGTTTAGCACCTGCTTAAAGGTTATTTTTAAAATGTACTTTTAATCTGACAAGTCTAATCTGAACTCATATTCTAATTTATTGAATATGACTGTATTACACATATTAAATCCTTTTCAATATAATGTCCAATTTTCTTCAATGGTATGGAGTATATAGTAACACTGGTCCTGCACCTGTTGCTGAGCACTGTAGTTCAGCTGGGTAAAATGCAGGGTATTGCAATTTTCCTTCACTAGTGGTCACAAGAAAAACAAATTCAGCTGTTTGTAAATGTTTCCAGTAACAGAAAAACACAACGTCATAGCATGGAAACTAAAGAAGTGCCAACCATCACTCACTACTGAGATAATGCTGTTTTAAAACTATTTTGGCAAGCCATGAACAGAGAGCAGCTTTGCAAACAGTTGACTGTAGGCTGGCTTCCAGAGCAGATAGCCTGATTAACTAACCAGCTAGTATTAGCTTGTTGGATTCCAATTGATACTTTCTAAAGAGCAAAACACCATAAAGGCTGCATTCAGTTTGGGAGAGTGATGTCAAACCCAAATGTGGAGCATTCCAGTTGCAAGTCAACAGTGGGATTCTCATGCTGTTGGGGTTGCTAACTGCTACTAGCATCCACAAGCCGATACTGTTTTTCCCCTTTTATAAAGCAAAGCACAAACAATTGTGGTCAAAAAGCATATGTGCACACATGCACATTTTGCGTCTTTTAGAGCCTTTTATAGAACTTTTTTTTTTTTTTTTTTTTTTTTTTAAGAAAAACATTTTGCCATGCTCTAATTAAATCCTAGAACATGCTCAAGAAACATAATCATTGATTAAAAAATAATATGGCTAAGCATTCTGTGCTTAACGATTTTTGTTATTTTTGTAAAATTATTGATTGATGATCTGATCTTTTTTTTAAACTCCTGAAAATGTAAGTTTAATGCCCCCCAACTTCTTCAGTGTTAATATTTTAAGATCATTATCGTCCAGGGATTTGACACTGAAGTAGTTCATTAAACAATCCAGCTGCTTTCTTAAGTAACTGAATTCAGTATTCATTAGCTAATAATGTAGTATAACTTAATTAGTCCTTATTTACAATTGTGTGATAAGTGAGCTGTCAGACATAAAACTTTTTTACAGGCATTGTAAAATATAATGTGCACCATCTTTTAATTCAAAGACTTTGAATATTAAGATTTAATTAAAAAATAATTTGGTCCTTGTCAGATCCTAAATTAAGTTAATATAGTGCAACCAGTGACAGATTAATCACATGACATTATGACGCAGTCATTATTTGCAGACGTGTATAGAAAAACTACATTAAAAATTCACTATATTATGATTTGAGTGGCTTGTGAAGCCAACAGCAAAATTTCAAATTCCTCTTCTGTTGTGTCTAACACTTGTGGGAATGAATTTTAGTTAACATTTTTAAATTGATCATTTTTTTATACCCATGAAATGGATGCATATAAGTATTCAATAAAAACATTTGGACACAAATAATTAAAACGACGTCCACTGTATAGTTTGTGCCACCTCTTAAGATTAGATGAGATTCAGTCCTTCTGTTTGGAAGGTGGAAGTCTGTCTGTGGCAACTTTTGCATTTTTAATCTCTCCCACACTAAGTGCACCTGCACAAGTTTGCAAGTTTGATGAACATTCTTCAGAGTAGTTGTTAGTATCCAGAGCAACTGAGAGAGTGTATGTCCCATTAGTCTGATGAAGGGAGCGATGGCTCAAAAAGCAGAAGTGGTAAAAGGAGGAATAGGGGGCCGGACATTGAGAAAGACGCCAGTCTTGGTTTGGATCTGAGCCTGAAGAGGGACTGCGGCAGACAGCGGGTGGAGAAACTGGAGAACGAGGGAGAGGGAGAAGATAGGAAAGTGGAAAAATAAGTTTTTGATTCAATAGCTGAATTGAAGGCAGAAGATTGCAAAGAAGAAGAAATGTTAGCAGTGAACGAGTTGAACAAGCAGAGAAAGACTGTAGAATGAAGCCTTACGGATATGTGTAGATGGAGGAAGGAAGGAGATAAGTAAAAATGAAAAGGGAGAGATTGTGTTGGATGAGCTTGTTGCTGGTTGGATGCTGCTGCTGGAAAGTGAGGAAGGGGAGGAGGAAGAAAGGGGGAGAGGGGAGGCTGATTAACCAGGGAGAGATTGGAGCCTCAGTGGCTTGCTCGCATTCGACCACACTCTTCCTTTGATGAGGGCTGGATCCTTAAGCTCAATCAGTCCCACATGAGTCCAACTGTGAGGAGAGGGAGACAGAGAGGCCAGAAGAAATGTTGGAGGGAGACAGAGGGGGTGGTAAAGATTGTCAAGGAGGAAGAGGAAGGAGGAAGAGAGAAGATAAAGGAAGCATTGCGTGATATCAAGCCATGGGGATGAATAAACGGGTGAAGGGAGAATAAAATAAAGAGGGCGGGAGGGATAAAGATCAAGACACGGGGTAAAGGATAAGCAGTAGGGAAGCTATTTTTATTTAAATTCTCTTTAAATACTCAATAAAATGTCTTTATAATGTTCAATGTTTAAAATGTTTCAGTGGAGAAATTAGTCATTGTAAGAAGGGAGGAATCAGAAACAGAAAGCACACAGAGACGTTTGTGACTATGCATAAGTTTGAAACAAGCTGAACAGCACTACTGTGAACTAGATGTTTGCAAACTGTGTGTTGTTTCCTGTGTGTTGAATATTGGTGTGTATACTGGTGTGTGTACAAGCCTGATTATTGATTTAATTCACCCTACTGCAGTAGGAATACAACATCAAAAAAATAAAAAAATAAACCTAAACATTACTTAAAAGCAGTTAAGAGCACACTTAACTGCATAAACTTGCACATAATGCTTAATTTACTCATCAGTCACCTTTTTTAGGTGGACTTCACTACAGTTTGGTTGGACCTCCTTTTGCAGTCTGAACTACCTCAATTCTTTATGGCATACATTGAACAAGGCATCAGAAACATACTATTCCTCCTCCGTGGGCCACTGCTACAATGTAGTGCTGCCTTGGTCAGTTCAGTCCAGATTTTTCACTAGCCTGGCCGTTGCCTTCCTACGCAATTCTGCTCAATTCTCATCTCAGTTCAGTGCTCCGCTGAAATTCTACTGGATTTCTCCAGTAGAATTTCAACTGGACCAAACAGCAAACAGAAAGAGAAGCTGTGTACGATGTCGTCGATTTTCTGCGCTGTTTTAGAATAGTACTCTGCCTGTAATTTAGCAATGGCAGCAGAGGAAGTAAACAAAGCTGTTCAGTGTGTGTTGGCCATGCTTCCAAATATTAAATTAACATTAACAGCCATCTCGTTCGGCTCGGCACTTCTGTCTTTGTGGTGGGTGATGGTTGTTTACAGCACACGCAAATTCCAGTAAGCTTCATAACATCGAACTGGCGCATTACACACATCACGGTCAAATGTTAGCGACTGGGTAAAAATTCACACTTCAACAGAGTTCATGCCTCCAGCAAGCAATCTTTCTCAATAACCGAAGGTCCAGACCCCTCTGTACGAAAGCATAGGACAAGGGGCTAGTTTTTACCAGGCATCTTCTTCACCAACATGATCTTTATCTGCTCTGTTGTGGCTTTCAACCAGGTTCCCCCCTGCCCAGTCCAGTGCTGAACTGGACTTTCCCAACTGTTTCTCTTTGCCACTAACCTACTTGTGACTTGGATGACCTCTGTCTGTCTCTCTGTGTTGCCCTGTGATGGACTGACGACCTGTCCTGGGTGAACCCCACCTTTCGCCCTGGAGATAGGCACCAGCTCCCCTTGACCCTGAAAGGATAAATGGGTATAGCCAATGGATGGGTGGATGGCAATATGTTACAACTAAAACAAGATAGATATGAGTATAGGGAAGTTAGTAGATTGGTCTCCTTACCAAGTTGAAAAAAAGGGTGAGCAGCTATTTAAACATTTGGGGGGTTATGCAGCTCTTCTCACCATTGTCATTCTTTCCTTTGCAGAAAATGTCTCAAAAAAGGAACAATACGCTTTTGGCTTATTTTAATACAACTTGTTTTAGTACATATGGTGTGTCTGATTTCTCCATGATATTACTTACTTTCATGGTACGAAAAAAAATCAGTTTTAAAGCTTCAATAAGCTTTTGGGCCAACTATCTATGTGGGTGTTTTCGTGCCCTCTTGTAAAACTGCGGAAGAAAGAGTTTGAAAAAGAGAGAGAGTTTGCTCATATGCTGTATGTGCCTAATCGTGTGACTGGCGTGTGGCATGGCGTCACTGCTGTGGATGAATGTGGCAGCATTTAGTGGTTCACCCGAAGCTCAGGTCTCCTTCTCTCTTTCCTTTCTCTTTTTCTCTCTTTCAACACCACATCAGCGCCAGAGGGCCGCGGCATCATTACCCCATTACTGCGTCTTTGCTCCAGAGGCGGAATTAAACCTTTAACGGCCCCATCTGCTGTCTTCTTTCCTCTTCGATGCAGCACTCTGCAGGAACCAATTAATCACAGCAGCCATGAGGGCTGCAGTTAGTGAGTATTTAACTGAATAAAAATAACTTCAGTCTGCTATGAAGAGAGTTGTGTTGCCAGTGAATGTAAATGTTGGCTTTTCTAATGAAAGACTGTGAAACCAGCAGAATCAGATTGTCTTGTAGAGGAGCATATGAACCTTGTTTTATTTGATGTGCTTCTGTGAAGGGGGAGAGAAGCGGAGCAAACTGGATGATGCAATCAGGATGATAACCTAACAGGCTTCATGGAAGTAACTGTATATTCTCCAGTTGAATCCCCTCTGCCACTTGGCAGACATGTAGAACTGAGGTTGCTTTATTGGTTTCCCCTAATTGGTGCCAGTTTCCACTTTATTTCCAAAAATTACAGTGGCGTCCTCCTCACTCTGCATGCATGCATTCTGGGTACATGTAACAGAGACACACTGACAGAGAAACATAGAAAGAAAAGGGGGAATGAAGTGGAAAAGGAGATGTAGAGGTAGCAGAGAGATACTGCTGTGCTACTATAACCCTGTGATGAATGTTTGTGCTTTGTTCTGTTTATGTGTGTATAATGAGTCATCAGTGATTGGCCAAGTTGATGTGGTCAGCAATGGAGGCAGAGGGAACACTTTACAGTAAGTGCATCAATGGAAAAGAACCTCACTGGGAGGGAAGAGGAGGGGGAGGTGGTGGTGGGGGGAGCAGTGCTGAGGAGCACACATCATTCCTCCAATTGTAGGAGTAAATTACACAAAAATACACAAAACTCACCACAGCCGTGCACAAAAGCCACCATGACGGGGAACAGGGAAAAAAAAAGAATACGTTGGACTTGGATAAACACACGTGCAGAGGCTGCAAGCAGAGTAAACAGGGCTCAGAAATTCAGCGTTTGGAGTAACTTTTGGAGCTGATCAAAAATATCAAGGAAAGTAAAGCAGCATTAGAAAACATATGGATCATTGAAACGTCTTTTGATGAAGTGCACTGGTCGTCAAATGCTTCTATTACACACAGCTGTTGGGCCTAAATAAAGGAGGATCCGTAGATCAACCACTACTCCCTGCGACGCATTATTCAGAAGCTGTTCCCCTAAATGTGATAATTATATGCTTACCCATTCTCAGTGCAGCACAAATATACAAACCATGCTGCTTCTGTTTGTCCTCCTTGTAATTCTTCCTTTATTTCCTCAAACATATGAAGCTACTCTGGTATAAACCAGCTCTATTACACCATTAAACAGTTGTCTATCTGATTCCAGAGTCCTAAAGCCAGGACACTCAAGAATATTAAGTTCAGAAAATGTGATGTACTTATTTGGCAACAAATGCACATCTGGGCTTCCATCTGTGGATTGAAAAAAATGTGTAGGTGTGTGTGCATGTACATCAGTGTGTGTTTAAAAGTGTGCATGTGTGTATGTGTGCTGGCAGGCCAAAGCACCATTGTGCAGCAGCAACCACAGGGCCCCCCCTCCCACCACCCACCACAACAAAGAGCAATTAAACGCCGCTGCCTTGCCAGCTGAGGAGCCAACCGCCGGCCACACTTCCACAAACAGGCAGATCTGTTTAAAACCAAAAGGGGAGAAGCAATAAAAGCCAACCTACCAAGAGCAAGCCCCTTGCTTGTCCCATTCCCCTGATTCAAACCAGAGGTTGGCTGGCTGGCTTCACCCTGTCGCTTACTATCACTGTTCAGGCCGTATTACCGTCAGATGTACCGTTTCATTTGAACAATTCTGTTCAATGCAATGTTAGCCATGTTTAGTGTGTATCAACTATTGAAGCAAGAGAGTTGGATTTAGCTTGATCAGCAACTGAACTTAAACAGATTGAATGTCACTTTAGTTTTTTGTGTGTATCACAGAGTTTTGAACTGAAAAAAGAGCTCAGATGGACAGTGTTTCTTCAACTTCTGTTGATGTCAGACAATGACAGACTGCTGCTAAACAGGATGTGTACATGGAGTCATACTGTTTGTTTGACCTGCCAAAGATCGCGTCAAGGATTACAGCCTTTTGTTAACCACATTAAAACAGTGGAAATGGCAGCAAAAAGCTCACCGGCTGCTTTCGTTCTCTCATTTTTTGGCGTCAGGCACCTACCATCGACTGCATAATAATCTGTCTGTGTTCTGCACAGTGTCCCCTATGTTGTTGTAACTCACTCATTATATATATATATATATATATATATATATATATATATATATATATATATATATATATATATATATATATATATATATATATATATATATAGATAGATAGATAGATAGATAGATAGATAGATAGATAGATAGATATGAGTGGTGGTATCAGGCCTGTTATAAACTGTAAGAATGCATTATGAATTCAAAGTTTTCATGTTTAAAATATTTTAAAATGTGTGCCTAGAATAAATCTTGTTGCATTGTAACAGATGTTGACCATAATCCAGCAAATTTATTTCTTCTAGTTTACTCCTAAAAACAGGCCTTAATGATGGTAAACAGAAGTATGACTATTCTCTGACATGTTTAAAATTTAAAAATTTATTTACAAAACAGTAAATTTACATTTTACCATGGTTTAATTGTTTAAATTTTATAATGTTATGATACATTGTTCACAAAAACAAGTTTTGCAGAAGATTTCTGAAGTGATAAATGTACTGAATTTATATAGCCCTTTTCTACCAATATCGACCATTCAAACCACTTAACCTAGAGCCACACTCAAACAATCACATACACATTTATAAATTGATACGCAGATGGGTGAAGTTACATGGAAAAGTATCAATAACCCTATTTTTATTTGTTGTAACATAATATTCCCAAACTGCAGTGTCATTAATTGGGATATTTTTGTTATAAACCATTACAAATTGGTGCTTCAGTCTTAAAGGGTTAATCTGGATTTATTCAAAGGAGGTTCTGTGAAGCTATTATCTGCAATAGTTCCCTTATTACAGAAAAATGCCACACCTGAGCTTGAGGGAAAAGTAACTACCTCCTCAGAGTGGTGTTAGCAAATCAGACATACGCTGTGACAATCTGCTTTGTCAGATGATTTCGGAGGGACAGTTGATTGTGAGTTTGTTGGGATAATTTTCAAACTACTATGAGATGTCAAAAGCAGAGGACATACCAGCTGCTCAACTGATGCAAAATTCAAAAGTTTACCCCGTTCTTGACGGAGCTTGAATGGACTGGTGACTTGGAGCTGATCCGTTGGACTGACGCAGCCAACAGAATCAAACAACATAAATTCCCATAGAATCACAGATGTTAATTATCCAAAAAACAACACCAAAGTTGACGGCATTTTGTGAAATTGTAGACTGTTAATATTTGCTAAGTAGCATTACATTCCTCCGACATGAACATCTTCACCTTGAGTTGGTTAAATTCCTGTCACCAAGATGATGGGAATGGATTCAAATGAAAATAGGGCACTGCATTTGGCTGACATCTTTACAGGCTATACATTTTCTTACTGTAGGACATAAATGAGTTTGACCCTAAACACCAAAATAGGCGGCATGCAGCTGTCTAGCTTGTTAACGTTCCACAACTTATTTACAACTTAAGACTCATTTAATTCCCAACAAACTCACCGAGCTATGACATCCTTCTACTACAGGTAAGAGAAGTATTACTGATAATAACTTCACAGAACATTACTTAAAAACATCTAAGCTTACTCTTTAAGTTTTTGTAAAAACAAAACAAAACATGGTATTCTACAGTTTTTACAATTACACAAGTGTGGAGTGCACAACTAGGACTGTCAACATATTCTCCCACCTGACCTGTGGATCACTGTAGCTCCTCTAGAGTTACCATCGGCCTCTTGGCTAGTTTTCAAAATAAATGCTCTCCTTTAGGTCTTTAGACCTTGTTTTTTTTTTTTTGTTTGTTTGTTTGTTTGTTTGTTTTTTTTATAATCTAACCCAGTTTTTAACTTGTCCACAACTTTATCCCTGAGTTGTCTGCTGTGTTCTTTGTTATTAATGATATTGTTTGTTCTAAGTTATGTTAAGCCAAAACTAAATTATACACGATGGAACTTTATTTTCTAATTAGATGAGTTTTAAATTTTATTCAGGGTTAAAGAAGTAAAAGGGACTGAACTCAAATGCACATGAAAATGTGAAAATATGAAAATGCATTTTCACATTTTAAATTATGCACCACTTTTTTTGGTCAGTCACAAAAAACATAATAAAATATATCAAAGTTTGTGGTTGTAATGTGACAAAATGTGAAAAGGTATAAGGGGTAAGAATACTTTTGCATGTGTTCCATTTAAGCTTAAGAGAAAATCATTTTAGCTGTAAAAAACAATTAATATTGAGATCAGTGACTTTTAAAAACCAAAATATACAAAAAAAATTTATTCATTTGTTTCGCCTCTTCTAATTTTCTAGACTCGTGTTTTTGTCCGAAGGATTTTTGATGCTTTGTTTCCTCTCTGACCCCAGCAGAGGGCAGGAGTGCAGGGACCTAAAGGAAGCATATCCTTCCCTTGGCCCTGCCCAGCCCAGCCCACTCTAGCCCGGCTCGGCCTGGGTTCAGCGTGGGCCACATCGCGGTGTCTTTGGTCAGGCAGCCTGGAGCCCTTGGGCGCTGGCAAGGGGTGCGGGCGTCCGGGAGGGGCCCCCTCAAAAGCCATCTACAAGGGGCCACACCCACACGGCCATTACGGTGTAGGCTGTTCTGGGCTTCTCCCGAGGCCGCCCGCCTGCCATTTTTAGAGCAGCAACACAGTAGACCACATACTGTGGCTTCAGGCAAGTGGGAGGAAGGAAAGGTTTCTTCTTTATTTTCAGTCAAAGCGCCAAGGGCTTTGGGAGAATTTCTACAATTGCTCTCCAGTAGAATAAGTTCATCTAGAGGAACTGTTTATCTCAGTTTCACTTGAAAAACATTAAACAATCAACAACTTTCAGAGTTAAAACCTTAACCTTTGTCCAGCAGCATCCAGAGGAAATGAAACTCCCAGTACCTTTAATTGGTCTATTTTACTTGTGCGGTTTGGTCTTTCTCTTAGTAATAAAAGAATAGATGAGCCGAAAGCATCACACTCAACTCCAAGATTTGGAGAAGCAAGTTACGGTTGGTTTACACAGTCCTGCACAGTCTCCATGTTTTTCAGCAGAGTATGTGGGTGAAGCATTGGGTGGTCTGAAGTGGAGAAGACTGGAGCTTCCTCTTGCTCACATATGGTACGGGTTGGCCTTTTTGTTTTGATTTCAGGGGTTTTAGGTTATAAGAAAGTAAGTCCCCTTTATGTACAACCTGCTTATTTTACTTACCTATAATGTAATTCTATTTCTGTATTCAGTTTCCCCACTCCTTCTACAGTTTCTCCAAGTACTTTCAGACTTTTTTCAATTTGAGCTCATGCCACATTTAGGTGTGAACCTTTTGCATTATATCAAGCAAAATGTTGATTTTAGCATCAACCCCTGTTCTTTCAGGGTTGTTTTTGGTTATTTTCATTGCATACCCTCTTATTGTTGAGCACAACCCTATAAATCAGAACAATCAAGAACGCTTAACCGCTTATCCACACAATCTCTCAGTTGTTGAGGACATCTGATACTCTCAGTCACCCGACTGAAATGTAGAGACAAATGTACTCTTTTGACCCACTTGAAGATCTTATCCCCCTCCTGCAGTGCAATGTGTCTGTCATAAATAAACGATTGTTCCAACCCTCCAAACCACATCGTTATGGCTCAAAACGATCTAACGTAAAGCTTTGAACAATCGTCTGTTAGGAGCAAAGGAGCTGGAAAAGATGGAGGCTTTGTCTTGTGAGTGGCAGACCACAGAACTGGAGTGGATCTCTGAGGGAGAAAAGAAATGCAATACAGCCAGAAAAAAATATCCAGTTTTAGCAGAAGCATTCACTAGGTTGTGTTTTGCAAGATGAAAAACTTAATAAAGTGTAGATTTATGAGTATGAGCTGACCTGTTTCTTGGGTTCATGAGGGAAAACTCAAGACAGACGGAAAAAAGCCAAACTATTTTAAAGTTTTTAATGTTTTGATTCTGAAAAATTAGGATTAAAAAGTACAGATGCTAAATCTGGATTTATTGCAATAAGGAGGGAAGTTCATTAAATGAAGAGAGCGGAAATTATTTCCAGGGTGACAGAGAACCAGAGCTGACTGCTGGTGGCACACACATGACACATGGAACAGATCACACCATGCATGGAGCTGGATTTGCCCGTACGAAATAAAGAAACCCAAAAGAGAAAACCTCAATTTACTCCCTTTAAAAAAACCCTTCCTTCTTTTCTGGCTAGGCTCCACCAAGAAGTAATGAGCTCCCACCCAAACCTCAGCAACAGCTGCTGTCAGGGTCTGGGGGCACTGACTAAATAAATCTAAATCGGCGGGGGCAGAAGGTATGGGGGTCTACTGAAACTGGTGGATACAAGTAAGCATAACTTCAGAGATTACGATACATGAATAAATAAATACACCTGAAACAGTAAAAAGTATTTCTCTAAAAAAAAAGGAAAATCCCGAACTGATATCTGAGCTATTTTGGGCCCTTGAACACATTTGCTTTCCACTTACAGAGTCTCTCAAAAGTTTACACACTGTTAAAATGTCAAGTTTCTATAATAAAAAAATCTGACTTTGATAAACTACTCATGCTCATACATTGCTTGTTCCACATATATAATGTATTTATTTTTTTTAAATTTAAGTTAAAAATAAAGATATTTGTTAGAGAAAAAATATGAAGAATTAAAAGTTGTAATAACCTGGTTGCATAAATGTGAGCACCCTTACCAAGACTTTGTTGAAGTACCTTTTAATTCTGGTTCAGCATTCAGTCTTGATTCAGTCAAATGAATCTGATGAACCTCAAGTAAAGTTCCTGACATTTGCTCATTTGTAGACTTTAGTAAAAGCTGTAGTTTACCTGTGGTCTTCATATTTCTGGATTAAAGCTGCAGTATGTAACTTTTATGAAAAGTATGTTTTTTACATATTTGTTAAAATTGTCATTATGTCATGACAGTATAAGACAGATAATCTGTGAAAAAATCAAGCTCATCTGCCTTCTCCCAGTGCTCCCAGTACTGACTACAGAAATATACCACTCAGTCAGAAACAACCAATTAGAGCCAGGAGGGGGGTTTTAGAGATGTCTATCTCCCTTGTGTACATGCCGCTCACACACTCCACCTTGATCTCTGCTATGCTACAGCTGAGATAGCATATGTCATGAATGCTAATGCTAGTTAGCATGGCCACCGATGATGGAGGGTAAACAGTTTTCCTGGAATGGTAAGTTGTTTATTCACCATTTGCACATCTAGCAGCGCATACATGAGGGTGATTGACAGCACTAAGACCTTCGTTCTAGCTCTGATTGGTAGTTTTTTGGTTGGGAGCAGTGCATTTTTTTTAGACTGCAATAGTAGCTCCGGAGGTGGAGGAGCTTGGTCTTTTCACACATTATCTATCTCATACCATACTGTCACAACATGGTTACCATTTTAACAAATAAACAAAAATCATATTTTTGTAAAAGTTACATACTGCAGCTTTAAGGATAAGGGGATGATGGGGTTGCAAGAAAAACACCTGAAAAAAATCTCCTGTGTTAGATCTCATGAAACCAAACTGGAACCTTTTGGCCAAAAAATCCAAATGTTTGTATGTTTGACACAAATGCAGCACAGTACGTCCCAAAACAGCACAATATGCAAAGTTATAAATGGTGGCAGCAGCATCATGCTCTGCAGATGTAACTGAGGTTTTTGTCAAGGTGAATTCAGTTATAAATATGTAGTTGCACATGCTAAGCATACATCCAAATCAACAAAAGAATGACTTAATCAGTTGAAAATAAAAAAAATTTACAATGGCCTAATAAGAGTCCAGAGCTAAATCTGCCAGAATATCTATGGGGTCACCTTAAAAGGGCTGTGCTCACAATGCTGTATATTTGAAGAAGTTTTGTAAGACAGAGCAGGCAAATACTGTCAAGTCAAGATGTAACATGCTGACAGACTTCCACCAAAGATGACTGAATGCTAAGTGAATCAAGATGAGCTTCAACAAAGTATTAGTTTAAGAGTGTGCATACTTCTGCAACTGAGTTAATGAACCTTTTTTATTTTTTACCCTCAAACTTGATTTGTTTTTCGGTTGCAATATACAAGATAAATGTCACATCAGGAAAAATGTTACAAATGCTAATAAAAACAGACATATCCTACATCAGGAAAAAGTTGAGAAATTATTTAGTTAATTTTTTCAGGTAAAAAATTAAGTAAATGCGTTTTTTATACATTTTTTTAATTCTAAAATCTTTGTCCCTTAAATCCTAAATATTTAATCTTTGCCACAGTAAAGACACAATGTTTTTTTAATTCTGGGAGAAATAATGACCTTCAAAAAAGCCAAACTATAGCTTCAAGGATCATTCACATTGGACTGCAGACTAGAACATGAGGTAAGTCATTTTGTAATTACCACATCACAACCAAGCCAAGAAAAAAGCAAAGCTTAACCTTTCAAGTAGCCCATTTCTTGTAGTTTCAAGTATTTCCAAAGCTAAAACAAAAATATGTTGACTATTTTTTCAAAACTCTAAATTTTTGCTTTGTTTTGTTGTTAAAACAGTTCAGTTTTTGTCAGTATTATGAGAGTGATAGCCTTAGAACTCGTCATGGTGAGTTTAATGTATTTTTGGGTCAAACTGGAGTGGTTCAGTGTACATCACAGAAAGGTTTTAGGTATGGTAAAAGTCAACAATGGTGGCTCCATAGAGGTAAGTTGATATAGCTCCACAATGTGCAAGTTTTTTGTTATTCTTACCAGTATTGACTTTGGTAAGAATTAGAGTCACCAGTGATGCACTCTTGTATGAGTCAATTTGTTGTGGCAAGCAGAGGGGATATCCTGAATTTGCAAAAGCATATTGAAAAGCATTACATCAATGACTATGCTTTTAGAGGGTTTGGTTGACTTTTTTATGGTATTAAATAATATAAAAATTCAGTAAACAGATTTTTTTGTCCGATCATGGACATGGGCAACAATTAATCATTCTTTTTATTTGATTTAATCTACATAAGACTTTACTGAAGGAATATTTTTTTCAGTTGCCAAAGTTTCTTTTGAAAAGTCAAAGTTGTACATGGAGGATAATATGCTGCCATCCAACAGTGTCCATAGCGCTGTCTGATTACATGGAGAACAACAATGCTGTGAACAACAATGCCATAGACTCAATTTCTTGCGGTCTGTACTTTGATTTGCCTAACATGAATATGTTTAGATCTAAACCATCTAAACCAACTCTCCTGTGTGTTTAGTATCATTTTTCTGCTTGAAGAGGAACCTCTACCCTAGTTTCAACTTTTTTAACCCTGTAACAGGTTTCTCTCCATGATTGTGTTATTTTTAGTAACATCAATCTTTTCACAAATTCTGATCAGCTTCCCTGTTCCTGCTGTAGAAAAGCATCCCCACAGCACAATGCTTCCATGGGACTGTTGTGTTATGTACAGTGTCAGTTGTCAGACCCAAAATGTCTATTTTCCCATGCTTTTTGTAGCTAATCTTTATCCCTTGAGGACATATACATCATGTACACTTGCAAGTAAGAGGTTTTTGCTTAGCTTCACAACACATTTTCTGAATCTGAGGGGTGATGCTGGAGGGGTATCAGTAAACATCCTTACAGACAACACTGCAGTGGAACCTCTGCAACTCTGAAACATCTCGATTCTAACTATAACTATAGAGCTATATCTGTTTAGCTGTTTCTCTGCTAATGAAACCACTAAATGAGTTACTACTGCTATCAACTTATTACTTTTACATAGGAGGTACACCTGGATCAGTACTTCTGTTTCTTTTTTATGTGTATGCTCTGTCTTCTCAAACCCCCAGTCGGTCATGGCAGATGGCCTCTCACACTGAGCCAGGTTCTATTGGAGGTGTGTTTTCCTGGGGGAGTTTTTGTTTCAGCTGTCGCTACATGAATGCTCGTATGAGGGATTGCTGCAAAGTCAACAACACAATCAAAGCAATTCTCTACTGTTGCTACCTGCTCGTCCAGGAGGCGTGAATGCTGCAAGTCAGTGACTCATTACTTTCTGCTGGGTTTCCCCAGATAAAAAACTTTATAACCATTTAGAATAATAAATTGAACTTGATTACATTGTTTGATAACTAGGGTCAATTGGAATGATTGTGTGATTTTTTTTTTTTTTTTTTTTTAATTTTTATTGTTTTTTTGCAAAGGGCCTTCAGTTGATGTTTGTTGTGGATTGGTGCTATATAAATAAGCTCAACTGAACTAAATTGAACTGAATGCTGTAGCTCATATAAGAATTGAAACCTGAAACAGTACTTAGGTGGGGGCTGCCTTTAACCATCAGTGGGTAATAATACTATAAAGGCTTTGGGCACAGTTTGATAGAGAGACATTGTTGACCAAGGAGTCATACAGGCTTTTAAGACCACAAAGTACTCCTGCTTTTTGCACATCAAGAGTTGTGACTGGTGCAGCTCCCCTCTGAAGAGCTGTTTGATCTTACAAGATCTTAAGAAAGATATTAATTCAGGTAGATAAGAGAAACACAATAGTCTTTCATTATATATTTTTAATCTAAAATGAAGTGGCATTTCACATACTTCCTTCCTTCCTTACTATCCTTTTACATAAACATCTTAGTCCACAGGGACTTGAACCTGATTTCATCCAATAATCTAACCCTCACCAACACATAAACTGTGACATAAGACACTATTCAGTGTTCGGTGTGACTCATTTATGTAATCCCAGCCTACGCTTGAACTCATCAGTCATTCCCACCACACACCTCACCACTATTTCAGTGTAGGTGTACTAAGGCATAATGAAGGAATTACAAAAAAGAAGGAAAATAAAGCAAAATAAAAGTAATGAAACACCAAGGCAATTAAAAACAGTTTATGAGAAAAACACAATTTTTTGCTGTATCCATCTATTTTTATATTTAGTTCATGTTCTAAATAATAAACCACATAGTTCATCAGGTTAAGAAATAATACCATCAGTAATGTCAGAAAGACTGTTAGATGATTTTCTGGCAAGCATTTTTGATAAACTGCAGGAATAAAATTACTTTCTGAAGTTCAAGTTGAAGTCATGCTACCAGACTTCCAGAAATTGCCAGTCCTTCAAAGCTCTATGTAATTATTCTTAAAAACAACATTTCATATTCCGTCACATACTTTTTTATAGAGCATGTGAAAAGTTTACTCTAAATGCTACCAAATCTTTTTGATCTTAAAGTTGTAAAAAGAAACAACTTTTTATGGTCTTTAGAGCTCATGTTGGATTTAAATCTTACATCAAAAGTTAATATAAGTTTGATCATAACTAAGTTAAATGCTAGTTTTGTTTATCTTCATGCTGCTTACTGGACACCCAGCAGAGTCCAGTCAGAGTAGTAGTATCTCAGGAGTCCCTCTCATTTTGCATAACATGTATAAAGAGACATTGAAAGACACTGTCATTGCTGCTATTGCACCATGCTGGGCAATTGCATGCATGACGCCTGTTTGGGTCATTAGACGGGCCACAGGTCTCCTCAACAGACAGCAAGATTACAGGCCAGATGTCAGCTTGTATACAGTATGAAGGCGGCTCACTGGGATTTGTTTAGGAGTAAATGGACTTTTATATTCCTAGAGCTGATACTTGCTTGTAATACTGTGAATAACAAACAGAACGTGCAGCATGTTGCATAACATAATAACTTATTTATCATTCTGAAAACAGTGAGTGTTTTACATAAAAGTAAAAAAAATATCTCCATGTATGAGATAGGGTTTGTTTCTTACATCAGCAATATTGTTCACCCTGTTCATACTTCAGAAGTATTAAGAAGGATGAAGAAAGGAAATTTTCTCTTTTTTTCACATTTTCCTTTTTACAGTGCAACAGTTGATAGGTGAAGATATGCGATGTTGATTTACATAAATAAAATATTAATGTTTTTTTTAGATTCTCTCTGAAAGACAGAATTACAATAAATTACAGAATTACAATAGTTACACTTCAGTCAAGAGTTAGAGAAAAATTGTAACTATTAATTAATGCAGTCAGGTATTAGAAACAATGCAAAAAAATATTGTAACACCGAGGATACTTTCATCTTTCACCTCATTTTGTTCACTTTAAAGCTGCACTTTTAAAAACAGACCAAATCAACTGGACAACAACATACAAGTTGAAAGACTGCTCCTTTAGGGCACTCTTACAAAAACCTAGCCAGTATGAGCAGCAAGTGAGATGGCAAGCTGTCCAGCAAGTTGCTCTGTATGCGTGCAACGAATGCAGTTGTACAGAAGAAGATGGCGAAGAGGGAGATACTATGACGTGCTGCTGTGGTTACAAAGACGCAGACGAGGTATTGCAAGAATTTCAGTGGTTTCAGATTGCATATATATTCGTAGATAATATGTAACTTAATGTATTCCTCCCTTTGATTCTTTCTCTTTTCAGTTTGACAAGATTTACAAGAGTTTAAGGAAAAGGGTTTTCAACCTAAAATTCTTATTTCCGAGACCAAATGTTGGTTTGAGGGGAAGAGTTTAAGAGATGGAAAAAACATGGGAGGAAGTCAAAGTTTCAGAATCACCTGGATGCGTCACTTTTCCAGCACTGGAAAACAGCTCCAGTGGAAGAAGCAGGGTGCCTTACAGTGGTCCAGATTTTGTTGCGTCACCTCAAATAAGCCAAACTGGGTGTCTGTATGTGCTGTTTTGATGCCTGCCTCCCATCCTGGCTGATGTGGAAAATGGGCTGTTCAACAGCTGTTCAACAGCTGTTCAAACTGCCCTAAGGGTCGCCCTGTGGCAGGAGGAAGCGGCTGGTTTGTCTGACCCGAGTCTTTGGATGTTTGGATGGTTACCCACATCTAATCTCTCCTGAATCAGGTGATATGAAGAAAAAAAAATATTTCCAGAAATCTCAGAAGAAATTAGATGAATGTAGTGAAGCATAAATTTGAGAGAGTGGTCATTCCTCAGTTCCGACTTGGCTAGGCAAGACTTGAGGCTTCTGTATCTCTCTGTAAATGGCAGAACACAGCTGCCTGACAGCAGCTATTGGGGAAGAAGTCACTGTTAGGGTGTTTCCACTGAAAGAACTCTTGTTCTAGAATGGGTTTGGGTCACATGCCTCAGAACGTCTGTGTTTTGTTGAGAACCAACACCCTTTTCCATCTGTTCTGGGAACCAAGCACACATCATTACACAACACGGAAGAAGAGCATAGTAGTAAGATAGCAGATGCCCTGCGCACCTCTGCAGCCCGTGGTCACTGCCATGTTTGTTGTTTCTTTGTATTCAGTTTGACTGGCCCACGAGGTCATGTCACGGGTTACTGAAGAACCAGGTATTCGACGGTGCCTGACCTTGTTTTTCCAGTGGAAACACGACATTGGTTCAAAATCATGTTCAGGAACCAGAATGGGCTCCGGACCAAACTGGTGGAAAAGTCCTGTGTGAGGACCTGATCAGCCATCAGATGCAGATGTCAGGAAATGTGCGGCCATGTCCAATGCAGACAACCTCTCAACCATGTACCTTCTATCATGTGACATGCAATTATTCTATTGAACTTAACAGCCTAAAAGCTTTCAGAAATTTTAAATTAGTAAAATAAAATAATTCTTTAAGAGATACATGCATATATATATGACTTACATATAACAACATTCAGACCAGACTGTTTTCTAAGCACTTCAGAGTCATGAAATCATTAATAGTTTGAACAATAGGAGATTATTATGGCTTACATTTGAATGGTTATATCTGAGGTGTTGGTGTACTCTAGACACTCCCTGTTTCAGTTAATTATCATCACAGATGATGCACAAAACATGTTGTATTCACTGGCTGAACTGTAGTCTGCTAGTGGTGAAATTATTTGAAACCACCAACATGCCTTAATGCAGGGAGAGAGCAGTTAAGCAAAGAAGGTCATTTTTTGAAAGCATGTTCTCCCTTTTCAGGTATGACTTTAAGAAAGAACAAGAAACTAACATCTGATGCCAAAATCAGTATCATCAGCAACACAAATGAACATGAAATTCGCTGCTCTGTTGTATAACCCAAAACCCAGTCTCACTGTCTATTTGTCTCCCATTCGCCCTCTCAGTTTCTCCCCCATTTCTCTTGCTTCCCCATTTTCCGTTGACAAGCTCTCTGAATCTTTGACCACACAGCCTGGAAAAATAGCACGGAGTCATGCTGCACGGCAAGTCTATCCCTGACCCTGATTCCCTCTCACCACATTTCCATCAGCAGCAAAGTAAAACACATCTAATCATTTCAATTTTCCCCCTCTGTTGCAGTATTATTAACAATGTTAATTTTCTGAGGGCTGCAGCCTGGAGGGGAATGTCAAGGGAAATGCATTATGGCAAGATATTCCATTGATCCACCATTATGCACACTTTCATCGTCCCTGTAATGGCCTAATGTTACCAAGAAAGCAATTTAGGACAAATGTAAAAAACAGCAGTCTATTCAGCCTGAAAAGAAAAATACATTAAAAACGTTTTATGCTGTGTCAAGATGTAGATGTCATCTAAAATTTGAAGATTTTCCTTCCTTTGAGTTGTACATGTTTGCTGAGCTTTTCTGAATTATAACTACGACGAAAATTAGCAGACTCACTGGTGGGTCCAGGACTGATGTGTGCACAAAGAATAATTCAAGCCTAATATGACAGCACCTCAGTGCCAGATCCTGGCACTGAGGGTATGTACAGCAGTCAAGGGGGAAGAGGCAGACTGCATCCTCATCAGCCCATCACAAGGCAACACAGAGACACAGAACCAGAGTGGCCAATTGACTTTACATTTTTTAAACTGTGGGGTAAGATGGAGGACCTGGAGAGAATCAACACATGCATAGGGAGAACATGCAAGCTCAACACAGGAAGTCCCAAGGCAGGATTTGAAGCCAATATCGTCTTGCTCTGAGGCAATAATGCTAACCACTAAGCCTCCACTCTGCATGATTTGTTCTCGTTATGTTATTTTACATGACCTGAATGAAATCCTTGCTATACCTTGATATTTTTTTCTTACTCTGGAAATGCTTTTATAATGTTTAAGGCACTTAAAGTTATACTTTGCAAACCTTGGATTTGAAAGATAAAATAAAAGATTTTACTTTGAAGTTAAATATTTCCCACACAAAAAGCCTTTATGTGATTTATAGGAAAGGAACCAGAGCTTTGAAAGGAAATTGTTTACTTTAGACTGCCTTTTTTTATGAAAATAAATGTTTAAAAAAACACTAAATTTCAGTTTAGTTGATTAAGACATTTGGATATATCCAAACCTTAGGTTTTTTAAATTTCCTTGAAACCTTATGAAATCTCGAGGAACTTCATAAGACACAGATCCAATTCATATCTAGAAATATAGAATATATTTAAATAAACCCAATACAATACTTTGATTGTGGACTGTTAAAAATATATCTGAATACAGTAGAGTTTGAATCTTGTTGAAATACAATGCAACTCAATTAAGTTTAAAATACCAACTAGGAAAAGTTATCGCTCCAAGAATGCCCAGGAGATTGTACTGAGATTGTACTGAGATTGACTTTTTAGAAATCCTCCATCTTGAGCAAGCATACGTCAACAGTGGAGAGTTGATTGCATAGAGTTGAGTCATCACAAGATGGCCATAATCTCCATCAGTTTTTGTTACTTAACTTTCTACACAGCACTGGTCTGAAAGAAGAGATGATGCCAAGGACCAAAAAACAAAGGATCAATAGAATTGTCTGTAACTGCTGTGGGTTAAGGCTTGTCCAGAACAAACATGGATAGGTGGGATCAAGAAATCAAGAAAGTGCAATTGCGTGGTACATAGTTACAGTACTGTAATTTTAATATTTACGAGGTGTAAGTAGCAACCATAACCATAATCCTCATCTAATTATACTATTTTTGTCAGTCTAATTTATAAGTCTGGAAAGATTATTGTATTCATTGTCAGTTTGTGGCCTCTACTCCAAAAGAAGATTGAACACATTCAAAACTTTCAACATGCTGAGATGACCTTTTACTGTTATGTTATTAAAATTGTTTAAAAAATGTTTTTGAAATCAAGTACAAAGCACTGTCAATCTTTAAATTTAAAAACAGAGACAGTGCACATATCGTAGTTGTCATTCAACAAACACTGTTTTCTTTATTTCATCCACCTGGTGTTCATGAGGTAGCTTTGCAGCAGAAACCACCTGAGATATCCAATACTACCATATCTACATAAACATGCCCACCCAGAGCTCCAAGAACCCCCAAGCTTGGAGCACCCTTACCCAAAAATCCCAACCACACCGGGAAGAAAACAGCAAATAGAGCAGAGAAAGCTTTTTGATGAGGCTGTTATAGGAGCGTAACACGTTCTCTAATTATAGATCTCACTTGCTCTCTTTTGAAGACAACAGTAAATGCGAACACGCCAAGGTTTTGGATTACGAGTCTTATAAAATGGGGAAAAGCGTCCTTCTGCGGGACCACTTTGCAGCAACTTGGAAGGCTTTTTTGATTTACCTCCCCTGTCATTTCACCTAAATGTAAAGCATTAATGAATCCTAAATGGAAAAAAGGGAAAATTTCACTTAAAGCCTTATACTAGTGACAGACCATAAGTCAAATGAGAGGGGAGGGAAATGCCTCAGAAAGTGTGAAAAGATTGCCACGTAACACATGTATCTATCAGAATTTGGCAGGATTAACCCTGGATGGATGGATGGATGGATGGATGGATGGATGGATGGATGGATGGATGGATGGATGGATGAGATGGTGTTTATGATTGCACGCAGCAGCCTTTGTTCTTTCATTCACACCACTTCTGGAAGAAGAAAACGAAGCAATGAAGGTCAGTTGCAGAGCAGACTGCCAAATATAGCCGCTGTGTTCATGTGAGGGCCAGACTCTCCAGAACGACAAGCCCTGCTCTGACCATGCCCTGTAATTGAGGAGAAAATAAGGACAGAAATTATATGTTTATTTTTGACAACAATTTTAATCTTGTGTGCTCTCCTTCAGAAAATGAGACGCCTACAAAAAAAGGCGCTGAGAATCTGTTTTCTGCTTTGAGGCTCAGAGTTCAGTTTTTGACTTCTTCAGTGTGATAATAAATTAAATTCTAAAGAACAAACGTTGTATGGTGCTTAGAAAATATAACTGCATATTAATGCCCCCAAAATAATGGAGATCTGTTTATTTAAGGTACATGCACCATCTACTGTAAGGTTGCTTTCAAACATGTAACAATGCCAGAAAAATTGGTCAACAAAAAAGTACAACACTTTTTTATCCTTCACTTCAAACAAGAACAAGTTTAGCTTTCTTGCTGTAAAATGGTCTTAATGTTATCTGTCATTGTTTTATTTGTTTATTTGTTACTACAAACAAATAATGATAATTCATTAAAACACGACTGAAAAAACAAATGATAAAAATTTATGTAAAATTTTTTCTTAATTTTTTTTTCAGTTCAATACAATGAATACAATGTAGGTGCATTATTACCTAAGGTTAAATCAAATATTTGTATATACTAATATATTTTACTTTAAAATATATAATATACATAGTTGTGAAAAAGTTAATCCACCTTTGCAGATGTCTTGTGTTTTTGCAGTTTTGTCACATCAAAATGTTTTAAATCACCCAAAAAATATTTTACATCAGACAAACATAAGCTAATGTAAATGTAAATGAGTAAATGCAATATTTCATTTATTAAGAGAAACATCTATCCAAATCACCCTGTGATGGACTGACGACCTGTCCGGGGTATACCCCAAGATGGGCACCAACTCCTCTTGCAATCCTACAAGAATAAGCGTGTTTAGATAATGGATAGACGAATGGCTCTGTCCAAATCAGTCAGTTATAAAGACGGAATAACTGGTTGTGCCTACCTTGGCTGCAACATCTGGCTTCAAGTGTTTGTGATAACTAGCAGTGAGTCTTTAATATCTCTGTGGAGCAGTTTTTCCCACTCTTCTTTGAAGAGTATTTTTAATTCAGCCACATTCGAAGGTATTTCAGCCTGTTTAACAACAGCAACTGAAACAAATTTAAGTCCAAATTTGACAATGCTACTTCACCACTCGCATTTTGTTTTTGTAGTGCAATCAGGGGTGGACTTACTGGTGTGCTTTGGATCATTCTACTGCTGTATGAATGAAAATAGCTTATCTTAAGGTCATCAACTGACAGACGTTGTCTTTTAAGATATTTTGCTAAAGAGGAAACTTGAGCTCAATCAGTTACAAGAAATCGCTCAGGTCCTGAAGCAGCAAAGCAACCCCAGGCCATCACACTACCATTACCATGCTTGACTGTAGGCGTGACCTTTTTCTGAAAAGCTGTGTTCATTTTATTCCAGATGTAACAAGACTAACACTATCCAAAAAGTTCCATCTTTGTCTCATCTATCTACAAAATATTTACCCAAAAGTATAGATAATCAGCATGATGGTTTTTTGGAAATGTAAAATGGGCTTTGGTCTGCTGTGATTTTGAACTTGGAGCTCTGCATGGATTTCTCTTCAATATTGTTGAGTCATAAACCCAAACCTCAATTGATGCAAGGTCAACAACGCTTTAGATGTTGTTCTGGAATATTTTTGTGTTCTTCCACATGAGTCGTTGATGTACTATTAAAGCAATTTTGATAGGTTTTCCATTCATAGGCAGGTTCACCACTCGCATGCTTTATCCAACTGTAGATAATATTTCTTACTATGGTTCACTGGAGTACTACAGCCTTAAAAATGGCTTTGTAATCATTTGTAGACTGAAGGATATTAACAAGACTTTATTTGAGGTTCTTCAATCTCTGTAGATCGGTGCATGACAGGTCACTTTTTGAGACCTTTTAGCCTGCTTCATGCTGTCAGGCAGGGCTTATTGAAGTGTTGTTAGCCATTTTCAGGCCTGTGTGTAGCTGGTGAACTTAAAAAATGATAGTTAATCACACAATTTACCAAGTTGACGATAACATTATCACACAGGACCAGGTTGGTTTGGGTGGCTTTTTATCTTTAACGAATACAGGTGTTTTTTGAGACTGCTTTTCATATTTATTCAGGTTATTTGTTTGAGTCTTTTTTTGTTTGTTTGTTTGTTTGATGTTCTGAAACATGTGTGACAAAAAAGAGATAGATAGATAGATAGATAGATAGATAGATAGATAGATAGATAGATAGATAGATAGATAGATAGATAGATAGATAGATAGATAGATAGATAGATAGATAATTTTATTCCTCTTTTCCCCCTCAACTTTTCTCACCATTGTTTCATTTCTAACGAACCTCGAACATTTAAAAAGCGATCTTTCCGGTCGTTTCCGCTCCTTGATGTTTAAATTTATTTTAATCGCTGTGATAATCTCCTTTTTATTTTATTTAACGACTTGATCCTTTTCTTCTCGACTTGCCTCTGTAGTGCAGCCTCTTTAACCATCGCACTAATGTCTAAAAATGCAGTTAACTACATTTGGGAATATTGGAAACAGAGAGAGGTTTTGAACCAGAATAATAAAACCTCGGATATGGAAACCACAGTCTTGCTCAACTTAATTTCTTTTATTTGTGTGGCGCAGGCTAAGACTTCTTACTGTCGTTCCCGACTCATAGATTCGGTTTCAATTATATTTATCTGTAAGTTATGAAAAAGTTTAAACTTGTCTTATAAAATGCGTTACATCCATTGAAATATTTTTCTGAAGGATACATTTTCTTTCTTGTTCAGACTCCAAAGGATTAACCTTTGGAAAAAGAATAAAAACAGAGAAAATGAAATAAAGTTCACATGGTGATTGATGAGTAACCCATTAACTCTTAAATTAATAAGGAATTGAACTGAAATTAATAAGGATTTTCTCTTTTGGGGAGGTGGGATGTCCTCGTTTTTTAAGCCACCAATCTCCGTCCGTGTCCCTCCATCTTTTTGGGGTTTTTTATTGCCTCTTAGCAAGTCTTCAAAGAGCCCAGAGCCTATAATTAGGGGGCGGGCCCAGAGCGCCTCAAAACGCTTACCCGCATTGGAGCCCGACTCCATCCAAAGTGTCCCGGGACTCAGAGCTGCGCCTCTCCCTCTGCCCTCAGCTTCCTAAAGGATTTAGTTTCTCAGGGATGGCCGCATCTGTTCTGGAGGTAGGGAATGTAATTGTAAGTACGTTTTCTTCTTCGTCGTCTTCTTAAAACAAACCAAACTTGATGATGAGAAAATTGTTACATTTTCATTTTGAGATTTTATTGAAGTCGAGTTATGAGGAGACGCCGGTGGTTTTGAAGGTATTTGGGGTCCACTTTAAGTTACAAGAGCAAATCATGTATTAATGAAGAAAATCTAAAATATTTAAATCGATGCAGCAGTTTCAATCAGGAAAAAAGTTTACAACTTATGTTTAGACTAAGTTTTATACGTCTGGGAATAATATTTCCTTCAGTGGAGTCACTCCTCACAGCAAACAGAGCTTTAAACAATTAGAAAGTGTGTAAATTAACTTTATTTCCTGTGGTTCCAACAACATGTATATTTTAAAAGTTTAGAAAACCTGCAAGAATAATCTATATAATCCTAATAAAAATAGTGAAACATCATTTATTAAAACATAATTAGAGCAGAATTAGTATAAATTCTGATCAATCCTTTTTTTTTCAAATCCAATAATAATAATAATAATAATAATAATCATAATGTCATTTAGTTAATCTGAGCTATTTGTTTTTCCACCTTTTAAATAAAATGTAAGAATTTATTCCTAAAAAAAATAGAAAAATAGAAATCCCAGAAATCATGCAAATACATCTGTGTAGTATTGGTTTTGTGTCAGTCACAGAAAATAAAGCACTTGAAGCACCAAGCAGTAAATTCTGAGCAGTAAGTTTTATAAATAAAAAATTTTCATCTGTAAAATGTTTTAGTTTTAAATGGTTAATTGGGTATCCTCAATGTTTTAGTAATCAAGAAAAACCTAAATAATTTGTGTATTTTATGTGTGGGATTTTGTAGAATCTGATTCCACAAATTTGATTCTGCATGTTGGAAACTTTAAACAGTTGTTAAGGAATTTTAAGCACCATTAATTTTACATTCAAGAACAGCTTGTTAAAAGAGGTTTAAAATCAACAGCGTGTGATCCAGTGACTGATCAGAATTTTTACAAGTTTGAGCATCGGCTGTCTTGACCACTTTGTAAATGTTGAGAGTAGAAAAAAACCCAAATGTGTCAGTCAGAATTTTTTTATTAGAGCTGACACTTACAGAGGCAGTGGCAAGCAGCCATATCCTGCAGACAGATCATTTCACTCTCCCCTTCTCGTCTTTTTTTTTTTTTCACTAATTTTGGTCTCCAGGAAGACGCACGCTATGGATCCAGTCCTCTGGCTATGTTAACTGCTACCTGTAACAAGTTCGGGAGCACCAGCCCCATCAGGGATTCGGCTACACCTGGCAAAACTGGCAGCTCTCCAGTGAAGAAGCAGTACACCATGACCTCTGACCTTCAAACAGCAAAGAACGGGCGGGCATCAGACGGCAGTGGTCTGACAGACTCCTACACCGGCTCTTTCACCACAGCTGGAGGAGGAGGTGGGCTGCTGAGTCCCACTGGAAGCCCTCCACCTTCAGCTGGGTACACTTCAGAGTACAACCCTTTCTCCCACTCCTTTCAGACCTCTGTGTCCCAGGACCCATCTCTTTTAGTGTCCAAAACCCACGCTACCCCAGCCGATTGTCTCACCAGTGTCTACACCTCTCTGGATATGACACACCCGTATGGCTCCTGGTATAAGGCAGGAATCCACCCTGGCATAACTGCTGCTCCAGCCAATGCCACGTCCTCCTGGTGGGACGTCCATCCCAACTCCAACTGGCTGTCAGCGACACAGCCCCAAACTGATGGGAGTCTCCAGGCTTCACTTCAGCCTGTAGCTCCCCAGGCATCCCTGAGCCCTCAGCTCCCAAGTTATAGCTCCGACTTTACACCACTCAACCCAGCCCCATACACCTCTGTGGGACTGGGCTCGTCCTCACACCTCCTCCAACCTTCCCAGCACATGCTGCCCCAGGACATGTACAAGCCCAAGCCTGTGTCAAGTGCTGGGCTAATTGAAAATTCAATGGGCCTAAAGCCTGCTAGGGGATCTGGAGGCTACAGTGGAGGGGCTACACCCAGCAGATCTTCATGTGACTGCCCCAATTGCCAAGAGCTGGAGAGGCTGGGAGCATCTGCTGCCTCCCTGAGGAAAAAACCTGTGCACAGCTGCCACATCCCAGGCTGTGGGAAAGTCTATGGCAAAGCTTCCCACCTGAAAGCCCACCTGCGCTGGCACACTGGCGAAAGGCCTTTTGTGTGCAACTGGCTGTTCTGCGGGAAGCGCTTCACCCGGTCTGATGAGCTGGAGAGGCATGTGCGCACCCACACACGGGAGAAGAAATTTACCTGCCTGCTATGCAACAAACGATTTACCCGCAGTGACCACCTCTCAAAGCATCAGAAGACCCACGCAGACTCCGCAATGCAGGGCAAAACTGTAGCTGTGGAAGGAGATACAGACCCTCGGACCGAAGACACACCTGAGCTCAACTCCAACACCGTACCAACCAATCCTGTCGCTGACCAAATCGCCAATGGAGATGAGAAGACAACCACACCAAGTGGCGTGGAAAACAGCAGTGGATTGTTGGAGATCTGACTGCCTTAAGTTTTTTACTCCAGCATTATCTTCTCTCATTTCGGGGGCTTTTTTTAAAAAATTAAAACAAACAAAATGAAAACTAAAAGAAATTATATAGTCAAGACAACGTTTGGACTCAATATAGTAAATGACTGAGTGTGTAGCAACCACATGCAAGTGCAAGAAAAGATGTGCAAGCCTGCATCCATATAGTCAAAATTGTATGCAGACACACTGCCAAATACACACAACCAAAACCTTGATGTATATGAGCACAAATATTCCATGCACACGTGCACCATTTGCATGCACAATAATAACTACGACCAAATGCACAAGCATATATAATGCATTCATGTATGCATGGGCACCCACAAAAAGTTTGCCTTCTCAGACCCACATAGAAGTAAACATTCTCATGTGGACATTTAGCAGTCTGCACACATTTTCTGCCTTTTAAATGAGACAAACCACTAGGGAAATGTAATCTGCAAAAGCAGAAGGAAAAAAGCTCAGAGGCTGCAAAAGGAAAGCGGTTTTAGAACAAGACTTATGCTCGGGATGACGGAGTCGATGAAGCATTGAGTGCCTAGAGTAAAAAAAAAAAAATTGATTTACAGCTGCACTCTGATACTTATTCAATATTCCTGCAATGGACAATCTCACTTAGAGCTACTTGTTGTCAGAGACGCAGTGATGAAGGTGTTGCATTGTATTTGCTGTTTGCTTCCTACTTTGTCTAATTTAATTTCATATTTACATGAACAGTCTAATTTATGTTTTAAATTATACAACACGGGATTATCTTACATGTTGTGGGACATATTATACCTAAAGGGAAATGAATGGTTGAAGCTGGCCAAGAAGGAAAAATATGGTGCATTAAATTAAGACTTTTTTTCTTATTTATTAGTTATGAGTTGGAATTTAGGAAGTATGTTATTGAAGTTTTATTTATAGATTTTGAATCTTATGTGTGCATTACCTAATTATGTAACATTTTTCATTGTGAATTCTTCCACACCATGCAAAGCAATGAATAAAAAGGGCTTCCTAGATTGTTTGAACATACTATATATAATAATGACAATATATAGATTTTGTTAGGTGATATTTTTCTACTTTTTTATCCATTTTCTATTTTTCCTCATGAAAAGATGTTTATTTTACAGCAGCTGGCAAAAAGCTTTATCATTTGGTCCACACAGGACCTATCAGTCTTTGCTGGCCTGTTGTGAAATGTGTTTAAAAGAGGCTGTAAATAGTGTTCAAGCAGAAAACCTCAGAAATGTACACGTTGTAAGATTGCTGGAGCAGAATCATGAATTTATGGTGCTTTCAAGAGTAAACAAACTGAAAACAAGTATTTTATTTGTTGGTTTTATTTTCTATGCAGAAGGATTCTGACTTGATTAATAAATAAACAAATGATTACAAATCTGTCATTCCTTTTGCATTAACTTCAATTCTTGGATTAACTTCAATCCTTCATTCTAGATCCTTCCTCTCGTTGATCTTTCTTTCACATCCTTTAACATCCTTAGAGCCAAGCAAATACTTTCATTATCTTTTGCTGTAAAAAAAAAAAAAAAAAAAAAAAAAAAGCCATTCACTGAATTGAAGTCTTGACTCGACACAATGACCCCCTTTCAGGGAGCCACTGTAGTTACACTCAGGACAATTATTCCACTCTGCAGCCTGAAAGGGGTAATTACTGCGAGCGATGCTCCAGCAGAGTCAGGAGAGAGAAGAAGAGGGGATTAGGATAGGAGAACTGCGGTTATACTGTTTATGGAGGGAGGCGGTCAAACAAAGGACCCCAATTAGGGCAGGAGGCATAAAGAAAGATGAGATCTGGAGAAACAAACAAATGCAGAGAAGAAGCTAAGCTGACCAACAAATATGTTTTGCAAATTGAGGTGCCTCTTGTGTGTGGTTCTTCACTGGATTTCTGTAAGAGTTAAAAGTCACAACAAATGGAAACTCATCATTTTCTTTCCAATGTTAGGCTTTTCCAAACTAATAAAAATATCTCAGAAGGAAGCCTTCCCACACTGCAATAACAGTTAAACCACCTAAGGACAAACCAAATGAGACCTTGAACAGATTCTTTTTGCAGTTGAGCAACACAATAATTAAGCAAAATTTTATCTCATGCTTGGTAAAAGCAATGTTTATGACAGGTGACTTTGCACCATGATAAGGAAGATTAGCAAAATACACAAAAGTATTCCTGCTGTGTAAACTTTTTAAAATTTTGCCACAAACTTCAATTTATTTGATTGAACTTTTATGTAATAGACAAAAAGTGGCGCATAATTTAACGAGGGAGGAAAATGCTTTTTTCTACACATATTCCAGTTAACTGAGAGGTTGGGCAATGAAATCATCAATTAGAGAAGTAACCAAGAGGTCTATGGTAACTCTGGAGGAGCTGCAAAGGTGGAAGAATTTGTTTACAGAAAAAACTCAGTGCAACCCATGCAATTCACAAGGTTCGAGAAAGTAGCCATTGTTGAAAGAAAGCCATTTGAAGCCTCGTTTGCTTCAAGCCATGTAGGGAACACAGCATATATGCTGAAGTTTTCAATCTATCAAATAAAATCTCAATAAAAGAAGATTTGTGGTTGCAATTTGAAAAAATGGCAAAACATTAAGTAAAGTAAATATTTTTTGAAGGTCCTATATTTTTCCATTAGATTTCTTAACCTTTTAGTTGAAATAATACAGCCAAAAAAAATAAAGTCAAGAAAGCACTGATAATATTGCAGAAGAAGAGACCAGTACAACTGACGCTCCCTGAAAGCTACCGACTCTTCTGCTGTAACATTTACACTTCCCAGGCTGCATGGTTCCAATTTAGGGCTTCTAATGGGCTGTAGTTGAGGTCAATTTATATAAAATGTCCCCAGGCTGACTTTGTCATCAGGGACCAATATGTTTATGGTGGTCTGAAGTGGGAGCACGGTCCAGTCCACAGGATAAAAGGCAAACATAGGAACGGGGAATGGGTTGGGTGTGTCAGACCAGCAAATGAGGGTGGAGTTGGGGGTAGGGGGTGAAGAAGATGGTCAGTGGCTTTTGAAAACCATCCTCTGCTACTGGTAGTTTCTGCCTGTCTAAAATACACTCCTGGTGGTGGCATAATGTAGCCTTGGCTTTATTTTTACTTCTTTTATTTAGAAAGCCAGGAAACATTAAGTGTTGCTTCAAACAAGGTTGTAAAAAGAAAAATATACATGCAGTGACACATAGAGGCCAAAGCAGAAACTGGACAATCTGTTCCATATGCTTTACCCACAGATCCCCATTTACTCCATTTAGAAAATCAAATCACTACAAACTTAATAAGACTGAAAACGGTTATTCCAGAGGAACCCAGAAGAAACACCTGTTAAAGCCATCACACATCTCATTTCCAGTCTAACAAGAAGAGGAAACTTTAAAACATTTTCTCATGCTGTGTTTGCTTTAGCTCTCAGACTTGATGAGTTACACAAACTTACTCTAAATGAGTCACTCCTACTTGAAGGGAGATTGCAGACTTTAATCATTTTTTACAATGCCTTACAAACATATTTACACTCTTGCGCTTTTTTTTGTTTTGTTTTGTTTTTCTACATTTTTTCACATCCTAACCACAAACATATTCTATTAGGATTATATGTGACAGACAAACAATGACGCACAACTGAAAGAAAAGGACAAATGTTTTGAAGACATTTCACTTGAAAAACTCAGAAAAGTGTGGAGTGCACATATTTTCAGCTCCATTAAGTCAGTCTTTTGTACAACAACATTTATTGGTGGTTACAGCTGCAAGTCTTTTAGGGTTGATCTCAGCTCAGGCTCAGTTAGATTGCATGGAAGGCATCTGTGAGCATCGTTATTCAAATTTAGCCACAAATTCTCATCTGGATTTAGGTCTGAACTTTGACTGCAGCATTCTGGCTAATAAATATTGCCCTACTTAACTCCATGTATCTTCCTGACTAGCTTCCCAGTTTTAAGAGTTCATAAAGGGCATTCATTATAAAGTTGAGCAAATCGCCATCATATGGAAATCTTTTGTCCAACTCTATGCTTTTAACTCTTTATTTCATTTTATAACCGCCCTCTAGCAGTTTTTTCATTTAAGACTTGCCTCCATCCAGACTTCTATCAACTCTGACTAGGCTCCCTGTCCTTCCTGAATCATCCCCTTAGCATGATGCTGCCACCACCATTTTTTGCTAATCAAATAGTGTTTTGAGGATGCTGTGCAAGTTTATGATCATAAAACCTTCCTCCTCATGTTTACTGTGTCTTCTGTATAGGCTTATGGCCAGCTGCAAACAACGCTTCTTATGGTTTTCTATCAATATTGACTTTCGTCTTACAGAAAGGTCAGATTTTTGAAGTGCATAATCAGTAGTTGTTCTGTCATCAGATTTTTCCACATGAGCTGCAGATTTCTGCAGCTCCTACAGACTAACCATAGGCTTCATGGATGCTTGTCTGATTAATACTCTCCTTGCCAGGAGAGTTGGGTTGTTATTTTTGGTGGATGGCCATGTCTTGGTAGGTTTGAAGTTTTATGATACTCATTCTGTTTTTGAATGATGGTTCAAAGCTTGGAACATTGTTTTACAGCCTAAACCTGCTTTAAAACTACTGTACAACTTTATTTCTAACCTGTATGTTGTGTTCCTTAGTCTTCATCATGGTGATTACTCACTAATGTTCTCTAACAAAATTCTAAGGTTTTTAAAAAACAGCTTGGTTTCGCTAGATTTATTTAGGGGTATCGGAGTGAAGGGGCTTAATACAAATGTATGCCATACTTTTAATATAATCTTACTTATTGTTATTAGTAAGAATGGTTGAAAACCATGCATCATTTTACTTCTACTGGTCTGTCTGAAATGCGACAAACTGTGAAAAAGTAAACAAATGGTGATAAAAGCACCTTTTCCTTCTATTATCTGATCCACACTGACTGGTCAAGGAAAACAACTGACTGTACTTTAACATAGCCACAGGCACAGGCACTTGCAGTGCATTCACAGTAGGAGGGGGATCACGGGAAGCACAGGGCAGGACAAAAGCACAGGTGTCTGCAGGTGTGACTGAGCCTCTGTGACAGGGATTTGAAGGGAAATGGATAAAGGCTGTTACAATGCCCAGAGGCTCAGCAGCCTGGCTATAAAAAAAAAAACAAAAAACAAAAAAAAACTAGATAATGCTTTGTTTCGTGCCAGAAAGGTAAAGGTAAAGTGACCAAAGTGAACCATAACATGACCTGGAGAACAGAAGGGTTCAGGTCAAAGAAGACAAAGGTTGAAGAGGAAAACAGAGGAGATTAAAGAGGCCAAAAGGTGAAGAGGCAACATTATCTTCCAGGTGTCCTTTAGTGTTTTTATTATCATTTTAGCCATTGTTTACGTTTCTGGAGAGGAAGCAGAAGCACATTACATCGTCTTTTTTTCTGTATCCTGCAACATACTTTCAAAAGTGTTCAAAAAATGTTTGCACATTGGTCAGATCTCGTCTTTACACAAGAACAAATTTTAATGTTGTATATTATGTTATATACCAAAATAAAGCAGTGCATAGCTGTGAAGTGGAAGAAAATGGATACATGGTTTAAAATTTTTTTAAGAATAATAAATTCACCCCTTTTTGTTGGAGACCCCTTAATAAAAGCAACTCTAACCAACTGCCTTTAGAAGTCTTCTAATTGGTAAACAGAGTCCACCTGTGTGTCTGGCAATGAGAGCATTAACCAAAGAAGGAGCCAAGAGCCCAAATGCAACTTTAGAGGACCTACATCTAGAGCTCAGGTGGGAAAATCTTCCCACAGGGTTGATTGTCTACTTTACAAAGCTGGGCTTTATGGATGGGAGGGAAAGAAAAGAGCCATGGTTGAAAGTAAGTCATGAGAAGTCCCTTTCCAGTTTGTCACACAGGGGATTCAGCAGACATGTGAAGGAAGGTGCTGTGCTCAGATGAGATCAAACTGAGCTTTTCAACCTACAAGATGTTATATGTGGCAGAAAACTAAATCACTCTGAACCACCATTTCCATCCTGAAACTTGATGATGCTAGCATCATCAAGCTGTAGGGATGTTTTATCTGAAAGCATAGTGCAAAATGCTGAAGGGGACTGAACACAAATGCACACCAAAAAACATGTAATATTTTCCTTTCCTGCACAATAATGCACTACTTTGTGTTGGTAAATAAAATAATGAAATATACTGGTTTACAATAGAAATGTGACCAAATTTGAAAAAAGTTAAAAGGGTATGAATACTTGACGGTACCATAGCATCCCACCCCCCAGCCCCCGTGAAAAAAATAAAAATACTACAGTAGTTGTCAAATTTCATTCTTCACTTTTTAATCAAAGACACACATTCAGCCCCTATGCCTTGCATCATCATACTTGGAGTGCTTTTCATACACGCTGCTCTAATTATATCATTTTATGACATTTCCTGGCTTCTGAGAACTGCCCTTGAAGTTTAAAGGGGGTCCTCCTTTGCTGCCCAACTCACCAAACCCTCCACCAAAATGAGGCCATTTTGTTTATAGGGACTGTGTGAGGGTTGTGGGTGACTATGTGCCCCTTTATAAGACAATATGCTTCCCATTTAATGGCATCCGGATGACAAATTGCTTCCTGGGGAAAATTAGGTTAAGAAAATAGCATGTCTGACACGTACAGACATATCTCATCTCCTTAAGAGGTCTGACATCCATAATTTCCTTTATATGCAGCAATAGGTGCTTTTAAGATTCTTTGAAAAACCACATCTGCTCCAGAGACTTGTCAATTGATAATTGTGTTCTTTGTTTTTTTTCATTTGCTCTGTTGATGCAGATAACTTTTAACCACAATGGAAATTTCTGTTCTTTAAGAGACTGGTGGTCTGATTCCTCTTGAAATTGGATTTGGAAGCCCACTCAGAAAACACATGGGCATACTTAAATATTATTCATTCCTTTTTCAAAAAACTGCATCCCAGTCCTTTTTCTGTTTGCCTTTTTTATTCGAGCTGAACCCGCTAAAGGGACAAGATTTAAGAGCCAACGTGTAAGGAGAGGGTGGTGGAGGTGCAAAAACACAATGTCCTCAGGAAAAAAGGCAGTAAAAAAAAGCAGTCAGGGAGTCCAGCAACCCAACAATTCAGTGGCAAGTAAGAAAAGGAGCCAGGCAGCAAATAATTTTGAATGCAGATCAAGTGATGAGGAAACAGAAGAAGGAAAAGTTAACCGGGCAGGAAGGAGCGAGACAAAATGGAGAAAAAGAAGTGAGTGATTTGGGTTGGAAGCTGGAGCAGGGAGCCTGGGTTGGCAGGGTTTTGGTGGAGGAGTGTGGTGGTTCAGAAGTCCTCCAGCACGAGGCGCCAGTGTGTCCGGTGGGGGCCCTGACCATGAGCTGCCTCACCCCCCAGAGCCACGGCCACAACACCCCCCCCCCCCGCCCCCCTCTTCACCGTCCAACCCAAAACCCACTGGCAGTCAGAGCTTCACTGAAGCTGCTGCATGTTTATTTAATATTTTCAAGAAATTGAAATATCTCTGTGGGTTCTCTCTCTCGCTCTCTCTCTCTCTCTCACACACACACACACACACACACACACACACACACACACACACACACACACACACGTACACACACACAGTTACACATCCCTCACACACATTACCACCACAATATATAAATAAATAAAAGGAGAGCAATAATGTTCTCTTGATCTGTGGCCAAGGAAAGAGTTGGAGAAAATCTTTTTCGAATGGTGTTTTCAGAAACGTGGAGGGAGGAGCGTGAATGTTTTACACTTCGTGTTGCTGGAGCAGGCATCGTGTCTCAGTCTGACTCTCCCACAAAGGAAACAGTGCTTTAACAAAGTGGCTGACAAACAAAAAATAGTTTCCAAGTGACAAAAGTGAAATCCATTCATATCTATGAGCCAGGATGATGTAGATTTTATGTTAAAAAAGGAAGAAGTGTGTGTGGTCTGCTGAATGAGTTCATGAAGTGTTAAATGAATACATTTGCATGCCAGTTTTTTACTGTGTGAGTGAATGCATGATGGCACGCACACACACAATCATCACAGAGCAATTCCTTCAGACAGAAATCCCTTAAACAGCCACGATTTTGGTCTTCATGCTGTACCCCTTTCTGTCTCCTCTCCCCTCAATAGCCACCAACCAGCACTGCTGCCAAAAATAACACAGGAGCGCCACTCGAACCCGCGCCTCACCACAGCGCAGCCTGGCCGCAAGAGAGGGATCAAAAAACACACAAAAAAGGAAACACATCATATTGTGGAAGGAGGAAGGAGGGGGTGGGGGGCATTCACCCAGCCCTGCACTTGAAGATCTACTGATGATCTGGGCAACCAAAGAACCACACGTGCAGTGCCTTGCAGTATTCATATCTCCTGATTTCTTTTCACATTTTGTCACATTACAAACAGAAATATCAGTATATTGATATTTCTGTATCAGTATACAGTACACTGTATACAGTGTATATAGTATACAGTGTAGGGATTTTATGTGCTCAAGTGGAGCATAGTCGTGGAATGGAAATAAAACAAAAAGTGTTTTTTAAAGATTTTTTGATATGAAAATCTGGGAAGTATGATATGTATTTGAATTTACTCTGATACTTCTAGATCAAATCCATTGCAACCAATTGCCTTCAGAAGTCACTTTATTTGTAAACTTAGTCCAGCTGTGTGTAATTTAAACTCAGTATAAATCTAGCTATTGTATGAAGGCCTCAGAGGTTTGGTAGAGAACATTAGGGAGAAAACAGCATCAAGAAAACCAAAGAACACAGCAGACACATCTCACAAAGCCATATCAGTTCATCAACCAAAACTTACAAGAGTATGGCACAACTGTAAACCTACCAATAGGCTCATGGAAACTCTGGAGGAGCTGCAGAGATTCACAGCTCAGGTGATAAACACCAACAAGATACCCATTGGTCATACACTCCACAAATCTGTCTTTTAAGAAATAGTAGCAAGAAGAATGTATCTTTTTAAAGAAAGCCAGAAGAAGTCCTGTTTAAAATATGCCACAAAGCATGTAGGGGACATGGCAAATACATGGAACAAAGTGCTTTGGTTTCATGACAACAAAATGGATTTTTTTGGCTCAATATCATCATATGTACATGATTTCCACTGTGCAGCATCGTGAGGGCAGCTGGAGGAGCTTTAATCAGAAGAAACACTGTTAGAGACTACAACTAAACTGTTTAGATCACTTAGATTAAAGAATGTTCATGTGTTGGAAAGGTCTCATTGAAGTTTTGACATAAATTAAAATAAGAGTGTATAGCGAAAAACTTCATATTTGATGTCCATAGATGCTCCATCCAATCTGACTAAGCTTGAGCTGTTTTATAGAAGAAGAAAGATGGGTGTCACTTTCTTTATTAAACTTTCATTTATACGAAAAAAACATAACATACACAAACAAAAGAAGGGGTGGTGTACACATAAATAATTCAAATTACAACACAAATAGTACAAAGAATCACACAAATTCTGCATATTTACCACAGTCAATTTTTTTCACTTATTTGAATCACTTAAGGATGGAGCCTTTAAGTTTAGCAGTTTATTTGTAATAGTTTTTTGGGCCGCCAAGCTTAAAACATTAAAAATGGGCATCACTTTTTAGATGTACAAAACTGTTAGGGACATGCTCCAAAAGCTAAAATAATAGCAAAAGTACATATGCATGCCACACTTTTCAGATTTTTATTTCTTGAACATTTTGAAAACAATGCATACTTTTTCTTTCACTTCACAATTATGTTTTACTTTGTGTTGACATAAAATTCCAATAACATACGTTGAGGTTTGTAGTTGTAACTTGACAAAACATGAAAAAGTTCAAGGAATATTAATACTTTTGAAAGGCTCTAATGCACCAAGCCAAGATGTGCAAAAGAAACGTGTGTGTCCAAATGTGCATGCAAATTCTATGAAATGCATCATAACTGCTAAGGTGGCATTTATACGTCTGATCTCATTCAGTCAACAATATAACCACTAGCTCCATAAAACATACTTGCACTATCATGTCAATAAATTAGAGCATTCAGCTGACAAATGAAGTCACATCAGCACTGAAACTCTGAGTAATGAGTAGGAGAGATAAACTCTGGTCACAGCTGCTCAGTTGTTGGTTTGGGGGTTCAAATGGGAGACAGCTTCATAACTGCCATGGCCAGTTCTCCTCATGTTGGCAAAATGTGCTTATCCACACTGACATATTGATGCCAGTGGATAAAGCCATCAAAATCCCTCCTCTGCTTCAGAGGTGGCCAGCAGGGTTTTACAAGCGAGTCATCATGGGATTAATCGTTAAGCCGCAGAAATAAAAGTAACTCTTAGGAAGATGGAAAATGGAACTGCAATATTTTATGGAAGTGCTGCTACATTCATCGGAAAGGTTGTGGGTCCAAAAGGATTTAACTGGTTGGTATGATTCCTTTTACTGATGCAAAAAGATCCAAACTAAACAGAAACTTGGCCTAAGCTGGTAGCACTGTCAGCCCTTAAAGCTATATAAATTCATTACAGTTAATTGTTGCTATCATGAGAGCAAAGAATCTTCCCATTCTCGTCACACTGACTACATATGTATATTCAGACGGACCAGGGCATATGTCTTTTTAAAGGAATGTTATATGAAATACAGTTTTATTTTCTTCTACTGTTTTCTCGTTATACTGGACTACTTTAACATTTAGATTTAGGCCCCTTTCTGTTTTAAACAGGTAAACAACTTTATCAGAGAAAGCTGGAGACAAGTGAAGAGTTCACAATTCATACGATAAAAATCATTAACAAAATATTTCTATACATAGTACAAGCAGGATTATAGTTTAATTTTGTTTACTGTATTTACTTTCAAGCATTGGCAGCATAATGAGAATTGCTGGAAGAACATTTATTGTGGTGGCTGTTAATTATTAAAGCAATATTATTAGTAAGTAATAGAGAATTTCTTAATGTATTTTGCACTTTTCACAGATAAAGTCATAAAGTCGTCAAAGAGAAATAGAGTAATAACATAAACATAAAATGTCACAGACAAAAATTGAAAAAAATGGAAAACACAAAACATCCAGAAAACAAAACACCCACAATACTGCATTTGAATTGTGTTCAAATTAAAGCCTTAATAAAGAGCATAGTCTTCAGTAATTTACTCCTTTAATTTTTAGTTAATCACTGGAACCTTAGTTGCAAAGTAAGAAAAACAATGCTTTACAGAGTTTGGGTACTACTGCCTGATGGCATTGAAAAGTATTTTCCTTCTTACAGATTTCTTCTTTCTTTCCTTTTTTTCTCATATCTAAAATTTTCAGGTTATCAACTAAACCAAAGGGTCAGAGCTAATCAAATTAACCTTGCCTAATGTGAAAAAGTACTTACCCTCTAAATCTAAAACAACTTGTGCCATCCTTGGCAGCAACAGCTGCCATCAAGTGTTTGTGATAACTGGGAATGAGTCTTTTCTGTCACTGAGAATTAATTTTGGTCATATTGGATGTTTTTTTTAAGAATAAGCAGCCTGTTTAAGGTCATGCCACAAGACCAACAGGGTATAGTGCTGAACCTTGGGGTACCCCACATGACAGTTCAGTGGAATCAGACATGATCTTATCTCCAACAACACTAAATGTTCCAAACAATCAACCAACTTACTGGGTCTATTAATCATAATACTGTGGTGGACTGTAGAAAAGGCAGATGGAAGAGCAAACAAACCTACAACAGTGTACTCTGTAGAGTACATTGACATCCTGTTGTCATGTGTGACTGAATTGGACTTCTTCCTACTTCTTCTAATATTATTGTTTTTGTTTATTGTAATACAAGCCATCTAGAATTCTGTTAAACACATAGACAAGATGTTGCTCAGGAGACAAGTGCTTGCACTACATCATAAACCAATAAAGAGTTCACAATTTTTAAAGCAATAGTTCACTGGAACTTAAAACTTTTATTCTTTAATTTTCCACAACAACTAGCTGTGCTGCAGAGCTACCACTTGTGTGCCTGTAAACAAGAGGCAGTTTGGTTTAAGATGTGTTGTATTTTATTTCCATCCTCATGTATTACATCGCTATACATCATCTATGACTAATAACCAATTATTTGCACCTCTGTTTATGAAAAAAATAAGTTTTTCCTGCTTCTGCTTGTTAATGTTATCCATCCACATTTCTAACACTATTGTGTCATTTTCATTTATATATATATATATATATATATATATATATATATATATATATATATGTCCGTCAAATTTCCTGATAATATGTATTCGGATGAGAAAAATGTTTCCAGTATAAAAAAAAAAAAAAAAAAAAAACACTGAAGTTTTTGAACATTTCTGCACAGGTAGTTTAAACTATTTCTATTTTATCGTGTACTTGATGGTGTTCTTGGTTTTTCAAAAGACAAAATGAGCCAGATAGCCCTAACTCTTGGGCTGTCACCACAGATATTTCCCTGGAGATATTTCCATGGAGACGGCAGGTGTTTGACAAATTAAACACGTTTACGTTCATAGAGCCCCATGAAACAAGTTGAAAGATATGTAGCTGAATGTCGCCCTCTGCTGGTTACAATTAAGTTCATCACTTACAGTTAAATGTGTCTTTAAGCAAAGCATTTAAACTTGGAGGCATTTCTTGCACACTGAACAAAATAGTAATAACTTTAAAAAATAACGCAAAAAAGAAGCGTATTCTTTATTTTTTAAATCAAGATCACATCCTAATAAACAGGCATCACGTGCTTTTATTGCATGTGAAAAAGAGATGTCTTGCCAAATTAATGCAGTTTAAAGATTTACATTGAGTATTTTAATAAAATAGCTTTGCTGTATGTAATGTATTTAAAATGCCATCCACAATTACTGAAAGAGATGAGCGTGGAAAACACATCAAAACTGACTTTGGAATAATGAGGCAGGCTAACATTAAACATCCATCTTTTTATCCATATCTGTACCTGGTTTTCAAATAACAGCAACAACAACAAAAAAAAAATTGTTCTTAAAATTCCCTCAAATTTGAGGTTCTCTTTACTTGATAAAGCGCTACACAAGTACAGGCCATTTACCATATTTGTAAAACAATGTTCAATTCTATTTCCTCATTAATAGTTCATAGTATGTAGATATTTTACCTACCATTTGGGGAGCGGGGGCGGGTTACAAGACCTAACTTCAAACGCCTTTGGGCCAATCAGGAATCGACTTTCACGGGCTGTCACGATCTACGTCATCTTTGCGGGCCGAAACTAGTCGCAGCAGATGGGGTTTTCTTTTTCTCCTTTCCTTTCCCTCTTTCCATCATGTTGTAGCCTCGTCATCTGTTTGGGGGCAATAATAAATACCGTCTAATGAAAGCTCGTGTATGTTCTGGTGGGGGGGATTTGCCATCCGAAACCGATCGGCTCCGTCTGCACGCTATAGGTAATGAACGACGAGACAGAACCGGAGAGCTGGAAGAGAAACTCCGGGAGCTCCAGGTGAGGCTGATCAGAACCGCAGAGAGTTGAGCATCCAGGCTCACAGATGAACTACATTATGGTATTATAGGAGCGTCAAAATGACTACTTTACTGTAGTTTTCCATCTTAAAACCAAAACTGTATGAATTGTTTATTTCATCAAAAGTTTACTTAATTAACTGGTGGTACCTTGGCGCTTTGGATAAACGAGCATCCATGATATTTTAGGCATCTATAGAAATTCTGTTCAGATCAAAAGAGCAACATGTAAACACTTGCAAAGTAGTATGTATCTCTGCTTTAATAAACAAGGCTTTTAATGTAAAAAAAAGTTTTAAACTGAGATTTTGTATGATATAGTATTATGAAGTGGGAAAAAAATATTAAAAAAATCAAAAAGATGTCATGCATTTGTATTTAGCTCCCTTTAATTTGATACTTCTGAACCAGGAGTTCTGCAACTGGCAGTTCTGGAGCTTCAACTGTCTCTTTGGACATTCCATAATATCTCCTGATTAATTTGGCTAAAAATGATAAAAGAAACAGCTAATTTTATATATATATATATATATATATATATATATATATATATATATATATATATAATAACAAACTGGTTTAGCAGTTTTTAGCAGTTTAGCAGTTTTTTTCATGGGATAAATGCCATGACATATTGACATTAAAAGTACCAGCAATATGTATTTAAATCTATTTTAGTCATCATCAGGTTGGAAATTTTGTGATTTCTTTTTCATCATTTTCCACAAATATTGAAATATTGACATCCCATAGAAGAAAGTATATCCATCTTCTCCTTTCTTTTCTTTTTTTTGCAGATGTTTTTCTTAATTTTAAAACTTAAAAAAAGAAGTTAAATGGTTTTCTTTTAAAAATGACATGTTTCTTATAACATTCCCTATTTAATTATCAAAAATTATAAGATGTCTTTTTTTAAAAGGTCAAGTGACATTTGCAGCTCTAATAGACTTTTATTTAGCTGGACCAGGGGCAGAAATGGTTCTTTAAATTGTAAAGGTTGTAGACCCGTGCCCTAAACAGAAGGTAATGATTCCAGCTGTCGTCAAAAGTCTTCTAATAAGTGAATCAGTTCAATATTTATTTTAGTTTATACATTTGATATTTGGTTACAATGTTTGTCATTGTGTTGAACTGTCAACTGAGTCAGTTAGGTTTTGGGTCTTTGCTATTTAATATGTAAATTGTATAAAAGTGGTGACCCCAACATCTCACTTTTTGCTGGAGTTCTCAAACTGTTTGCCTGAGATTTTTTTTTTTCACTTCTCTTACTGATCCTTCTCACTGTGCGTGTTGAGAAGATGAAGATAAGTCCTAATCTAGTGACCAGTACAAAAACGGTAATTGATATTAATTAAAAGTTTCTGGAAACTCTAATCAACTCAGAACAGTAAAATATTAATTCCAACAATTTTGATAAAAGCACAAAAAAACTTATTACATGCTTCTGCTCACAAACATACCTATGTGTGCATTCATGTTTTAGGAGATAGTAGTCATCTCACTAAAGTTTAGACTTTGTGTACAAAAAGTGCTTTCATTACACTCCACATCATGCAAGGCTTTAGCTTTGCTTTTTTTTTAATTTTTTTTTATTTTATTTTTTTTTAGTATTGAGCAAATGCTGGCTGTGAATCCCGGAAAGACGCCCATCAGTCTGCTGCAGGAGTATGGAACGCGGATAGGCAAAACCCCAGTGTACGACCTGCTGAAGGCTGAGGGACAGGCTCACCAGCCCAACTTTACATTCCGCGTCTCTGTTGGAGAGATCAGCTGCACCGGCCAAGGGCCCAGCAAGAAAGCAGCCAAACACAAAGCAGCTGAGGCTGCTCTGAAGATGCTCAAGGGAGGCTTCGGAGGCCCAGCTGGAGTTGCTCTTGGAGAGGACGGTTTTAATGAAGTTGATGTGTCTGTAGATGGAGACAGGTCAGACTTTGGATTTATTCTTGCTTTCAAGCATTAATCCAGCATAAATATTTTTATTTTGTTTGGTATGCGCAATGGCTTACAAGCCGACCTAACTGACGGCTCAACGTTTAGCAGATGCAAGATAATGGTTTTTGTGGTTTCAGTGTTTCCTTCTCCGTTTTTTGTAGCTCTCAGTCAGAGATGAAGACCTCAAACAGTTCCCAGCAGTCTGAATGTAACCCTGTAGGAGCCCTGCAGGTAAACAATCTTTGTCTGTCTACTACGTTTTATTTCTTATCCACATTTGTTAATATACAGGTGCTGGCTTTTACAGAACTGTCAGCCTACTGAAAAATATGTCCATGTACTGTATAGTATATGCAATCAATAATTGGTTGGGGCTACTTTTTCATGAATTATTGCATCATGAAGGCATGGCATGGAGGCGATCAGCCTATTGCACTGCTGAGGTGTTAAGGAAGCTTGCTACAAATAGCAGTCCTCAGCTCTGGATTCCCTTCACAATTCTCTGAAGGCTGTGGTTATCCCTGATGGTTTTAGCGCTGCACAGTACATCATAATATATATTGTGGGCAGATGCGGATACAATATAGTTTATCACCATTAGCGTGTGGCTGTGTGCATGAATGGGTGAATGACTGAATGCAGTGAAAAATGTTTGGAGTCCTATGGACTAGATAAAGCGCTTTGCAAGTACAGGCCGTTTACTATTTGTTTCCTATAAATGTATCAGCAATGTAATGATTGGACACAATATAAATATTACAAAGAATGGCTTGGACGGCTATTGATATTAGCCAGCTATTTAAGCACCGTGCACTCAGGCTTATTGATAAAATACTTGATCTAGGCACATGGAGATAAGAGAATAAGATTTAACTCATCAACTTGACCATTGGAGAATATTTTGGTCATTTATATGAATTATGGATTTTTAAAATTAATTTTATTAACATTTTAAGTCAAAGTGGAGCAGGAGCTCGATAGGCAGATTGGTGCTATGTCTGCAGTGATGTGGGCGCTGTACTGATCTGTCGTGGTAAAGAGAGAGCTGAGCTAAAATGCGAAGCTCTCGGTTTATCAATCGATCGACTTGCGTACCCTCATCTATGGTGAAAGAACGCGATCACAGATAGAAGCAAGTGAAATGAGTTTCCTCTGCAGGATGTCTGTGCTCTCCCTTAGAGATAAGGTGAGAAGCTCAGTCATACTGGAGGGGCTCAGTAGAGCCGCTGCTTCGCCAAGTCGTAAAGTGATGGCAAGGTGGTAGAGTGAGTAAGAATCTACTAGTAACGAGTAAGAACCCAGAGTAGAAAGACTTATTATAGACATATGAAGTGAGTCTATTATTGCCTGCTGGACAATTGTCAACATCCTTCCCTGTGATTGTTTAGGATACAATATGATCGTAACATTTCTGTATTAAACATCCTTGTCCTTTTGGTCTGATGTAATATTCTAATTATCTATAAAAAAAATTTTTTTAAAAAGTGTAATAAATCTATATACATGTTTTACTTTATAATTTAATGACTGAACTAAGTTAACTTTTGAGTGATGTTCTACTTTTTTGGTCTATATTTTGTCATTATTTTTGTCTTTGGTGTTGATTTTTGTGTCAGGAGTTGGTGGTGCAGAAAGGATGGCGTTTGCCAGAGTACACAGTCACTCAGGAGTCTGGTCCAGCTCATCGCAAGGAGTTCACAATGACCTGCAGAGTAGAGAGATTTGTAGAAATCGGTACATTTAAAAATATTCAACTTACACCATACATGCTTCATGTGTTTGCTTTTGGTCCTGTGCGCATACAGCCTGTATAAGATATGAACTTTGACAAAACAGTGAAAAAGTTCTACTAACTTAACAGTGTTGGTAGAAAATACTGTTAAGTGCATTTGTTTGTTCAATTATCTTCCCTATTTAAAAAACTGGGAAGATAGTAGTTAAATTTGAACCTCTGTTGTGCAAATCCATGTTTTCCTTTCGATTTTATGTCCCACTGGATGATGATAGCTAATCTGTTTTTTCCTGCTCAGGAAGCGGCACATCAAAGAAGCTCGCCAAGAGAAATGCTGCTGCCAAGATGCTTTCTCGGATACACAACGTGCCGGTGGATCTCAGGAGTAGCAATGATGCCGAAACAGAGGAGGACACGTTTAATATCGTAAGAATCAAACAGGAGTTAATGAAGGTTAATAAAGATCAGACAAAGTGATAAAACATCAATAAAAGGAAAAACTCTGCAGCTCCAAGCATTTGAGGAACTGTCACAGTAACGAAAGCTAAACTGTTGGAATTAATTAGGATAATTAATATTGCTGTCTGGAAAATTAACACGTCTGCTAGCTGATGTAAAATCTATGTCTCCAATAATTAAAGCACATGGGAAGCAGAGCGGAGTCAGGTAAAACCAAAGGCTACAGCTGCACGTGGGACTCCCTGCGCAACTCTGCTGGAGAGAAGATTCTCCAGCTCCGCAGCCACCCTCTGGGAATGCCCTCTGACTCCAACTTCTGCTCCCTGCTGAGTGACCTTTCTGCAGAGCAGCGCTTCGACGTCAGCTACCTTGATCTAGGTGAGCTCATGAACACTGGCAGTCAGAGCTACATTTACCTCTGCAGTGCACTGCCGTTTGACCAAGCTGAAGGAGTTTAACACAGAGTGAAAAGCACCTAGTTGAGGATGATTTTTTTAGGTTCATGTAAGTTACATGTATATATATATGATTCAGCTGAGCTTCTAATGAACCTGAGCTATGACTGATTTGTTGCAAAAATATTTGTTCATCTCAATTTTTTGAGCCATTTTGCAACATTACAGCTACAAACCTGAATGTATGTAGGTGATAGAGCAACAAAATATAGTGCATAACTGTGATGAGACAGGAAAATGATACATTTAATTGAATCAGTGGATAAATACAGCTGTTCTGTGAAGCTTATTCGAGAACCTTAGAGAACAAACTACAACATGAAGACTAAGGAACATAAAAACAGGTCAGGGATTAAGTTCTAGAGAGGTTTAAAGCAGGATCAGGTTATAAAACAACCTCCCAAGATTTGAACATTTCACAGAGCATTGTTCAATCCATCATCTGAAAATGGAAAGAGTTTTGCACAACTGCAAACTTAAAAATACATGGCTGTCCACCTATGATAACAAGTAGGTAAAAATGTGTATTAGAAAGACTAAAACACAGTTTCCACGGTGAAACATGGTAGCTACCACATCATGGGTTGGGGGAAGCTGCTCAGAGTTGTTAAGTTTAATATTACTAAATACAGCGCAATCCAGGAAGAAAACCCCCTTAGAGGGTACAAAATACTTAAGACTGGCGTGGAGGCTCACCTTCCAGCGAGATAATGACCCAAAATGTACAGCTAAATTGGCCCAGTCAAAGCCCAGAACAAAATCTAATTGAGAATCTGTTGCAAAACAAAGGACAGCAATTTTGATGTCTTGTCACAAATAAGAGGCAAAAATATCAGTCTCTAGATGTGCAAAGCAGATTACGAGATAATTTAGGGCAAAACAGGGAGGGGAGAAAAAAAAAAAAAAAAAAAAAAAAAAAAACTGTTAGAAGCTACAGAAGACTGGAAACTGGAGTGGAGGTTCAACTTCCAGCAGGACATTGACCCTAAACATGCAGCCAGGTGGATAGTCAATTCAAGTTTCAGTTATATTACATTATGACTCCACAGGCTTTTACTTTTTTTTTTTTTTTTTTTTTTTGTGCAGAACCCATAACACACATCTGGTTTCTTTTTACCTTTAAATGTTTGTTGTCCTCCTTTCTGTAACTATACCGATTGCTTTGACTGAAAACTACGAAAATCAATACAAACAATTTTCTATTTTAAGTGATATAATGCAAACACCCATATATGATGCAAAAGTGGGACAAAGGCAGAGCATAGTTCTGTTTGCAAATGTACCCACTCAGATTATCCAACAGAAAACAATCGAACAGTAAAGCATAATAGAAAAGAAGCAGTAATAATGTGGTCCTGTCCTGTTTTTCTGTTGTCTTTGTGTCCGTTTTCAGAGGAGCGGAGTCTCAGCGGCCTGTGTCAGTGTTTGGTAGAGCTGTCCACGCAGCCAATCACAGTGTGCCATGGCTTCGCTCAGAACATAGACGCTGCTCGAGCCAACGCGGCTCACAATGCACTGCAGTACCTGAAAATCATGGCAGGAGGGAAATGACACACCTGCTGCGTTTCCTATCCACAGACTAGAACTCGCCAGTTCACAATATGCCATCAAGCATCTCCTCGTTGGAATAAGGAGGTATTTTTGTGACATATTTAGAAAAAAACAAGGAAACCTCAGATTCGACAATGAGAGACTTTCTGTCCTGAAATTCACACATGGAGTCTTTTCTCTTACTTCTATTAATTGATATGTGCCACTTTTCATTATGTTGCCTAAAACTTTTTAAAACACAGTATGTACAATATTGTTTATTTGTCCCAAATTGTTTTAAAAAACACTTTTTCTGTTTTGTTTTTTGTTTTTTTGTTTGTTTTGGGGTTTTTTTTTACTTTTGACTTCATGTAATCCAATATATTTTCCTAAATATGACTGATGAATACGTATACAGTGAACCCTCGCTATAACGCACTTCACCTTTCGCGGCCTCGCTCTTTCGCAGATTTTTTTTTTACTGCAGTTTTTATGCCTTTTTTTTGTTTTGCTTGTTACAGTGTATGAAGGGGCATTGTGTTCTGCGTCCTGGTTGGCTGTCAATCAATCTCCCTCGTCTCTGTCCAGTGCAGAATGTGTTCGGCTTGGCAAATTTCCATGCTTGCAAAGACACCTGCACCACGGCTTTCAGTAGAAAAAGACTGAAAGCCGTCTTTTTACAGTAGAACGGAGTCTGCACGAAGAGGCACAGTCAAAGTAACTGAAATATGCGCAAGTCACAATGTGTCCATCCTTGTTGGTTGATTATTGAAATTATTATTTTACAGTATTTCTAAAAACTATCAGTTATTTGTAAGAAAACGTTTCTATTTTTACTTCTTAAACAAATGCTTGGACCCAAAACCAGATTTTGGTCTTTGGTTTCGTTCTATAGTACTGTATAATAATTGTAAAAAATAAAGCTGACTACTTCGCGGATTTTGCCTATCGCGGGTTATTTTTGGAACGTAACCCCCGCGATAAACGAGGGTTCACTGTATATCAAAAAGTTTAAATGTTGCTGTCTCAAAGTAAGCAATGTTTGGCAGCATAATATAAGAAAAATAGGTTATTTGACAAGCTAGATATAGTTAACTATTTATTAGTCCTACAGAATGAAATTCATGTGAATGGATATGAAAGAAACTCCAACTCTGTTGAGAAATTGAATTATTTTAGCTGCTATCCCTTAAACAAATGAGCTTCCATGAGTCTTTAAAAGTAAGACTCCACTGACTGTTTGTTGCTATTATTTTCAACATGTTTAAGATTATGAAGTCACATTAGCTATATACTTTTAAACTATATAGCTCACTACACATTTATTGGAAACCATTGGTAAAGTTGTATTAAAAGCCTTAGAAGGTATTCATCATTTACTGTATGCACATCTGGGAACTTTAAAAAAAAAAAAAATCCAACTTTTGTTTGAGTCATTTTATTCAGTGAGGAAAAAATCTTTGGTTAAAACTTACTTTGCTGCAACGCCACTAAATATAAATTAATCTTTCTGTTATTATTTATACTGATCAGAGTTTACATAAATGTTTAAAGAGTAATCCATGACATCCTTTTTCCCTGGGGTATAAAACATGTGACATAGAGGCCGTTTCTATAAGCCATTGTTAAAAATGGGAAAGACAATAGAACATGCCATTCAAGTTGAACAGAGCTGTGTTAATCTCCATAAACCAGGGAATGACAAGAAAACCAAAGCCTGCCTATATCTACTGTCAAAGTTATAATTAACAAGTTTAGGCTTGTAGAGGATCTATGTTTGAGGAGGAAACTTCACAGGGAGATGACTGTAGCTAAGACTGTGGTACTGTAGTTCAGGATGAATTTAATTTAAGGCTTTTTTCCACCTTCCTACCAGGGCTGCAAATAACTGTGAGTTGTCCTTGACAGGTTACTTATGAAACCTTGACAAGTTTCATAAGTATTACATTCACGCATCTCTATTAATAGTCTGTGAATTAGAAGTTTTGTGTATCCACAGCTGTTTTGAAGTACTGTTTTGAAGTACATTTACTCCTGAATTGAAGCTTTTACTTATTACATAGTGGTTCTCAACTGTGAACACACCCCAGGTTACAAAGGATGAAACAGATCTCATTGTTTGAAGGTATCTGTCAAGAGCAGGTTTAAAAGAAAATCAACAATGTTATTTTCCAGGATAAATGTCACATTTGTTGAAAAAGTTTTAAGATAATTTATTAGGGTCTCATTTTTCTGGGGTGTGTCAGGGGAGAGCTGCTGTAATTATAACAAAATATATTCATTCATTCTTGCAAATCCAGCACATAAAGCTGCCACTAATTATAATGTGGAGCTTAAATGTTACCTGTCCAAAGTTGTGCACACAATGACCATCATTGACTTGTGTTTTCTTTTGGTTTTTTTAACACTGACTTGAATTGTGGTTATCAGAAACTGTCATCTCTGTGTAAAAGCTTTCTCCACAACTGTAAGAAATCCCTCCCTCTTCTGCATTGACAAAGAAAGTTTTAACTATCTGCTGTTTCATGTGTTGTCTACAAAGTCCATTTGAGGCATTTCTGTGGGTTCTAACTATTCTCAGAAAAGGCAGATCTGCAAACAGTTTTTCTGATCATTAAAAGGAGGAAGTTAGCAGCTGGGTTTTATTCAACTTCAGTTGCTCACACCATTTCTGTGCTCTGGCACTTTTATATATATATATATATATATATATATTAAAAAAATGAAATGCAGATTAAATATGAGCTCTGTTGGACATTGTTAATGTTTTGGATAAAATATGTTTTATAAAATTTAAAGTTGTTTTTACCCTGATTAAAGTACCATTCCATTACACTCTACTGTCAAAGTCTTTTGCACATCAAAAGATTTTTTTTTTTTTTTTTTTTTTTTTTTTTTTTTTTTTTTCTGTAGAATCTGAAACATTCTCATTTTAAGGGTTCTTGCGAAGTCAGTCCTGGGATCTACTTTCCAAATGGAAAATGTGTCCAGATCTTGTTGCATGCTTTAGTCCTGCCTTTTTCTCGCCATCACCTGCTGTGTCTGTCTAGTGAGGGGCTGACTTCTTCATCAGCGTAGCCGCTGCTGTCAGACTGCACGCTGTCTCCTCGAGCCACTTCACCTACACAAGCAGAAAAGAAAAAAAAAAAAAAAAAAAAAAAAACACATTCAGCTTTTCTCCAAGTTCTGCAAACTACAAACTGTTCAGCAGCTGCAGTCTAACCTGAATTTGGCAAAGAAAAGGCATCATTTTATCCTTGAAGACACCTGTTCAGTAACCTGTATACATGTGCCTCTTACCATGGTTACAGTGCCTTGAAAAAGTATTCACACCCCTTGAACATTTTCTCATGTTACAACTGAAAACCATACTGCATTGGAATCTTATGTGATAAACCCAAGACAAAGTAAAAAAGGAAAATGACACCCTCTTTTAAAAAAAAATTGAATAGTGTGCCATGCATTTATATTCAGCCCCCTGAGTCAACACTTTTTACAGCAAGTCTTTTATAGCAAGGCTGCAAGTCTTTTGGGACATAGCGCCACCAACTTTGCAAATCTAGAGACTGAAGTTTTTCATATTTTTCTCTGCAAATTAGCAGACTAGATGTAGACAATCAGTGAACATCAGTAATTAAATCCTGCTGCTGATTTGACGTCTAGACTTTGACTGTGCCTTTCTAACACATTTGATCAGTTCACTGTAGCTCTGGCTGTATGTTGAGGGTTGTTGTCTTGCCGATGGTGAATCTGAAACTCAGTCTCAAGTATACTGGCCTCTATTTAGCTCCATTCATCTTCCTATCAACTCTGCCCTGGTTCTCTTCTACCGACAGCATGACGTTGCCAACACCGTTTCACTGTTAGAGTGGCACGTTCAGGGTGATGTACAGTGTCAATTTTCCACCATATCTCCTAGCTTGTGGTTAAGTTCTTTTAGCCTTTCTTTCTTGACACTCTTCTATGAAGGTTGGATTTGTGCTGTTCACAACTAATAGTTATCCTGTTGACGGATTCTCACACCTGAGTTGCATCCTTGACCTATTATGGTTTTCTTTGGTCTTTATGATGCTATTTGTTTACTAATGTTCTCTAATAATCCTTCCATGCCTTCATCGAACAACTGGATTTATCCTGAGATTAAAATGTATACATGCAGACTGCTAATCAGGTGATTCGTTCATTTCTTTCCACTTTACAATTATGCAATACTTTTTATTTGTCTATAACGTAAAATTACTCCAAAGTATATTGAAGTTTATGGCTGCAATATGACAAAGTGGTATGAAAACTTTTGTCAGAATCCGTTAGCTGACCGTAGCTAATGACTTTGATACCCTAAAGTGAGGTGTAAATGAAGTGTCACTTTCTATATCTGAGAAAGAAGAAGCATAGAAATAAAACATGCAAACTTGTTTAATACATGTAAGGTGACAACATCCTTCTCCTCACCCATTTGTATATTCTGCAAATGCACTTCACTGTTTGTGGACCAAAAAAAAAAATCCCCCTCAGTGTAAAAAAATGAAACTTTGGTTAATGTCAAGTTAATACAACAAGTCACACAAATAAATGAGCATTTGTCACCTTTGTATGACTGTCTTCTCGAGAGTGACGAAGTGACGGTACTCGTAGCTTCTGGTTGTCCAAAATCTTCCTCTCCTGCACTATGCACCTATGGAGGAAAAGGGAATTAAATATATTTAACAAAGATACACTTTGTTTTACCAGGGAAAAAAGTGAATGACTAAAAGTCAACAGTTTAGCAAAATAAGCTAAACTGAAGCTTATTTACTGATTCAGAGCTTCATTTGTGGCCTTCATTTTGTCCTCTTTGTCTATTAGTGATCAGGTTTTGCTAGTATCCCAGTATATTGGCCCAGAGGTGCAAAACAAAATAAAGATTGCAGAAAATATAATTTACAAATGAAAAAGCCTTGCACAAAACACTACACATAGCTTCAAAACAGAAAATACTAAGAAATGTACAAACATAAATTACTTTTTAGCACTTTCTGTAAAATTGTGGTTTCCATAAGGGGTGAGTATGCCAATATTCAGATCAGATGGAAAGTTAAAATTTCAGACATGAATTGTCAAGCTCACTAACAGGCTTAGTTATGGGTTGCTGGTATTTCACCCCTTGGTAATTCCATACCTTTCTATCTTTGGAACCAATCCCTCTGGACATTATCTACTTCCTGACTTTAGCAACTAAAGATTTTAAGTAATTTTTATGGTATGTAACTCTGAGAAATGTTATTTACTTGCAGGGGGTGCTCAGAGTAACTTTAGTTTGATCAGCTGTCATAATCTGTCATATTTCAGAAAATTTTAATCAATATTTGTCAAATAATTCATGAAAATACATATTGCAAAGAAATAAACTGATATAAATAACTTTGAACATCAAATGCAGGAGGAAATTTAGACTCTGTTACTCCCTTTTGTTATGTCAACAATCTTTGAGACCTACTAATAACTATAATTTACTTTATCATTGATTGACTGAGGATTGTGAAACTAATTTGTCTCACCCACTGAATTAAGGCAATTTTAACTTCCTATGAGCCACAAAAATCAGCTAAGGCACACAAATGGTTTAAATTCATCATCAAATCGCAGGTGCTAGAATTTACAACCAGTAAAAGTTTCTGTACCTCCTCTAGCTCGAATGAGTTGACCTGCTGACGGTTACTGGAGAATTTGCCCAGGCTCGGATGTGTTAACAGGTTCAGATACTGTCCCTCTCCCTCATTAAATGGCTCTGCAAGAGTCGGCTTGGATGAGGCAGGTGAAGAATGGCAGGAGTTCATGGAAGACGAGGACGCGTCCTCGTCTTCCAATCCAGTCACAGTGATGGAGCAGTGAGCGTAACTGCTGCTAGGCTCCAGAACCGTAGGTGATCTGGATCCGTCCACCTGTAGGGCCTCTTCAGAAGAGGCAGGGTGTAAGTCTTTATTAGGTCCAGAGGTAGGGGTTTGTAGAGCAGGTTTGTGTGATGGAGAGCATATTCTATCTCTACTTTCTGTCTCATAGATATGAAGGAAGCGGTTTTTGTTTTGATAGCAGAAAGAAGCTTGATGTACACTCTCCATTATTTGTGGACAGATTAGATCATATGTAACTTTGGCACCAGGAGTTAGCTCAGCTGTCTTTGTGTCACTTTGTGTCAAACATGAGTCCAGCTCTGGCTGATTTCTTGTTAACAGAGTTTCTGTTTCTATCACAGTTTCTCTTGATAACGATGACGTGAGAGATGTTCTTACACAATTTTCTTGTCTGGCATTATCAGCATTATCTGCGTGTTCATCATCCAGCATCTTCTCATGGCAGATTTTATTTCCCTCCTGATAAATGTCTGTGTCCTCTACAGTCTGCTGCGTTTGCTCCATATCTCCACCATCTGATAGTAGCCTAAAATCCCCACAAGATCCACGCCTGTCATGTTCCCCCAAATCCAGCTTCTTGGCACTCCCAGTCTTGGATTTCAGCATTATACCCACCACTTCAGGA